>BSBK01002839.1:1117500-1572500 GCA_027943335.1 Chamaecyparis obtusa
GTAGATTGATGTGATATAATTTATTTTCCAAAAAACCTAAAATCAAAAAAGTTATTAAAGTTTTAGTGAACCTCACTATTTTACACTTAGGTACCACTTTTAAGTAATAAATAATGAAAAAATAGTAAAAATAATCATATCACTATGAAATTTACATTTTTGAAGTCAGGACAGTGAGAACTCTAGAGTGTTTTAGTTTTGTAAAAAAATATGATTAGGAAGGCCCTTAAAAAATTACAAGGCAGAAATCTGGCATTCTAGTGCCTTAACCAAAATTTTGGAGGTCAAAGCATAGGCTTGGTTCCACCAAGCCTAAACCAAACCTATTTTGAAATAAAATCTAAGGCGGATGTGTGTTTCCTACTCATGTCTTAAGAAACAGGTGCCCGTTATTTAAATTCAAAAAATGGGTACTCATTTCTTTAAAAAAAATCAAAGTGTTAAAATGTATTTTTAGTAAAAAAAATAAATAAAAAATTAGAAACAGGCACCCGTTATTTAAATTCAAAAAATGGGCACCCATTTCTTTAAAAAAATTTTGAAGTGTTAAAATGCATTTTTAGTTAGAAAACAAAAAATTAGAAACGGGCACTCGTTTTGAAAAAAAATGGGCACCCATTTTTTGAATTTTGGATTGGGCTCCTGAACCTAAATCGGGTGCCCATTTTTTAAAAATAGGTACCCATTTCGAGTGACATCTTCCAATTCTACAAGACTTTCACCGAATTGGCACCCAACTTCTTGCACTTACCCCTAGAACTCTTACTGAGTCTTGAAGGAGGCTCATATTTTATGCTATTGCATTGTAGGTCACTGCTACTTTGAGGATTACTAGGAAAAAAGTTTGAATACTTGTTATAAGATAATAGTGGTATGACTTTGAGGTGGGAGATATCTCATGGGCACACATAGACTAAAACCATAGAGGAATGATCACCTTTTGAAGTAGCATTGCATAACTTCATGATTGATCTCATTCAACATAGTCAAATCGGGAATGTTGCAATAGAGTCTTCTAAGGTGGTTGTACCACTTGTTGTCATACCTCTTGTAGCAAATGCTCTTGTTCCTTTTGTAGCCAAGGTGGACCATCCATATGCCCAGTTTATAGAATATGACAAGATCCTTAGATGGATGGAAGAAGAAGCGGGTTGGGTAGCATGGATTAAGGAGAAGAGGGATACCAGAGATCCATTTGGGTGGCTCTTTTGATAGTGTTCCTCATGACAATAGTTATCCCACTTTTAAAGTCTCTTGATGATGTGTTTGCAAATGTACTTTTTTGTGCATACGTCCATCTCACTAGTAAATGAGATCTTTTTTTATTAGATAATAAAGTATTTTGTAGACATGATGCACTGATCATGTATAAACTAGCTAACTTAGGCTGAAGTGATTATAGTTTTTTATGATAGTAGAACTAATTAGAGAAATTTTTAATTTGAATAATTTATATTTAATACAAAAAAAGATGGATCATTAACTAAGTTTAGTTCCATTTGAAACTACTTTAAATTAATTCATTGTCTAAGTATCTAGTCATTATAGACAATTATAAAACTTACACCTACCTCCCTCACATTTTCTCTCATTGGAATTGGGTACATTAGACACTAAGAAATTGATTCTACATTAATGAGAAGGATTTGTGATATAGTTTCATTGAAAAATACCCACAATGACTTATGCATTACCAAATATTAATGACATGAGAATTATATGGACATATGATGTATGATATGAAGTAAATATTACTCTATTGGAGATTTGCCAGCAAGCCAGTGCTAACTGTATGTTTGTCATTGATGACAACATATGGTAAGTAGCATTTGTGGAGGACTTATGCAATAAGAATTGAGTATAAGTAGCATGGACATGTTATCATCATGATATCATGGACGCAGAGGCTAACTATTACTACTGACAATAATTCAACAGCTTGTGTCAGCAATGTTCCTGACAGAGTTATAGGCAGTGTTCTGTAAGTGATTGTCCGTACAATTATAATGGACCCTTGTGTGCTTGGATATGTGATGAAGACATGCTAGAGATGATAAGTTCATGGACACAGAGTCTGATGATTAGTAGAAGTAAAGTTATGCAGTCGCCATTCACCAGTTGCAGTATTCTATATTTGTTCAGAAGAGCCGACAAATATTTTATTGGTTAAGGAGTTGCATCTATCATTTTGGTATGCACCCTTAGATTAGTGATTAGAGAAGAGTCAAAAATGTTTGGTTAAGAGTGGATGATGTAATTCAGCTTAAGGAGAAAGTTATAGTTAATTTGGTAGAGCCGACAGTGTGTAGCGTGTGTCTACAATTATTGATTTAGACAGGTCCTAGTTTGTGATGTGTGCTTAGTAGAGCCAACATAATTATTACTGGATGATGTTATGGTTTCTCTAATATGATTTCAAGGTGGTTCTAACAGGCCAACTTGATTATATCATTTGGAGGAAAGATATTTATAGGCAGTCAATTGTGATTGTTAAGGTGTGGTTCATGGTTGATTGTGAAGAGCAGAGAAAAGTGTGTGAACTATTGATCCATCAGAAGAAGGTCTATGTGACCAAGTAAAGAGTGTAATCTATACATTAGAATTGATATAGATAGTAGGTCAAAGTGCAGTTCACCAAGATCCAGATATAGTGTGTATCTTTCATTCAGAAGGTTGTAGCCTTCACCCTTTGAGCAGTGTGCTCTCGGACAGTGCGTCCTCACCCCTAACAGGGTTAATTATAAAAGACTCCTAACAGGGTCCGACCATTAACCAGGTGACTATACTAAATGCATTGTAAAGACAACTCCTAATAGGGTTAAGGATCTTCTAACAAGGATCATAATACACTAGTGTAGATTATTAGTGGGTGTCAATTCCCACTAGGGTTTTTACCTATTTGGGTTTCCCTGTAACCAAAATATTGGTGTTGTGTTCAAGTGTTCTTTCATTTTGTTTATGCTTTATGTTTAAGTATAATTAATTGGATAAAGAATTGAAACTTGTAGATAACTGATTCACCCCCCCGCTCTCAGTTATCTCTTGGGACTATTCCTAACAATTGGTATCAAAGCCAAGTACCTTAGAGAGAATGTTTAACATCTTGAGGTTGATCAGAAGGCATTCTTCATAAAAGAAAGTCCTAAGTTTGATGGAGAGAATTATCTTGACTGGAAGAACAAGATGGTGAGACATTTGCAATGCATTACTTTTGAAGTTTTTGATGTAACTGTCAAAGAAGTCAAGATCCCTACTTTAGAAGACCTTGCAAAGGATGATGCTACTGAAAAGAAAAAGGAATTGTTTCATTAGAATACAATAGCCAAAGAAGCTCTTATCAGTGCCCTATCTGATAGTGAGTTTTGAAAAATAAAGAAAGTAGATACAACCCACAAGATATGGAAGTACCTAGAAGACATATTTGAAAGAGACTAACAAGAAAAGGATGCGTGGAAAAAAACTTGGAAGAAAAGATACAATGCATTAGAGATGCTACCTAAAGAAAACATCAGAGCTTACAACCAAAGGATTAATGAAGCAGTTGCAAGAATCAAGAAAAATGGTGGAGAGATCTCAGAAGAAGACATTATGGATAAATTGATGACCACTCTCACAACAGAATATGAAAACAAGATCAACATCCTTGATGAGACCATGCAGCTTACATCAAATTTCAAAAGAGAGACCTTGATCAGCAAAATTTCAGCTTTTGAGATTTCAAGATTGAAGACATAACCTAAAAGTGAGACAACCTTCAAAGCATCAGTCCATGGTAAAAAATCTACATGCTCTTATGGTAACTTTGATGATGATAATGAAGAGAAAGCACTAGATGATTTCATTGTTATGATTGCTAAAAAAGAAAAGAAAGGAAAAGGGAAATATGAAGGTCAATTGCCATTCAAATGCTTTTCATGTAATAAGATTGGTCACTTTGCATCTAAGTGTCCTACAAGAGCTAAAAAGTTCAAAAATGACTACAAGCTTAAGTACTCAAAGGAATGTTACTGTGCTAGAGATGGAGTATCAGATGATGATTTAGTTGAAGATGAAATTGGATTCATTGCTATTATAGAGAAAATGAATAATGGAGATGAGAAAGAGGAAGAAAAGTTAGCCTTTATCTCACAAGTAGACATAAGGACAGATTGGATCATAGACAGTGGATGTTCACATCACATGGCAGGTGATAAAGATAGGTTTGTTCATTTAGACAAGTACAATGGGGGCATGGTTAGATTTGGAGATAACACTCCTAAATTGATGCAGTCAAGGATGGGGGATCCAATTAAGGATAGTCCAAACCTTGCAGCCAACAGAATTACACAACGGATTACTCAACAATGCAACACAAAGTAACTTCTTAACACTGATTTTCATTAACATGCCCGACTGTAAGGCCTTCTGGGTTAGGGCCAATTACAATCAGAAAATAATTCTACAAGATATGACAAGATCCAATATAGAATCAGCTAGTTCAGCTCTGAAGACAATCAGAAGCTGATGGAAAGCCTAAGGCAGATCTAAACTTGAGCTCGCAAGCCTCCAAGAAATTTCCTTATTTCCAAGTATGCAAACCCCTAGCTCTACTACTAATGACTATCAGATTGCAATCTGATCTGCAAGAATATTAAGAAATTTTCCACAACTTCACTCTTAAGCTTCACATCTGACATTCAGATCTATTTTGTTGTCTAAGTCCTGATCTCCTAACTCCCTCCCTAAAACATCTACCCAAGCCCTCCTTAAATACTAATCATCAACCACAAGTTGGCAAGATGAAACCCTTAACTCCCCAAAATAAATAATTAAATGCCATACAAGTCAGCTTACAAATGTATACAAACATTTAATTGAGCATGTCGGCCCCATAACAATGGCTACCAACAATAAATTCACCAATTCAGCTCAACAAATCACACAGAACTCCAGTCGGTAAGCTTGAACTACCGAGCGACAGTAAAATCACCAAGCACGCCAGGCATTGCCAAGCACCAATGTCGACTGAGAACTGCATGCATGACCGAGTAACAATTTCACCAAGTGCCAGAGACTGCCAAGTTCCCTTAGTGACCAAGCTTCCTTCAATGATCGAGACCATTGGTCAAGGCTGCAATGGAGTAACACCAGCCAAAATACAAACACTCCATGCAATTTCACCAAGGACACAGAATTCCCTTCCTTAACCTTGGATGCCCCTACATCAGACACCCAAGGTTCCAAAAGATGTTCATATGTGAGAAGAACATCTTTCAGGATTCAGCACATAAATCCCAAACTAGTTCTTCACATACAAGTCTTCCACCTTTTGAGCTTGCAAATTCTTCCATTTCAGTTTCCTTTGTCTCTTCAAGTCCTTTCTTGACAATGTACATGTCGGTTCTCCATACTAATCATTCATTTTCTCTAGATCCACAATCTCAACTCGGCTACTAATACTTAGGCTTCTCCTGCTAAGTGTTGTCTTTGTTAAAATAGAAAACCAAAATACGAGAGACAGGAAATTGTTTAACACTTTGAGCTAGGAATAAGGAGATTTACCATGAAAAAACCCAATACTAGGAGCATTCACCAAAGAAAGAAGCGACAAGGAGACAATATTTTGAAGGGGGAAAAGCATAAAAAAACCTCTATGATATAATGAAAGTGGCAAAAAATGCCTAAGAATGAGAGAGAGAGAGAGATAGAGTGAGAGCTTAGCTCATACAATGTTGAAGAAGAAGAAAAATCTCATAAGTTGAGAGAAGGAGAGCCATCTCTTAATAGAGATGTGAGAAAGGAGTTACATTGTAACTCCCATTTTTGTGTATGCCACATTTCACTAGTGTGTGAGACAAGTGTAGGATTCCACATAAGGAGGGATATCTATTTTCCTTAATAAAGAAATTACAAATATGTGACATGTCCTCCCACTTGGACTAGAGGATGAATACAAAATGATATCTTGGTTTATCCTTTAAATACATAAATACCAAGGAAAGATTAAATTCTAACACCCTCCTTTAATCTATACTTGGGGTAATTACATCAATAGGTATCAAACCCAAATGTTTATAATGAATTTTAGATGTTTCTTTTGAAAGAGTCTTCACTAGGATGTCTTTGACTTGATCATCTTGCATGTCTTCAACTTGTGCTTTGGAGCTTGAATGGTACATAGGACTTTTGGCAAAGTGAATAGCATGTTGAGGGGAGCCCAAATCTTTAAGAGACCATTGAAATTCTTGAGATGTATTTGTACATTCTAAATGTTCATTTCCCATAGAAAATAAAGATGAAGATGGATCAACACTTGAGCCTGCAATAAGGCAAAAAACACTAGTAGAGTGCCCATCATTGGGATCACCTAGTGCTAAATCAGTAACACTTTGGAAAGAAAAATCATATTGTGAATGATGGGGAAAGTAATTAGGAATGCAATCTTCAGTTGCATAAGACAAATTTGTAGTGTATTCATCATAATATGAAGCATCAATAGGAGAGTTAATATAAGCATCATTATCATTAACCTCCACAACAATCATAGGATTAGTACTATCATCATGAATTTCATCTTGAGTAATAAACATATCTTGCAGAGTAACATTAAGAAAGTTAGATATAATTTCTGCTTCTTGGTCAAACATATCATCAACATGAGAGCAAGGAGGAGTAAATAGATTATTACCATTATCATTGTCATCACTGCTAGGAGGAACAAAATCATTAGGAGTATCATTACTATCTTTATGTTCATCATTATCCTTTTGAAGAGTATCAGTATTATCCTTAATGTTAGGAGCAGAAATAGAAATATGGTTATCTTTCAAATCAGGAACATAAAGCACATCATGTAATTTACCATTTGGAAAAGAAACATTACCAGTTCCTTCAACTTGACAACAATAATTATTAGCTAAAGAAATAGGAGTATTCATAGAATCGGGTTGCAGAGAATCAAAGACTTCCTTATGGGATGAAACATGTTGAGATGCACCACAGTCAAGTGGTTTAGAAGCATTAAAATAGACAGTAAAAGTAGAAAGAGATTGATTTCCATTAGATTTTCCATTTGAGTAGTTTTGAGAATTATGTTGATCATCCTTTTGTTTCTTAAAACAGTTATGTATTAAGTGACCATTTTTACTGCAATAGGTGCAATGTGGCCTATTTGACTGATTGTTATTATGATAGCTATTAGAAGGCCTAGAATTGTAATGATCATTAAATTGTTGGCCTCAGTTATTATTTGAATTATTAGATCTTTGATAGTTTTGGTTATTTTGATTAGTGTTAGAAGATCTATTGTTATTGTGACTTTGAGAGACATATACATGTTCGTGAGTTTTAAGTATGCCAAATTGAATTAATTTTGCTTCCTCTTGATGCAACATATTTTGAAAAATAACATAAGTTAGTTGAGATGCTAAAGAAGGAATAGCTAACTGAGAATAAATATTAGTAATAAACTGTTGGAATTGTCTAGGCAAACATTTACAAATAATTATATGGATTATCCTTAAATCAGAGAGAGGAACTTGTAAACCAGTTAGTAAAACTTTAATTGAGTCAAACTTGAGCAAGAAATCATCAACAGAGTTGAAGTCGGTATACCTAAGGTCTTCAAGTTGGTCTTGAAGCTGGATTTTTTGAGTTTTGTCTGCACTATCATAGGTATTTTTTAGGATGTCCCAAGCCTGATGGGCTTCTATATAAGTAGAAATTAAGACATACAATTCGGGACTTAAGGAGATTCTGATTAAACCAAGTGCTTTCTCATTTTTAGTCTGCCAAGCAATTTGGTCAGCTTGAGGAGTAGAGGTTGCAGGTTTTGAACTGGCATTAGTAGCAATATCTAAAATATGTCTAAATCTAAAGATGAAGGTCATGTGCATTTTCCATGCATGATAATTTGTACTAGTTAATTTCATTTCTGGCATTAGGGTGGTCATGGTTAAATATGGGATCTAAAGTAGGGATAAATAGAGAAACCTTTAATAGAAATTAGAAAAGAACTTAAATCAAACTATATACACTTGCATGCAATAGCAGAAAGCTATAAAATCTTACGCCAATGAGACATGCAAGAAAAAAAGCAACCAGAGGAAAAATGGAAACTAAGAACACTGTAAAGCAAAGAGATCTTGGTTAAGCTGTTATAGATTAACAGATAACACAAGAATCTCTTGCATGTAAGAACAGGAACGAAATCTAAAAAGAAACCTAATAACAAAAAAACCCTTCACAAATAGATGAGTTAAAGAATAGATATGATCCTGCAAAAACGTTAGTTAAAACGAATTGAATCTAAAAAGTTAATTAAAAGCTTGAGCTAGAAAATGAAATGAATCTAATTTGTATTGTGCATGTGATAAAAGGTGACTGACATGAACAAAGAAGATCAATAGAGGTAAAAAGTAGCCCAATAAACCCTGCAAACAAACTGTTAAGGAAAAATATACTAAAACATTAATAATGAAAAAAAATTTCGCAGAAAGAAAGATAGAACACAATGCTAAGATCCTTTCAATTAAAGGAATTATTCTAACCAACTGATGCAATTAAATAATAGCAATTAATATGAATCAAACTTATTTTCAATGAAAAGAAAATTAAAAAGATACAAATGGGTTTCTATTATTTTATATTTCACCAAGGTTTAATGCAATGAAGATTGTCAATACATCCAGAAAATAGATGATACAAGTCTAGAGACAAAGAGTAAAAATAAAACCTTTATTAGTGCACTTTGAAACCTAAACAAAGAGCCATGACTGCAAGCAAACAGAGAAGTTTAAATGCCTCAGGTTTGGAAAGCAACAATTTTCTCAAATTTGCAAAGTTAAAACTATTGAAAGTGAAAAAAACTAAGCTAAAACTATTAACATTATCAAATTGTGTCCTATGGCTGTGCTCTCGAAATAAACCCTAAGATGATGACACATGTGGATGAAGAGAAAAATGAAGATAAACTTTTAAAAAATGAGTTAATAGGCGACTCTGCAAATGGAAAGTTGAATCTTCTGGCAAGATATGTTCAAAGATCTCCGCATAGAATATTAGTATAGTCAAATGGAGCAAAAAAGATACAAATGACGCATGCAAAATGTTTTTCCTCAGAACTAAATCAGATATCAAAAAACCAATAACAAAAAACAAAACACTAGTGAAGAACTAAAACTTAACAGGACACAAAGAGAACTAAATTTGATACCATGTCATTAGTTTAGATCACCAGTAGTTTGGAAGCGCCTTCAATGGATGAAGAAAAAAAACCTGCAACCACTCGCAGGATGCGTAAGAAAGAAAAGAACACCTAGTGACCCGACCTATACACCTTGATTTTCTCAATCATGCTAATCAATCAAATTACATTAAAACAAACCCAAGAAAAATATAGTAACATATAATGCTTGTACACACGCTTTCACAGCGGAACAGAGACTAAACAAAACTAAAAGAAGATACTATAACACAGGTGTTGAAGCATGGTCAAAAATGCCCTAGGGCACAAAATAAATGAAAGGAATAATGGATAGTCAGATTTCAAAGAAAATGCATTAAATTTTAAGAAATCAGAGCAACACACAAGAATAAATGAACAAAATAGCAACAAGTGAGAATAAACTAATGGATCACCAAAACTACTCTTATTCCAGCAATAAAACCCTCATCGTGATTCGTACCACAACCAAACGGCCCAAAAAGGAGCACACTCGATGCTCCTCACAATGGGAGTTTGAAACCCTTGAAGAGCAGCAACAAAGTGATAAGTATGAGAGAAACACACTGAAGCAAGGAAGAACAAAAGGCGCTGCGGATGTTGAAGGAAAAAAACAAGTTTCACGGTGGATAAGGAGCGAAGGGAGATCAGGTTTGATTGTGAATATGACCCTAACTTTGCTTGGCTTGAGTGATCTGGAGCGGCACAAGCATGGGTACTTTAGTTTGTAGGTCTTGCTTTGATAGAAATTAACTTTACCAGTTAAATGCACGATGTTTGTAAATCAAAATGCTTGTTCCAGCATCAAAGGCAGAGTAGTAGTTATGGAAGCACATGCACAAGAGGATAATGTGGAACAAATAAGGGAGTCTAGAAGAACAGTTAGGTTCTCCCACTCAGTTGTGATATGAAAATAGAGCTAAGAGCAAGACCAAAAGAACTGGAAGTGGTTCTATCTCAACAAACTCAAAAGGTGGAAAAAGAAAACTCAAGGAGCGCTCGACCAATCTCTCACTTTGCTTCGCAAGTATGTTGAGGTGATTGTTCAAAGGAATGAACTGAGAAAAAAAGGCTAAACTAAGCATGAAGGAAATGAAGAAATAGAAACCACCGAACTAAAAGCACTGCAGAAATCAAAGAATGTAAACCGCAATACTCCACAGAGCCAAACAAATGCATGCAATGAATAATAGAGCAAAGAATATTGAGAACAAGCACAAACTATAGATGCAAAGATGTGTAATCAATAACCAGAACCAGATTTTAAAAAAAAGTTGCTACTCTTCCAAGAATCAAGTGCATGCATGCGTAAATAGTTATTCTGTAAAAGAAACCAACACATGTAAGGCTAAAAAAAATGATAATCCTATGCATGCAAAGCTAATTGATGAAAATAATGCCTGTAATGATAATAAAACAATAAAAGAAGGTACACATGCAAAGAGAATATTAGAAACACTGATTACTAAGAACAAGCAGAGCTCAATATGGTAAAAAAAATGCATGAATGAGTATATTTCCAAAAAAATGCATGAAATAAATAATTGCAATTTAAAAAAACTATTCATGCACAAACTGATATTAGAGCTAAAAAAAGAAACTTTAGATCTTTAAATTATAATATTAAAAATAAAATTTAATATTCTACTCAAAAATTTAATATGAAAAATTTGAAAATAAATAAATTTGTAGTATTTTCTATAATAATGTATCCAAAGATAAACCGTGTTTGGCAGTAAACCAACCAAACTCAAAAAAAATTTCAATTTTTTCTCTCTTAATCAAATTAGTAAAAAACTATACTAACAAAACTTCTCTCAAGAGTCTCCAATATTGGAGTGCTCCAAGATATGGTGGCTTCTTCACCTGTACACTCAATACATGATTAAACCAACCTACTCTGATACCATGTTAAAATAAAAAACCAAAATATGAGAGACAGGAAATTGTTTAACACTTTGAGCTAGGAATAAAGAGATTTACCATGAAAAAACCCAATACTAGGAGCATTCACCAAAGAAAGAAGCAACAAGGAGACAATATTTTGAAGGGGGAAAAGCATAAAAAAACCCCCATGATATAATGAAAGTGGCAAAAAATGCCTACGAATGAGAGAGAGAGATAGAGTGAGAGCTTAGCTCATACAATGTTGAAGAAAAAGAAGAATCTCATAAGTTGAGAGAAGGAGAGTCATCTCTTAATAGAGATGTGAGAAAGGAGTTACATTGTAACTCCCATTTCTGTGTATGCCACATTTCACTAGTGTGTGAGACAAGTGTAGGATTCCTCATAAGGAGGAATATCTATTTTCCTTAATAAAGAAATTACAAATATGTGACATGTCCTCCCACTTGGACTAGAGGACGAATACAAAAGGATACCTTGGTTTATCCTTTAAATACATAAATACAAGGAAAGATTAAATTCTAACAGTATCCATCAAAGGCATCAGCAAAAAATTCCTATCATCCTTCTCAACAGTAAACACATTTCTTACACAGTCATAAATAGCTCTGCAATCATATTGCCAAGGTCTACCGAGCAATATATCACAACTATTCATCCTCACAATGTCACAAAGCACAAGATCCTTGTACTGGCCAATCTAAACATCAATGAAGCATTGTTCTCTAACTTCCAAAGCATGAACATCTTGTCACCATCCAATCCTATAAGGACAAGGATGCTTCATTCTATTCAAACCAAGTTTCTGAACCAGGTCCTCAGCAACAAGGTTATCAATACTACCACTATCAACAATAACATCAAAGAGCTTACCTTCAATCTTGCATTGGGTCCTAAACAAGTTACTCCTCTGACAAGGTTCATCCTTTGTACCAAGTAGTGTTCACCGAAGTAGCAAGTTCTCTGATTTAGGTTCATTCTAAATGTTCTCATTCATCATAGTAGTTCATCAGTCAACCTTATTCTGTGTACACTCAAAAGAACGACGTCCTTCCTCTCTACAGTTATAGAAAGTACCCTTAAAGATAACTCTACCCATCTTCTTCTTTGGTTCCACAAATTTTTGTTCATCTTCTGCATCAGTCAGTTTATCCTTCACTGAGTGATCAATCTTTTCTTTCCCTTGGGAGTTACTAGGTTGATTCCTCTTCAACTTATCTTCTGCCTTCAGAGCATACTGATAAGCATCTTCAACAAAGTCAATTTTTAGCATACCAAGCTCATCCTGAATATTGAATCTCAAACCATTCACATACTGAGCTACCTTTTCCTTACCAAGCTCTCGATGTCTAGACCGAATAGTAAGTTTGTAGAACTCCTCGGTATAATCTTCAATAGACAAATCCTTCTATTTTAGATTCTGCAACTTCTTAAACAAGTCAAGCTCATAGTAAGCTGGTATGAACTTAGCTTTCAACTTAGTCACCATCAATCTCCACCGATTGATCTTTGTTTCACCTTCATCTTCTCAGTCTCTCTATAGTTCTTTCCACCAAAGAGCAACATGTCCTTTCAACTTTGTCTGTGCTAATCTCACCCGTAGAGGATCTTCAATTTCTTCTAGCTCAAAGAAATCTTCAAGTTCACCAATCCAATCAATCAGATTGTCGGGCCTCAAAGTACCAGAGAAAGTAGAAACTTCCATTCAGTAATTACTAAACCAAGTAATAGGTCTAGGTAACTGAGCAGTTTTGTCTTCACCAGATTTGTTCCTCCAGTCATCACCACTAGATCCAATAGTTTCAAATTCTTCAGCAGCTTCTTCATAGCCATCCTCAGTACCAACATTCTGAGGTATACCAGCAATAGTTCTCATGATCTCAGCGACCATATCATTCTTCATCAATTCCATCTTAGATCTAAAATTTGATTTCACTTTCTCTGTGATTTGGGATTCAACTATATCACAAAGATTTGAAATAACTCTAGGGTCCAATCTTCTCAGATGCATCCTTAAAGATATGAAAATAAACCCTCTGCAAAAAACCCTCACCGACCACCTTGTGACAATTTCCAAGCTGCAACAAGTCATATCTCAACCTGCAATCTTGCAAACAACTAGGGAACAATTTCAGTGCTTCAGATCTACAATCTAGATTGCGCACAATCTTTTCACCAACAAGAGCAACTTCACAAGATCAGTCTTTCTAGGTCAACCTTCTCCTTCAACAAGATCAACCTTCACTCTGATACCACCTGATGTAGTCAAGGATGGGGGATCCAATGAAGAACAGTCCAAACCTTGCAACCAACAAAATTACACAATAGATTACTGAACAATGCAACACAAAGTAATTGTTTAACACTGATTTTCATTAACATGCCCGACTGTAAGGCCTTCCGGGTTAGGGCTAATTAAAATCAAAAAACAATTATGCAAGATCTGATAAGATCCAATATAGTCTCAGTTAGTTCAGCTCTGAAGGCAATCAGAAGCTGATGGAAACCTTAAGGTAGATCTAAAATTGAGCTCGCAAGCCTCGAAGAAATCTCCTTGTTTCCAAGTATGCAAACCCCTAGCTCTACTACTAATGACTATCAGATTGCAATCTGATCTGCAAGAACATCAAGAACTTTTC
Organism: Chamaecyparis obtusa; assembly: GCA_027943335.1. Taxonomy (NCBI): domain Eukaryota; kingdom Viridiplantae; phylum Streptophyta; class Pinopsida; order Cupressales; family Cupressaceae; genus Chamaecyparis; species Chamaecyparis obtusa. The sequence continues at coordinate 1,131,247 of BSBK01002839.1, forward strand.
CACAACTTCACTCTTAAGCTTCGCATCTGACATTCAGATTTGCTATGTTGTCTAAGTTCTGATCTCCTAACTCCCTCCCTAAAACATCTACCCAAGCCCTCCTTAATACTAATCATCAACCACAAGTCGGCAAGATGAAACCCTTAACTCCCCAAAATAAATAATTAAATGCCATACAAGTCGGCTTACAAATGTATACAAATATTTAATTCAGCATGTTGGCCCCATAACAATGGCTACCAACAATAAATTCACCAAGTCAGCTCAACAAATCACATAGAACTCCAGTCGTTAAGCTAGAACTATCGAGCGATAGTAAAATCACCGAGCATGCCAAGCATCACTAAGCACCAGTGTCAATCGAGCACCGCAGGCTGACCGAGTAACAATTTCACCAAGCGCCAGAGACTTCCAAGTTCCCTTAGTGACCGAGCTTCCTTCAATGACAAAGATCGTCAGTCAAGGCTACAACTGAGTAACACTGGCCAAGATACAAACACTCCATGCAGTTTCACCGAGGACACAGAATGCCCTACCTTAACCTTGGATGCCCCTGCATCATAAACCTATCATTGGTAGAGGAGCTATCACATTGGATGGAAAGAACAACACAAATAATGTTCTCTATGTAGATGGTTTGAAGCATAACCTTCTTAGTGTGGGATAGTTACTTGAAAAAGGCTATCAGTTGGAGTTCAAAGACAACAAGTGCATCATTAACAACAAGGATGGTGTTATGATTGCATTAGGCTCAAAGACTAAAGGTAATGTTTTTCAACTTAATTCTGAAGCAAGTTTCTTTGTTGCTAAAGTTGATGACAGTTGGATGTGGCATAAAAGACTATGTCATATCAATTTTGATAACATAGTAAAGATAAGCAATGTTAAGGCAGTAAGAGATCTACCTAGCATAGCAAAGCCAATTGATACTATATGGAGGGAATGTGTTATGGGAAAGCATGTGAGAAACGCATTCAGAAGAAAGCATAATTCAACAGAGAACAATTTGGATCTGATTCATACAGACCTATGTGGACCAACTCAAACAAGATCATACTAGGGTGAAAGGTATTTCATTCTATTTGTAGATGATTATTCTAGAATAATGTGGGTTGCATTCTTAAAAGATAAGTCAGAAGCATTTGAGAAGTTCAAAATATACAAAGCTAAGGTTGAGAATGAATTTGGCCTAAAGATAAAGTGTCTAAGATCGGATAGAGGAGGAGAATTCACCTCTGACAGATTCTATGAGTACTGCAAAGAACATGGCATAAAAAGATAGTTAAGTGCACCTAGAACCCCTTAGCAGAATGGGATTGCAAAGAGAAGGAATAAGATCAAACTTGACACAGTGCACACCATCATGATTGAAGGAAAAGTTGCACACACCTATTGGAGAGATGTGGTCAATACTGCAGTCTACACCATCAATAGAATACAATTGAGACAAGGCACTGACAAGACACCTTATGAGATATGGTTTGGTAATGTTCCCATAGTAAAATACTTCAAAATCTTCAGAAGCAAGTGCTACATCAAGAGGGATGAAGTAGTAGGCAAGTTTGATGCAAGAAGTGATGAAGGTATTTTTCTTGGTTACTCTACTAAAAGCAAAGCTTATAGATGTTTCAATTTAAGATTAAAAAAGATCATTGAAAGTGCTCATGCTAAGATTGATGAAAAGTTTATGGTCCAAGAAATATATCATGATTATTCACCCATGATTGAAGAAGAACCCAAACCTTCCACTAGTGAGACAGTTGTTGAAGAGATGTTTGACAATATTGATGTACTATTCAATGACCCTAAAACAAGTGAAGAAGAAACTCAAAAGGCAGATGAGACAATATCACCTAAAGCTCCAAAGTTCACATCTAGATATCATTCTACAAATGACATCACTATAGATTAGAGTGAAAAAGTCACAACAAGATCAAAAGCAAATAGTTTAGCAAGCAATGAGGCGGTATGTTTACTATCTCAGATTGAACCTTTGAGTGTTGAAGATACATGTAAAGATTCAGATTGGTATGATGCTATGAGAGAAGAACTAGATCAAATTATCAAGAATGATACTTGGGAACTGGTCCCAAGACCTAGTGATAAGAATGTGATTGGAAAAAAATGGATATTTAAAAACAAGATGAATGAAGATGGTATAGTAGTAAGAAATAAAGCAAGTTTAGTGTGGAAGGGATATGTGCAAAGAGAAGGTATTGATTACTTAGACACATTTGCACCTGTGAGTAGATTAGAAGCTATTAAGTTGTTTCTAGCTTATGCAACAGTCAAAAACTTCAAAGTTTATCAGATGGATGTTAAGTCAGCATTCCTGAATGGAGAGTTAAAAGAAGAAGTATACATTGAGTAGCCAGAAGGATTCACCCTATCAGACAGACCTGATATGGTATGCAGATTGAAGAAAGCCCTCTATGGACTTAAGCAAGCCCCTAGAGATTGGTATGAGAGACTTGATGGATATCTAACAAAAATTGGATTCAAGAAAAGAGCAACAGATTGTAATCTATTCATAAGAGAGACATCTGAAGGACTACTACTTGTAGCTATATTTGTTGATGACATTATCTTTAGAGGTAATGACAAACTAAGTGCTAAATTTTCTAAGGAGATGCAAACCAAATTTGAGATGAGCATGATTGGACCTATCAAATCATTTTTGGGATTGAATGTGTAGAAGATAGAGAAAGGTATTTTCATTAATCAGTCCAAGTATGTGAAAGAGATATTAAATAATTTCAAGATGGATGATTGCAAGCCAGTAGGGACACCTATTATAACTAGATTCAACCTTACAAAAGAAGATGACTCACCAGTAGTAGATATAACATTGTACAAGTCTATGATTGGAAAACTCATTTATCTTACTCAAACTAGACCTGATATTTCCAATGTAGTTGGCATAGTTGGACGATTTTTAGTAGAGCCTTAAAAAAGTCACCTTATGGCAGTAAAAAGAATATTTAGATACTTGTAAGGCACTATAGACTATGGTCTATGGTATCCTAATTCAGAAAATGTTGAACTTCATGTGTATACTAATGTAGATTGGGCATGGTGGGTTGATGATAGAAAGAGTACATCAGGAGGAGCAGTGTTTCTTGGTGACAGACTTGTTGCTTGGACAAACAAGAATCAAAATTGTATCTCTCAGTCAACAACAAAAGCAGAGTATGTTGCAGCAGCCCTGAATTGTTCTAAAATTGTTTGGATTAAGAAAATGATAAATGATTTTGGAATTCAGATTGATTATCCTATTGTAATTCATTGTGATAACACCAGTACTATCAAAATGTCAAAGAACCTCATGATGCATGCAAAGACAAAACACATTGAGATCAAGTATCACTTCCTAAGAGAGAAAGTGGCAGAGAAAGAAGTTAAGTTGGATTATGTAAGTACTAAAGATTAGTTAGCAAGTATATTTACAAAACCTTTGCCAAAGGATACTTTTGAGTATCTCAAGGAGAAGTTGGGAGTAATTCCCTTCCCTGATTCTACTTAGAAGAAAGAAGAAAGAGCATCAGTCCTTAGGGGCTGATGGAACATTGACTACTCTACCTCAGGAGTAGTATCAGTGCTTAAAATGAATGGTGCCCTTTTCCATTGATGTCAAAGGGGGAGTACTATATAGAGTCATGAAAAAAAGAAGCAAAAAAGGAGTAATATACTAAGGGGTAGTAGTATTCAGTCATGGAAGTAGTGCTATTGAGGAAATGGAGAATATTATAGTGCAGCAGATGGAGGATTCATCCTTGGGGGAGTTTTAATGAGGAAATGGAGAATGTTATAAAATAATTTCTCATTTGGATTGGTGGTGGTTTTTCATTCCATATGTTGCCATCAATGCCAAAGGGGGAGATTTTTGGAGATTTGCTAGCAAGCCAGTGTTGACTATATGATTGTCATTGATGATAACATATGGTAAGTAGAATTCATGGAGGAATTATGAAATAAGCCTTGAATATAAGTAGTATTGACATGTTATCAGCATGATATCATGGACGCAGAGGCTAACTGTTAGTACAGATAGTTATTCAGCTGCTTGTGTCAGCAATGTTCCTAACATAGTTACAGGCAGTGTTCTATGAGTGATTGTCTATACAATTATCATGGAGCCTTACGTGCTTGGATATGTGATGAAGACATGCTAGAGATGATAAGTTCATGGACACAGAGTCTTCTGATCAGTAGAAGTAAAGTTATGCAGTCACCATTCACTAGTTGTAGTATTCTATGTTTGTTCAGAAGAGCCGACAAAGATTTTATTGGTTCAGGAGTTGCACCTATCATTTCGGTATGCACCCTTGGGTTAATGATTAGAGAAGAGTCAACAATGTTTTGTTAAGAGTGCATGATTTAATTCAGCTTAAGGAGAAAGTTACAGTTAATTCGGTAGAGCCGACAAAGTGTAGCATGCATCTACAATTATTTATTTAGACAGGTCCCAGTTTGTGATGTGTGCTTAGTAGAGATGAAAAAATTATTATTGGATGATGTTATGGTTTCTCTAATATGATTTCAAGGTGGTTCTAACAGGCCGACTTGATTATGTCATTTGGAGGAAAGATATTTATAGGTAGTCAATTGCGATTGTTAAGGTGTGATTCATGGTTGATTGTGAAGAGCAGAGAAGAGTGTGCGAAGTGTTGAGCCATCAGTAGAAGGTCTATGTGACCAAGTAAAGAGTGTAAGCTATACATTGGAACTGATCCAGACAACAAGTCAAAGAGCAGTTCACCAAGATCCAGATATAGTGTGTATCTATCATTCAAAAGGTTGTAGCCTTCACTCTTTGAGCAGTGTGCTCTCAGACAGTGCATCCTCACCCCTAACAGGGTTAATTGTAAAAGACTCCTAATAGCGTCCGACCCTTAACTAGGTCACTATACTAAATGCATTGTAAAGACAACTCCTAACAGGGTTAAGGAACTTCTAACAAGGATCATAATATACTAGTGTAGATTATTAGTGGGTGTCAATTCTCATCGGGGTTTTTACCTATTTGGGTTTCCCCATAACCAAAATATTAGTGTTGTGTTCAAGTGTTCTTTCATCACGTTTATGCTTTATGTTTAAGTATACTTAATTGGACAAAGAATTGAAACTTGTAGCTAACTGATTCACCCCCCCCCCCCCCCCCCCTCTCAGTTATCTCCTGAGACTATTCCTAACATACTCATCATGTTAATTAAATAAATACACCACATGAGGAAGATGTATGACAACATCTAACACCTTTCTATAGTTCACATGATGTAATTATGCCTATAGATAGTGGAAGCTCATAAGACCCCATTCATTACAAAAACATGTTAAGCTTAACACCTATCAACCAAATTAAATTAATTAATGATGGAGATGCAAGGAATAAAGATTGAATAAACTAAATTTTTGACATGATCACTTAGAGATTGCAAATTAATGTTGAATTGAAGTGACTCTTCATTAGGTTTGTAACTAATTTTAGACTCATTAACTTTTTAGATGATTTATTGCAACTCCCCTATAGACATATTTTCTGAAAATATTATCGATGTAACATTTAGTTTAGCTATATCAACATAATGTTTTTTCTCCTTTAAAAATAATTTAAAGAGAAAAAAGAACTTCAAAGTGAATGCAAACCTAAAATAATAGTTAACTTGATTAAGCCCTAATACTGTTTGAAATACTCACAAATTTGAATAAGCCAAATAAATTCTTTGACATTTTTTTTAACTAGGATACATAGAATACATCTAATTACATGATTGTTAAATTTAATAAATCTAAATTAACTAAAAAATATAAGCTATCGAAGACATTATAATTCCTATATACTACAAGTAAAATTATTGTTAATGGAAAATACTCCATGATTACACATCAAATTTTGCGAAAAGAAATAGGCATCAAAATATTTCCTATGTATTTTTAAATAAATTGATTTTTTGATTAATTAAATTAATTATTAAATATAACTTATATAAATCATATTTTTAATCATTTAATATACAATTATATTTTTGCACACTCCATTTCAAACTCCTATGTAAAAAACTAAATAGGTTCAAAGTTTTTATATAAAGTGTATATAGCTCCCTCCCAAGTGCTCATGTGCTTGGAAGACCATGCTGAAATTTTATGATTTAATATTCAAAACTAAAATCTTAAAAAAACAACAAAAGAAAAGAAAAAATCTTTTTAAAAAAAGCAAATACAAATTTCTAGAATGTGAAACCCAAAGGAAGCTTAAACCTTTCAAATAGAAAATCGCAACAGTGAACCAACAGTTTTGAACATCAAGGGTTAAAAAAAAGAAAATAGAAAATTCACAATTTAGGAGATAGAAAAATGGATCCAAATTAATTCCAAAATTTTAAAAAATATATATATTTACGATCTACACAAAATTTTAAACAACTCTATTTACATCATCTTCAGATTTGTAATAGTTTAGCGGCAATAGGTGTCTAAATGTGAAAACAAAATTCAAAATGTTAATTTTAGTGTCAAAGTTGGAAAAAATGTGTAACCCACTATTATAGGTTTGCCCAAGTAGATTAGAAATTACTTATGTTCAGATGGTAAAGATGAAAGGAAAAGACATGCAATGAGGTAGCAATGGTACTCCATGATAAAATCCATGGGGGGATTAGGACTAAAAGATCTCAGACTGCAAGGTATTTCTTTCGCAACCAAGTGGATTTTCAAGGCTTTGCAAGGGATGGATTAGTGGAAGATTCTTATTAGAAATAATATTAATAGATCAGTTCCATGTAAGGGTCCATTGTGAAAGGGGTTGCACCTTTGTGATCTTATTGCAGGTGATCTTCCAATTAAAGTGATAGGGTATAATGTTTTCAAACCCATATGGAAAGCTTGGGATAATGTGAGATATATTATTTCTCATAATGGAATTATCTCATAGGCTAATAAGCTATGTGGAGAGAGATCCATTTTGTGGAGTCTCAAACATAAAGGAAAACCCCTTTTCCTATTGCAAGGTTTCTCTGCAAAAAGTTGGGTAGAAAAGGGGATTAAAAGATTTGAAGATGGGATCAAAGATGGTCAATTAGTGAGCTGGGAGGATCTCAAGTTGAGATTCAATCTGCCATAGGTGTAATGGAAAACCTTTTCTATTCTAAGAGAAGATCAATCAAGATCTCTCTCTCTCTCTCTCTCTCTCTCTCTCTCTCTCTCTCTCTCTCTCTCTCTCTCTCTCTTGTGTAATTTTGTAGAGGAAAGATTCATCTACTTTCAATGGATTGATGGATCATTGTCTCCCAACATCAAAGTCAAAAATCTATACTCCTCGAATGATAATGAAGATATTTTGAACCATATTAATGCTTTCTGGAATGTGAATCAGGATGCTACGTTTTGGAGTAAAATGTTTAATAATCTTTGGAGAAGATTGGTAGAACCTACAAAGAAAAGTTTTATGTGGAGGCTGATTCTCCACAAACTTTCCCTTAAACATCCTTATGGTGACTTCAGCTCTTGTTCTATTTGTAGAACTCCTGAAACTTTGAGACACCTTTTCTTTGAATGCATGTTGACAAAAGAAATTTTGAGATTATTTGGCTTTTTGATCAATCAAAAAATTTCTATGCTTCAGATTATTTTTGGTAATATCTTGGGCCTTGGGAAAAAACATTATATCTTTTGGCCTTGTATTTCTATTAATATTCTTTGGATAATATGAAAGTTTAGAAATGACAACTTATTTAGTAGCAGGATTAGAACTCTTACCGAGTCTTTGAGGAGGCTCATATTTTATGCTATTGCATTGTAGGTCACTGCTACTTTGAGGATTACTAGGAAAAAATTTTGAATACTTGTTATAGGATGGCACTATTAGGACTTTTAATTGGGAGATATCTCATGGCCACACATGGACTAGAACCATAGAGGAATGGTCACCTTTCGAAGTGGCCTTGCATAACTTCATGGTTGAGCTCCTTCAACATAGGAAAATGGGGAATGTTGAAGTAAAGGCTTCTAGGATGATTGGACCACTTGTTTTCATACCTCTTGTAGAAGATGTTCTTGTTCCTATTGCACCCAATCTAGACCATCCATTTGCCTAGTTTATTCAAGATGGAAAGATCCTATGATGGATGGAAGGAGAAATGGGTTCAATAGTGGTGTAGGAGAACTTGATAGAGAAAAGATGACCTTGAATTCATCAAGGATTGAGAATGAAGTGAATGGGTCTACAAGACTCAATTTTGATGTATTAAAGTCAATTATAGCCATAAAATGTAATAGACTTAATAGTAGTAGCAAATGTCCTAATGGTCCTAATAAGAACCATAGGACAAAAAATGTAATAAATGGAACTATGATGCCTCAAACAAGTATATAGGGTGTTTTATATTTCAAAGATGTAATAAGACCAAAATATAAGGTTTTGGGTAGGTTTTAGGGGGACAGAGTTATGTTTAATATGTTTTGAAAATTTCAAATGTCACATTACAACGACTAGTTCCTAATTGGAGGGCTTAGTTAGTTTTGATTATTTTTCTCAATGTAATGACTCCAACTTATTGGAATTGGTTGAGAAATATGGATGAGATGCCTATAAAGCCCTAGGAAGCCATTAGAGGCAATGGGTGTATGACGGAGCTGACTGCAATAAATTAAAGTTTCGATTTCTCATATTTCTCTTAGTTCTTATGCATGTTTCTTGTTCTTATTTGAATTTTTTATCCTAGCACATTTTGGGAAGAAATTAGGAACATTATTAGATCATTTTTATGCAATAATAATTCAATTTGGAAGGTTAATCAATCTATTTTGCATCCTTGTATTTGACCGGTTTGTGACATGGTACATTTTCCTTGTATTTTGAGGGTTTAAATGCACTAAGAGGTCCATTTCTCTTTATATCCTCTATGTATCTTGAGGAATGGATCTCTTATACTATAAAATATGAAGCACTAACACTAGTTTATCAAGATCTAATTGTTTGAAGGTGATCACCGTGAGTTTGGCCTTGAGGAAGGGCTCAATTTGATGCCACATGTATTGTAGTAGAAGAAGTGGCTTAAGGAGGTACTATTTTTTATTTTTGATGGTATTTGGACATGTCCTAGAGATGGTGAAACAACTTTATTTGAAGGTAGGAAGTGAGTATTGGTAAGGTTTCCAAGAGGCCTTAGTTTTAGGTCCTATTTGGTGAGGGTTTTGTAAAAGGCATACTTGGGAAATTTTTGTGACCAAAATAGTTGGAAAATCCTTAGTTTAGAGGATTTCATGAGAGTGTACCAAGTTTGGGGTCTTGGAGTTAAGTTTGGAGTGTACTTGCTTTGTAATTTGGCCTAATTAGCCCTCTTCTTTGGGTCCGTTTACTGGATTACGTAAAGTTGGTCCAAAGGAGTTCTATCCAAGATTTTTATATATTGTAGAGGGATCAAATAATTATCTAAATATATAATTTATTTTCCAAGTGTTTTGGGAAAAACTTGCAAAAAGTCAAGTGAGTAGGTTTTGGAGGGTTACAAGGGAAATAGCCTAGTTTGTGATCAGTTTGGGTAAATTAGGTTGTCCAATTTGTAGTGAGATCTTGTGAGTGGTTGAAACTAGTTGAAAAGAGGAAGGAGAAACCCTAGAAGATCTTGGAATAGCCTTGGGTGGTTGTGAACAAGTTTGGGTACTTTTGTGGGAAGAAACCTAAAGAGGAGTTTGAATAACCTTGTGGGTTTGTGGGCATTGGTAGAGTGATTTGGTCAAAGGGGTTGGATTGGACATATTGTTCTGCAACAAGTAGCCTGGGTTGAGGAGAAAAGGGATACCAAAGATCCATCTAGGTGGCTCTTTTGATAGTGCTCCTCATGAAAATAGTTATCCCACTTTTATAGTCTCTTGATGATGTGTTTACAACTGTAGCTTTTTTTTTGCATACCTCCATCTCACCAATGAATTAGACCTTTTTATATTAGATAATAAAGTATTGTGTATAGATGATGCATTGATCATGTATAAACTAGCTAAGTTAGGTTGGAGTGATTATAGGTTTTTTATGACAGCATAACTAATTATAGCAATTTTTAATTTGAATAATTTCTATTTAATACAAAAAAAAAAGAAGGATCATTAACTAAGTTTAGTTCCATTTGAAACTACTTTAAATTAATTCATCATCTAAGTATCTAGTCATTCTAGACAATTATAAAACTTACACCTACCTCCCTCACATTTTCTCTCATTTGAATTGGGTACATTAGACAATAATAAATTCACATGATTCTACATTAATGAGAAGGATTCATGATGACAGTTTCATTGAAAAATACCCCCAATGACTTGTGTATTACCAAATATTAATGACATGAGCATTATATGGGGATATGATGTATGATATGAATTAAATATCACTCACCATGTCAATTAAATAAATACATCACGTGAGGAAGATGTATGACACCATCTAACACCTTTCTATAGTCCAGATGACGTAATTATGCCTAGTAGCACTCTAGTGGAAGCTCATAATACCCCATTCACTAAAAAAATATATTAAGCTTAACACCTATCAACCAAATTAAACTAATTAATGATGGAGATGCAAGGAATACACATTGAATAACCTAGATTTTTGATATGATCACTTAGAGGCTGCATTGAAGTGACTGTTCATTAGTTTTGTAACTAATTTTAGACTCATTGACTTTCTAGATGATTTATTACGACTCCTCTATAGACATATTTTTTGAAAATATTCTGGATGTAACATTTAGCCTAGCTAGATCAACATAATTTTTTTTCCCCTTTTTAAATAATTTAAAGAGAAAAAAGAACTTTAAAATGAATGCAGACCTAAAATAATAGTTAACTTGATTAAGCCCTAATACTTTTTGAAATACTCACAAATTTGAATAAGCCAAACAAGTTCTTTGACATTTTTTTAACTAGGATACATAGAACACGTCTAATTACATGATTGTTAAATTTAATAAATCTGAATCAACTAAACAATATAAGTTATTGAAGACATTATAATTCCTCTATAGCGTTCAAGTAAAATTATTGTTAATGGAAAACACTGCATGACTACACATCAAATTTCTCAAAAAGAAATATACATTCAAAATGTGCACATTTTCAAAGATTTGTTCTCATCTCTCAACAATGTTGAAGGTTTTTAACTTATCCCTTGACAATATTCAAAATATTTCCTGTGTATATCTAAATAAATTGACTATTTAATTAATTAAATTAATTATTAAATATAACTTATATAAATCATACTTTTAATCATTTAATATATAGCTCCCTCGGGGGTTCTCATGTGCTTGGAAGACCATGCTGAAAGTTTATGATTTAATATTCAACTAAAATCTTTAACAAAACAAAAAAAATGCAAAAATGTTTCCAAAAAGCAAAAATCTTTTTAAAAAAAGCAAATAGAAAATTCTAGAATGTGAAACCCGAAGGAAGCTAAAACCTTTCAAATAGAAAATCGCAAGTGCAACCGTGAACCAACAGATTTGAACATCGAGGGTTTAAAAAGCAAATAGAAAATTGCAACTGTACTCAAACCACAGCCATGCGAAAAAAAAGAAGACAAAAAAAGCAAAATTATTTTTTTGCATGAAAAAAGCCAAAAAAATCACAACGGTACTCAAACCACAGCCATGCGATGAGGTCAAATCGATGACTTGCAGCAATTTACCGTTAGAAAAAACACAATCTCTCTTCTATATATGGGCAATTTATTCTAAGAGGAGAGCACATTGTTTTCTATTCTGATTTCTGAGTTTTGTTTTGTTTATATTTCATTTCTGTTTTGGCATGGCCATGCCTCTTTTGTTTTCTCCTTCGTTTTCTTTTGCTGTTTGAATTTTTGTTTTCCCAATGTTTGTATATCTATTTTTTGGTCTGTGGATGGTGATTTGAGGAGGGAGAGAGACATTGGGCTGGTCTTCTGCGTTATGGAACTGGAGAAGGTATGATCTTTCCCTTGGATTTCTTTTATTTTCATCTTTGAATAGTTCGCTTCAGGGTTTTGGAATTTGTGGGTTCTTCTGGGAAATGGTGTATGATAATTGTGGGGGGAGAGTAGATGGTTTGTCAGGTGTGGAGGTCCATAATTTACAGGCTGGCTGGCCTGGAATTTCTTCCAGTGCTGGGATTTTTTTTTAATTTCATCTAAATAGTATAAGATATTTTGGCCGCCTATTTACAGTTTTTAGCAATCTATGATCTTGATTTGTTCAGCCTACCGTGGGCACCAGATTTTGTATTCTGATTTTATTGTGCCAAACAATTTGAAATACTTTTATACTTGATTTAGAACCTACACAAGTATTTGATATAGGAATCTATAATGTTTATTTCACATTTACCCCAATCCCTGCAGTGATGTACACCGTCCATTATCTAGGTCAAGAATAAATTTATGTTATGACAACACAGGTGCTAAAGAAATGCAGACACAAATGCCTCATGAAACAGGGGAAAAATGGGCAAAAGTACTTTATCTAGGCTCTGGGCTGAATGCAGTCATGGGGATTGCATTGAATCTTTTCCTTTGAGTATACAAGAGGAAATTCATACTTGTTGTTGACGCTTCTTGCATTTCTTCTATTCATGTTTAAAGTTGGTTTATACTGAAATAATTAACTTGCTCATACTTTTCCTTAAATGTGTTGCTGGCATATGTTTTACTGTTTGTTTCTGCACATGTTTGTTTAAGTCCATATTTAAAATTTGTTTGCAGAAAGATAATTCAGATGCTCGTACATTACCTTTAATGCCTTAATATTTAATTGTAAATCTTGTAGTGAGTAGACGTTTAGTGGTTGTTTGTGAGATCCCCATAGAGGATGTGTAGTGGTTGTTTGCTGTTTCTTGGGTTGAAAAAACAAGAGGCATATTATTTTCACTTTACTGCAAGAGTCATCCCCTGTTCATTGGTGCATTTTGATTTTACCAAATAACTTGATATGCTTTTATAGTTCATTTAAAACCAACACAGGAATATCAAGGCTATGAATCGTGCTTCTGAATCTGAACAAACCACCTTCAAAGGAATTTATAATTTTTATTTTTAAAAGGCTCGCCTAGAAATACAGTCTATGACATTTAAAACATATGCACGGTTTAAAATAAATTAATGTCATTCAGTTGCAGGTATGTTTTCTATGGAAACATGTATTAAGCTTGGGGCTGATACAATCATGAGTTGCGTTAATTCTCTTCCTTCGAACAATAACTGTAAATAAACCAGAGTTCTTAGTTTAGTCATGTTTCTTATATTCATGCCAAAAGTTAGTTTATGAATCTTGCTCACACTTTTCCTTACATGTATTTTACTATGAATTTTTATATTGGTTTCTTTGTTTTGTGATCTTCTTTCACATTCCCGTTGATTCTGGTACTTACAGTTTACCAGCATTGATGGTTGATTTTAGTTCTTGGTGGAGGGTTTTAGGTCTTCGTGGTGAATTTTAGCTAAAATAAATCTGGATCCTATATACTCTTGTCAACTTCTTTCATGTTAAATTTTATTGTTGTAATAATGTGCATAATATTATTGTGCTATCAAAATATCTGAAGTTTGATCCTATTAGCTGAAGTTGAAAAATGAAAACAAGACTTCAAATTATTGTTGATGTTGGTGTAAAACTTATTAATTATGAATCTAATTTATGATATATCACTGTTACTCCTGTTATTACTGTAATGATATATTTGTTGCTGCTATGATAATGCTGTATTATGTTGATGCTCTTGTACTCACTCGGTTACTAAATGAATGAATGTTTGGAATTGTTTGTAATTTTGATTTTGTTTTCTATACCTCTCAGTTTCCGCTCTGAGTTTTTCTTCTGTTTTAATAATTTTCTAATTTTTTCGTGGTACTGTTTTGTGCACATACATTGTTCTTTTGTGCTTGGTATTCGTTTGTACATATGCATATGAGCATGAACACGTAGAATGTTTGTTTAATGAAGTTTGACATTATAAAAAGCATTTGTGAGTGTTTTCTTAGATCAAGAAGAAGGTATATATTTTTTCTTAATCCCACGTATGACAAGTGTGAGATATAATACTTTCACTTCAAATTAATTTTTCTTTTCATTCTCAAAATTAATTTCTACTGAGATGATTCACTTTGCCTTGAATTAATAAAATTATGTAAAATGTGCTAGTGTTTATCTAATTAAAATGATATATACTGCAAGTCCTGTGTTTGACTAAGTCATATTTGTTACAGTAAGTCTTGGAAAAAGCCATGAAACAGGGAAAAATGACAGACCCTAGAAAGAACTGGCTGGTGAGTTTTTTATCATTTTTTTGTGGGCAATTTTTTTTTCGCTTGACGTGGGCAATTTTCTATGAATGAGCTTTTAGTAGCTTTTTGGCCTTCAGACTGCCAAAAATGTACTCCTTTCTTTTAATTTTATTGTTGTATTTATTGCTATGTTGTCATGCTAATTTTGCTCTAGTGTTAATAGCAATAGAACTTGATATTTTGTCATATAATAAATTTTATTACTGTTAACTACTATCGTAATATTGCCATGTATGTCATGCGCTTGTTGATGGTATTGCAATTGAAGTTGGATTCACTTTAGTCTCTCAATCTCCACTTTTGATTTTTTTGAGCTGTCATTCTACATTTTCTGAATTTCTGATGTGTTACATGTGTTTATAACAATGCGTTTCAATTGTCATTTTTTGTATAAAAAAAAATAGGTCTACTTTATATGTACTTTATGTGTGTGATGTTTGTGTGTCAATTAATATTGGATGAGTATCAATTTTGTTTACAAACTACAAACTATTGATATGTGATATATGTTATTTTAATGCATCATATCTCATAATGTATCACATATCATGACTTAATGTAGTTATGTAAACTAAGCTTGCATAATATTTCTATAGGATTGATTTCTATAGTGTGACTAAAATGAGACATATCTCAAATTCTTAATTTTTTGTGTATCATTAGAATAAAGGTATGACATATTCAAGGTTAATTTTAGTATAGACATATTGGAGCTCAGATTTTTTTACAAACATATTATTACTTTAGTACCTAGACATGGTTTTTGTAATACCCCTCCCATAGTTTACTTTTCAATTTAATTGGCCAGACTCTTTTAGGCCACTTTTCATGTGATCCCATACTTGCATTGTATGGTTAGTGTACATGTTTTACTTGTATGTTTCACGTGCTTGATGTGGTTGAGCGACGGAGTCATAGTTGAATCCATGTCATTATTTGTTATATATTTATACATATATGTACATGCTTGTCTCTAATTTAAGATTTCAGGTACCAGACATCGACTTCCCTGGATTGTCAGGATGAGTGTGCCTTGTCACAATATCTCAATGGTAAGAGCATGCCTAAGCCAATAATTGTCCTGAAATAATGGATAAGTATCTATTTTACAACCCTTCAAATTCGTGAAGGTAACGTCAATTCATGAACCCTCTTTTATGTTTAATTTTAGTATTTTTTTGATGTAGTCAATTCTTCAAGTTTGGATGTTTGTGGTTGAGAATTGAAAAATAAATTAATTATTAAAATCCAAAATAATAATTGTTAATAATATGTAATTTAAGTTGCACATTCAGTATATGAAGAGTCAAATCGTGCATTAAAAGAAACAAAGGTGTGTGTGGATCTCACTCGAATGACAAGAAAATCTTAAGAGTGGAAAAAGATGATATTATGCCAAGACATGCAAGAAATGCCAAGTTCACAGAAACTGAATACACGCTCTAGCTAGGGAGTTAATTCTATTTCAACAATGGGCCTTTGATCTAGTAGGATAGATTTACCCAAATTCATCTAATGGATATAAGCATATCATTACGACAATTGAATGCTTCACAAAATGGATTGAAGTAGTCCCATTGGCCACTGCTAAAGGTAAACAAGTCGCAATGTTTATCCTAAACTACATCATTTGTAGGTATGAGGTACCCTCATCAATTATAACTATCAATGGAGGGAAATTCAAAAATAAAGACATGGATGAATTTGTCTACAATTCAAAATCACTCAGCACCATTCCTCGATCTATTACCCACAAGGTAACAAATAGGCTGAGGCATCAAATTAGGAAGAGAGTAACACTTGCAAATTAATCCAGCATTATGGGCATATCGTACCAACATTAGAATACCAACATGAGCAACTCTTTTTGCACTAGTCTATGGGTCTAAGGTAGTTTTACCAATTGAAGTAGAGATTTCATCACTGAGAGTTTCATTGAAAAATCTAGTCACTAATGAGAACTATAGAATCTCATGTCTACAAGAACTAAAATTGTTAGATTAGTGTAGACAATGGGCATTTGATCATCTCAAAGTCTACTAGAAAAGAATGTCTAGAGGATACAATAAGAAAGTGAAACCACAAGAGTTTCAGGTGGGAGATCTAGTTTTAAGTGAAAACCCAAAGAATCAACAACATCAAGAGCAGAAGGGAAAATTTGATCCTAACTGGTTGGGTCCCTTTGTCATCACAACTTCATTTGTATCAGGAGCCTATCAATTGGCTACACCTTAGGGAGATGTCCTACTAGATCTAATCAACACTCTTCACTTGAAGTGGTTTTATGCCTGACATTCTTGAGGTAGCACAAGTACAACAAATATTGATCCTGAAGAAATTCAAAAATAATAAATATTGAACCTGAAGAAATACAAAAAAAAAAATATTGATCCAGAGAGAAATTACATACATCAATAAGCCAAAAAATTCAATAATAGTGGAAAAGTCCTAAAAAATGACCATTTCGGTGAAAACCTGGCAAATAGGCACCTTCATGAATCAAAGAAAAAAAAATCTAAAGTACAAAAATATTGGAAAAGAGAAAACATATCTCAGTGAAAACTTGGCAAACATGCGCCTTGGTAGCAAAAATAAAAAATTTGTCAAAGTGGTAAAAACTTGGTAAAACCAGATGCGACACAGGATTGACCGGATGCGACCCAAGATGCAGGGTGCAATCCAAAATTGATTTGGTCCTTAAATACAGGAAATAAAGCAAAAATCTAAAAGATATGGAAAGATAGGTTATCAGGTACTTACTGAAGCTTCACAGTGGGTGGTTACTGATGTCAACAACATAAATCAAAATGATGCCTCTCAACTGAGACCACCAAGATATCTCTTAAATATATGAAATTACCAAGGAAAAAAGTGAAAATGAATAGTAAAATTACCTTTTTGGGCCTATTTTAACCCCCAGGGACCCTAATGACCTAGGGAACTTTCACAACAAAATGTAGGAGGAGCTTCATATCAAAACTAAAATTAAAATAGGTGTTGTATATCTCTTCAAAGCAATAAAACCAAAGTTATTGACACAGGTCAACCTTGCTGAAATTTAGTCAACTATGATCAAAATGCAGTTGATCAGGGGTAGAATGAATAGATATTAAAGCAGAAAAATGACAGAAGCATTCATTGATGGTTATTGTACACACTAAAATATGCACTTCTATGAACCATTACATGCAAGGTTACTCAAGAGTGAGGCCTCACAAAGCGATCCATAGCTCTCTATGCATGGAGTTGCAAGGGACTATGAATTTTGCTCTCAGCTAGAGCTACAAGAAGGTGACCTTGCTAGTCAACCATACAATGAGAGATTCAAGTGAAGACAAGGGCAACAATGCCAATATCTCCAAGAATCTAAATGGAAATGAAATGCAAATGCAACTAGTATGAATGTGCAAGACTAATCTATCAAATGAAGTGCAAACTAAACTATGAAAAGAAGTACAATAGATTTCAAGCCCCTAATTAAGCTATGTGAGATCTATTCTATTGCATAAAAGGAAATCTAATCTATGATGCCATGAATGTAACTATGAAAGCAAAACTATTATGAAATGCAACTAAAATGATGAAAGCAACAAGTCTTCAATGTCTTCAAAAAGCTCCAAATGTACCTAGAAAACCTGCAGCATAACAATAGCATAAAAAATGGATATGCAAATGAAGGAGAGAGCTCTCCTTTTATAAGAAATGAGGAGAAATGGACCATGGAGATTAAGAGGCAAAATGTCTTAATCAGCGGTGGAGCTTGAAAGAGGAGCAATCCATGTGCACAAACATCCTCCAATGAGAGTGAAGTGTTGACTTTTGAGCCTCATGTGAGACAAAAAGTGTTTTTTCCCTTTTTATAAAATAAGAATAATGCTTTATTTGTGCAACTTAGGATAAGAGGAAAGTGGGGCTTTTTATTTAATTGAAAGGGGAGGAAATATTCCTTTTAATTAAATAAAGACTTAGGATAAATGGTTAGCCCAAGGATAAAAATCCAATATATGATCGAAATTAAGATTTGATCAAGAGATTGATAATGTTCAAAATATTGATTATTGATCAAAATGATTCAGGGTTGATAAATCAAATAAATGGGGCCCAAAGTCTAGGCGACCATTTTAGGGTGCATACAGTTATTACTCAAATGGAAAGTCAAAAAATTCAAATCAGGTGCAAAATTTAGTAGAATAATGGTTAAAAATACTCAAAATTACCTAAATGATGAATAAAAGATTACCAGAAGCTGCACAAAGTTGCTTTTCAACTTGCACATCGAGTCCATGCTTCAAGATATTGGTCAATCATCGGTCAAACATGGTCAAATCTCATATTTTAATGGTCAAATTTGGTCAAATAGTATTCCCTTGAAACTAAATTGATCCTAATTAAATTTTGGCAGATTCTAAATATTTTCTACTTGATCCAAATTAAAATTTTATTAGTTGAACATCTTCATTAATGCTTGAAATCAAGATTTCATCAAATTTCTATTTCGATTTCACTCTCGAGGGGGAATAATCATCCTAAAATCAATCATTTCTCAGATTCAATTAGATCAAGGATTCAAATCAATCAAATCCTCAGCACCAGGGGCATGACAATTCTCTTCAATCAGGTCGGGATTGTGGGATAATTAACTTTATTAGGAACTGTATCAATTTTATTATCTATGCCTAAATCAAATCCTCTGAACATTGATCAATTTCATTGCTTCAAATCAAATTGATTATTTTTCATTATCATGATCTTTCAAATATTCAGTTTCATCACACCAAATCAAGTTAGCACTAATACATTTCGGCCTCTTTTCTGGCGGTCATTTCTAACAGAGGGGTACATTTTGTGAAATCGGTGTTTTGTTTTGCAATTGTGCTCGATAGCATTGTAATTGCAACGGTTGCGAGCACACATTTAAAAAAAAGACAATGTTACACAAATTCATTTTTATTTTC
This sequence comes from Chamaecyparis obtusa, assembly GCA_027943335.1. Classification (NCBI taxonomy): domain Eukaryota; kingdom Viridiplantae; phylum Streptophyta; class Pinopsida; order Cupressales; family Cupressaceae; genus Chamaecyparis; species Chamaecyparis obtusa. The sequence continues at coordinate 1,150,507 of BSBK01002839.1, forward strand.
TCATGTGAAAGTCGTGAAGCTACCTATTGATCCATAATGAGATTGAGATGCAATCCCAACTTTCCTTCAAATGCAACCCCCAAAAATTTTGAGTGCCCAAATTTTTTTTTAGAGAGGGCATCGATAATATTGGTTCACAAATACATCAAAATATAGGTAAGATTTTTGTGTAGGGTTTTTCAATAATGTTGTTTTCCTCCCTTTCCTTGTGCTTCTTTTAGAACTAAAGGTATGTTTCCCATCTGAAGGGTTTGTTTAGGTGTAGGAATGTAAATGCAATAAAAAAGTTAATGCAATTGTCTCTTTATAATTTGGCACCATCTCTGTCTACATTGTCAAAGTAGAATGCTAGAGTATATAACAAAATGTGAAACTTGGGTTCAGATATCTGAATGGGATGATCCTTATCTTTAGTGACTCAGTGAATTTAGTCATCTTTAACTCAGTATTTCATTCAATCCTTATAAGGGGTGAAGCTATACTCTATACATCTCAATCTCTTAACTAAAACTTTCTCTATTTCCCATAAGCTTCTTAAGGTACGTAGTGTAATAGGTAAAAGGTTGCAGGAAAATGAAGGGGCTATCTGATTCCTTCTTTCTTGCTTCCATCCATCTAGCTGTGGGTGATAGGAAATTTGAGTACTCCCTTATATCCCACTTTCGATTCTCATTCTCAATTGAGATTGGAGAGGCAAAGTGATTTATGATGGAGGAGTGGGAGTGAGAAAAGCTCAATCTCAATCTCAATATTACTTGCGTGCATGCTAGATTACAATTGATGGTTTAATATACCATAAGCAATAGAGAAAAGATTTTGGTTGACTTATACACCAACCTTTTAAAAATCCACAACATTGTTGAGAATATGTTTAACTTAACCAAGCCTAGCACAAAGCCAATTTTTAGCACATTTTAAAAAGGAACAAATGATAAAAATATGATAAATTGCCTCTTTTAATTGTTTGGATATCGCAAACCATGAGGGGCCTTCACTACTATAAGTCTTGAGTCTTTAATATTTGGAATTACTTTTTATATGGATATCCAAGTAATTTATCTAGCTTTGGGTAGACAATTCTTGCTTCAAGATTTGGTTGAGGGTCAATCTATTTTGGATAGGGTAGAAAGCATAGAATACTCAAATTTGATAGAATATTACCCAATTTGTTGGAAAGCCACATAATATTTTCCTCCTTGACAATGAATATCTCTCTTTCAAATTTACCTCAATAAATTGAATAAGGCTTGTGATAGTTCATTTTCTTTCAATGAATATCATTTCTATATTGTGTCTCCACCCAACTATTCAAAAATGAAATAGTCTTCAACCTTAGTTTAGATTCTATAAGGGAAAACATTTGTCATGCCACATTTTTGGATAAGGAGACCTTGAGAATAAGGATGAAGATTTGGAGACAACATATCATGTCTTAAAAATTTGAAGACCTTCGGAGATAACGAGGAATGCTATATCAACAAACTAAAAAAATAATAATTAATTAACAATATAAATCCATGTATTATGATGCATTTGTAATAAAAGTCCTTTTCTTTTAAAATTTAAAAGTTTCCTTGAAAATTTTTATATAGAAAATTTTGTCCAATCCTTCAGAAAAGAATAATCTCTCCAAATCTATAAGTCCAATAGTACTAAGCCTAAAATATTATTTCAAATTATGATTATGTCCAATATAACTAAAAAAAATTATTTGTCTATGCAAGAATCAAAATATACAGTTGATTATATTTTTAAGCCACATTCTCTTTCAAATGGGCAGTCAAGGAAGAAACACATAGCTTTTGTATGGACTTTAGATTTCTTACATGCATATCACAGTCCAGATTAAGAATATAAGGAGCATTTGTCATTACTCCAGATACCCTTGCCTGAAAAATCCAATAAATAATATTATTTAGAACTTGAAATGATTGCATACAATTTAAAACTTTCCTAGTCATCCTAAATGCTAATATACATATGGTCCCACATATACTATATTAACTTCTAATATACTTACTCTTAGAAATACTTTTTACTGATTTTTAAAGGGGTCATCCTTGAAGCCTCCATTAAGTAATTGTGGAAATTGTACAAAGCCACACTCTCTTTCAAATGGGGAGTCAAGGAAGAAACATGTAGCTTCTAGTATGGCCTTTAGATTGCTTAGATGCATATCAAAGTCTAGATTATGAATATAAGGATCATTTGTCATTACTCTAGATACCCTTGCCTGAAAATCTAGTAAATAATGTTATTTAGAACTTGGAATGATGAATTGAAAATTTTGAATCCAAAAAATTTAAAACAATGTTCATAAGATGTTTGAATTATCATTACAAACATAAGCTCATTCAATAATTTTCAAGTTCAGGACCATTCTCTAAATATGAATAATATTTTCAAGAAACTAAACTTTAAAAAAGCATTATGAAATTGAATTACCATAACATTCATGGCACCAACTTTGTAATGATGATCAACATTGGGATGTTTTTCTCTTGCAACATATATAAGGTGGGGAAAAATATCACCTTCATTTCCTTCATGAATAACCTAGATAAATATGAATAAGTTTTACTTCTATGAAATAAGGATTCAAGTTTTATACACAATCTAACAGTTCCACTAGGGATGTAGTTGATTATCACCTGCACTACACTAGAGTGGTTTCTTATGTCTGAGCATCTATGCACAAAACCTTCAAGTCTATTCTGAGACACTGAGTCTAATTGAACTTGTCCTTTCTTCAATGCCTTAGTAATCTTTCCTTCTAGACTTTCATATTCACCCTACAAAACACTGGACAATCTTAAAGTCTAAAGACATTATGTTTAATGCATCACAGGACAAAGTTTCTTATATACAATCAATTGACTACTGGAAAAAAGTTAAATAATTATTTTTTGCATACTCTACTACCTTCATAGCCTGCCATTCTTTGAGAAACATTGGATTAGAAGGCTTGTTTTCTTCGGAGAAAAATGAAAATGGAGCCCTTGTTTCTATATTGAACTTTTTGCAAAAGGGCACCCATTTTTTGGCAAAGCTTAGAGTTTCTACCATTGAGTAAAAAGTGATGGGAAATGCACCATTGTTTGAGACATAACATGCAATTTTTTCCACTAGTTATTCAACTACAAGCAGTGAAAGAATAGTATTGGTAGTCATTACAAAAGACTCTTTATAAGGGTCAATTGTAGTCATAATTATATTAATAGGGCGAAGCTTAGAAGTAGATTGTCCGCCATACCTCCAACACAAATAATCATCAAAAAAATACTATTAGGAATGTGAAATTTTTTAACTTATAACACGACTAAGGCAATACCAAGTCTACCAGTTCTCATGTTATATAGCACTATGATTTTCACCTGTTTGAAAGTCTCTCTGGGTAGGCTTTATAGTCAATGGGCTGCCATTTCACATTCTAATCAAGAATCCAATGGAATGAAAAATAGAGTTGTAGACACCTAAATCTGATTACATAATTAGGTAATTTTATTTAGTTCTTTCTTAGGGCACTAATTAATTAAATATTAGTTATTTAATTGATTTATGTAATCCCTTAGTTAACTAATTTAATTAATTAACTATAGTCTAATTAATTATCTAAATGATAACCCATAGTCTGATAATTAATTAAAACCCCCTTCATCTATTAATTTAAATAAATATATTCATCTATTTAAATTAATTCCCAAATCCCCTTTTCCTCCTATTTTTAGAATTAAATAAAATATTTAATCCAATTTGGGCACATGGATCCTAACTTTAACCCTTAACCTAACTAATCCCAACTACCTAACCTTGATTTCCTACTCAACCCAACCCATTCATACATACTAATCACCCTTAATTAGCTAATGACCTATGATTAGCTAATCCGATCCTCTAGTCATTCTCTCTCCTCCCATCACATCCTCCTAATTCTTCCAATTGCCTCCTAATCCAAGCCTAAATATTTACATAATCATAATCCATGGATTAAGAAATCCTAACCCAACCTAAGTCAACCCTCATGTCACATCCGCACATCCCCCGACTCTCTCACCTCATGTCAACCTTAAATTCTCTTACACATCCCTTACACACTCTATCTCCCTCTTGCACATTTCTCCCCTCTCACATCTTCCAAAATGGTCACATTCCCCCATACTTCCCAACCTCTCTCCTTGTGACACTTGTCACAATGAGAGGCATTTGAGAAAGCACAATTTGTGTGCTCTCTCTCAAATGCATCTTGACCCTTTATCAAGTTTGCATCTTGACCGTCCATTCAACTCTCCTCTTGCCTATAAATTAAGCCCTCTTCTCCTTCATTTTCATCCACCATGAAAGTAAAGTTATAATGCTAATTTGAGAGCCCAAAAATTATCAAATTACCATTGTTATACCAAAATCATCCCTCACATTTGAAGCTTGAGCATCATCCTTTGAGCATACATCCAATCTATTGGAAAAATCCTAACATCAAGAAGGCTTTTTGGGTGGTTTGCACTCTCATTTTAGGCTTTCTTTGTCTAATCTTATGTGTAGTTTTTATCTTAGTTTATGAATGCATAAGCTTGCTTTTTTATTCTTTACACACTAATTTATTGCTTACATTTTGGCATGTCCAGTGGGACCCACTTCTAGGGTCATTTCTCTATTCATTTCATCTATTTTCTTTTGCAAAAACTAACCAATATTAACATTTTTTTGTTGTTTGAGTGTCTTTGCAAGTTTTTTTTGAGTTTTTGCAAGTTTGGAGGAGGAAGAAGGAGCATTTACTGTAATGCCCAAAAATTCAGGCCAAAACACAACCAACAAATTTTTTTTTTAAGGATAATAGTTCCAAGTTTATGATGCAAGTTAATAGGTGTCTATGACAAAGTTCAAAGGAGTCAGAAGGACAACACCTCTACAAAGTTGTTTTCCATAATATACTAGCTGAAAAGTTCTAGCGAGGAATCCAATCTGGGGAGAGAAGTTGTTACCGAGTTTCGAAGGGGTTAGGATGAACAATTCATGATTAACTTTCGGAGATGTCTACGAGGTTTATCTCAAATTCTCTAACAAATTTACAAATCACTAGCTTGTTTTATTATAATGATTCTTTACTAAAATGAATTAATTAAAATTAAACTAATCACGATAAGATCACCCTACTGGTTGCATCTAGAATTCAATCAGGAAAGGTCAAATTATCATAATTATTTTAATTAAGATACTAAGTGAAAATTTAATATTAAAAGGTTTCGTTAATCAAATTTATGAACAATTTGTCAAACGTTAATCTACTAATCATATAGATTATCAAAGAATAAAAGAATATTCCTACAATATTCATTAAATAATATTCTTATATATATAGATTAATAATTTTCTATATATATAAATTAATGTCAAATTGATTATTATAATTAGGTTGTCAATATATATAAATATTATATATAAAAATAAATAATCAATTAAACCAATAACCATAATTAAATAAACATATATTAATTCAATTAACAATTATAATATATTAATTAATTAATATATTTATTTATTAATTAATAAATTATAAAATATTAATTAATGATATATAATAAATAATTATAATTAAATTATATATATATATATATATATATATATATATATAAAATTAATTAATTAATAATTATAATATATTAATTAATTAATATAATTATTAATTAATTAATAAACTATAATATATTAATTAATAATATATACATACTATATAATTAATAACATTGAACAATTTATAAATAACAAAATAATAAGTAAGAACAAAGTAAAATATAACTACCTATTGTTTATTAACATGTCATTCATTACAAAATAACATAATTAACTAATACTCTAAACTAACTTAACAATATTACTAACCTACTAATTAATCTAAACATCCTACCAAAACAACTATCCTATCTCCCTAAATACTTTCCCCCTTAACCCACGTGCCAAGTGGGTGGGGAAGCCATCATTTTCAAAGACCAAGGCTAAGGAAGAGGGGTGCGCAATTTAAGGGAGGCTTGCAGAATTAATGAAGCATGTTTACTTTTGGAGGCCCACATTCACATCAATCCTTTCCAAATTTAAACAGCCCACATCAATACTTGGCTGGTCAAACCATTTATGGATGGTTTGACCAGCCATAAAGACCAAATATAAAAAAATAATGCAGCCAAGTACATATGTGGTAAGGATACAGAGGCCAATAAGACTCAAGCAAATTAATTGCTAAGTCAGGCCTCTCAAACTCCTGCGCCACTAGAAGAATAATACAAAGTGTGGGGTAAATTAAAGTTTTAATATTTTATTGTTTAGAATTTTGAGAAGATGAATTATATTATTATTTTAATGTCTATGGCATGGATTTGTATGGGATTTTTTTTCCCATACAAAATCTAGAGACCTGGAGATCTTTATTTGCCACTTTTTTAAAATTTGTATGAGAAATTTCATTTTCTCTACACATTTTCATGATTTGTTTTTTTTGATTGTTTGGTTTAGGTACATAGAATGTGTTATAGATGATATATCAATTTATCATTTGAAACATGTAGTCATCTATTGAAATGAATTTAATGTTAAGAATAGATCAAAATTCTCAACTAAATTTATTGCTTCTAAAACAATATACAATAACAAGCTATCAAATTATCTTGTAAAAATAGAGAGAGGTAGAAATCTTATTCTTTGTTTGCAAATCATTTAACATATATATACAATGATTTCCATGCAATAACTACAAAGTATTGATAACTCTTTTCTATTTGATATAACCAAAAACACACTATATTTTATCTTTCTCCATCATAGGAGTAAAATAGAATTTCTCCTACCATTACATTATACACATTTCAACTTCAAATGGAAATGAGTTTTGCATTTCAAGAGTAACATAAATTTTTCATATACATTTGCACACTCAAATATACAATGAAGGATAGTATCAAAAGAACATAATTTTCTCTTTCCATACAATATACAATTTCATAGTGCTCCAATAAAGAGAATGAAAACACTATCCAAATCCACAAGTATGCTCCTACTACAAGGAGTGGTTTCTTCATACAAACACATCAAAGGAATGATCTCCATCAAGCTTCATCTACATGAACCAAGACTTCAATACCTGCAATAAAAATAGGGAAGAAACCATGGGATGCTCACCTCCCATCCTAGGCCTCTCATGAGGCCACCCCTGAGCTTGGGGAAACCACATTAAATGGGATACATACACTCACACACAAACACTCACAAGAAAACATACAATTGTAAAAACTCAAATTCCCTCAAGGGTGAAACTAAGAAATTCCAAGAACTTCTTTTGTGGGGTGTGGGTGGACAACCCATGGAGACAACCATTGCATAAAAACAACAAGGCCACACATGGACCCAAATAACACAATTTAATAACAAGACTCACATGGCCAATCTTCCCTCCTTATACCCCCAATGCCTCATGGGCTAAATGCAAGGTTACTTGGGGAAAATCACTCACCCAAGCTTCATCCTTCCCCACACATGAAGGAGACTCTTCACATGGAGTTGCCTCCATTTCCCACACCCCCTCTTAGTTGCTCTTCCCTTCCAAGGGTGAGTGAATCCAAGAGTATACAACCCAAATACAATTACAAAAGAAAACACATGAAATGCTTTCTCTCACCATGACCAACCATGGAGAACTAAAACACAACAAAAAAACAAAAACAAAGCTTCCTCCATGACCAACCATGGGGAGCCAAAGAAACACAAACTCATACATTTACTACAACAAGAGTGAGAGCATATCCAACCTCAAGTCCAAATGCAAAATGAAGGAGAGTTGAGCCCTTTTCCCAATTCCAAGCTTTCTTCCCCCTCTAACTTTGGTGATCTCTAAGGATAGAGAATGGGTGAACCCCCACAATGTTCTCCAAAATTCTACTAAAAGGACCTCTAAACCAACTCCCCAAAATCCTAAGGGAAAGCAAGTCCTCTCATTGGTTGCCAAAACCCCAAACCTTACACACCCCTCACCTCATAAAGGTGGTCCTTGGAAGTGGGTGACCTAGGACTTCTCCAAACAAGGTAAGTGGTCATGAAAGTACTTTTTGGGCCATATGACAAGTTGCAATTTTCGTTCAAGATTAAATATGCACTTTTGGAGGGGACAAAAAGTCAATCTTGGGCTTCTCCCATGTTGAAAATACCCCTAACCCATAGGTACATGGAATGGGTTAGCTAAAAATGCATAAAACCACTCCCTAAGGCCACTTTTAACCCTCTAAAAATTATGATTAAGAGTATGCACGAAAATAGAAGATGAGGACTTCATTATGGGGTCCTATGACAAGTGGGTGTGCTTAGGATTTCTCCCCAAAGGCTTCTAGAATGTACTCTCACTCAACCACATGGCATACCTTGATAACATTAAACACTAGTGTCAAGTGACACTTCACAAAATAACATTACACACAAGGTATGTCCAATTTTGTCACAACACATAACATTCCTACACACATACATCCAAATTACTATTACAAATAAAATACTTTACAACAAGGCCTTGGGTCTCTCAATAGACGGAGCCTTGGCTTAACTGGTTGCACATACATTCAATGTGATTTCCCCAAATGTATTTCCATGGTCCTTCCACTTGCAACACCTCAATGCAGCATCAGTAATTCAAGGAAGAAAACCAATACGAATAAACATATAAGATATAACATCTTCAATTTAATCAAAATTCAATTGCATATAGTCATGTAAGGTACATTTATCAAATCAGCTCAATTTCAACTGCATAAGATCATATAGGGATCAAACTTATTTCCTTTTTTTCCAAAGAGATCAAACTTATTTCCTTTTTTTCCCACAAGATTGCCTTGTCTCTTGTGGGATTGCTTGTCCACTATTTCCAAAGAATCCATAAAATTGCTCAAAATGAAGTCAAGGTACACTTACCATAGTCACTACCTAACTTGACAAGATTCCAAACTCTGTGTGAAAAGATTAAAAGTTTGTACTTATGAACTATTTAATAAAACACAAGAAAGAAAAGTTTCCAATAGCCTGCATGTATCGAGAGAAGAAAGTCATCGAATGAAAACTCAAGGATCATCAATCTTACCTAACTATGACCAAAGAAGAAGCCAAGTATCAAGAGAAACTCGACAAAGTCACCTACAACATGAAAGTCATATAGTTTGGAGCACGCTTTCATATTAATCATCATTTTGTTACCCTCGAAAGAGAAGACTAGTTGGCACATCACACACCGTATCCTTTCAATTCATGTGAAATTATCTATGCATCCCATCAGCTTAGATCATCCCCTATGTGCATTCATGTCGTCTTCTTAGATAGTCTCACCATTGATCAACCCAAATTCATCCTTATCCAAAAAAATCCAAGAATCCAAACCTCCTAGCATCCACTTAGTGTCAACCACTTTTTGAGTTTCTTAAATCTTATCTTAAAATCAAAATGATCTTGTAGCTCCACCCTTTCGTCCATGCATTGTCTAGGGTAGCTTTTAATTGCCTTTGTGGGCCTTGTCATCTTGATCTAAAGATTGACTCGCATTAACAAGGATCCCATCTTCCAAAGATCACAAGTCTATCTGAGGTCAAAAATCCCCCCATTTAATCCTAAATTAGGAAAAGAAACCCATATTTGAAAATCAGTAATCCATAGGTCTTGATGCAGGGGCATCCAAGGTTGAGGCAGGGGCATTCTTGCTCCTCGGTGAAACTGCATGGGTGTTTGTTATTTTGGCCAGTGTTACTCGATTGCAACCTTGGCCAATGGTCTCGGTCATGGAAGGAAGCTCGGTCGCTAAAAGAACTCAGTAATCTTTGGCACTTGGTGAAAGTGTTACTCGACGATGCCTACAGTGCTCGGTTGACATTGATGCTCGGTGATGCTTGGCATGCTCGGTTATTTCGCTATTGCTCGGTAGTTCTGGTTTACTGATTGGAGTTCTATGTGATTTGTTGAGCCGACTTGGTGAATTTATTGTTGGTAGTTGTTGTTTTAGGCCGACATGTTGTATTAAATGTTTGTAAGGTGATTTATAAGCCAACTTGTATTGCATTTAATAATTGTTAGGAGGAGTTAAGGGTTTCATCCAACTGATTTGTGGCTGATGATTAGTATTTATAGGATGGTTGGGGTAGTTGTTTAGGGGATATAGAGGTCGCAGATCTAGATGACTTGGAAGACTTAGTGAATCAGATCAGAGGTTCTGAAAGCTGGAGTTGATGAAGTTGTGGAAAAGATCTTGCATGATCTTGTAGATCAGATTGTTATCTAATAGTTTGTAATTGCAGAGCTAGTGGTTTGCACACTTGGAGACAAGGAGATTACTTGGAGGCTTGCGAGCTCAAGTTTAGATCTACCTTAGGGTTTCTATCAGCTATTGATTATTTTCAAAGCTGAACTAGCTAAGATTGTATTGGATCTATGTGGATCTTGAAGAACTCGTTTCTGTTTGTAATTGGCCCTAACCTGGATGACCTTATAGCCAGGCATGTTAATTAAAATTGGTGTTAAAACATCTTATTGTGTTGAGTTTTCTGCTGTGTAATTCTGAAGCTGCAAGGTTGGATTGTCCTTAATTGGATCCTCTCTACCTTGGTTTACGTTAGGTGGTATCAAAGCAGAGTTGATCTTGAGGAGAAAAGGTTGAACTAGCAAGGCTGACCTTACGAAGTTGATCCTATTGGCGAGGAGATTGTGCACAATTTGAATTGTAGATCCATGGCACTAAACTTGTGGAATCATGTCCTAGTTGTTTGTGCAAGGTGGCAGGTTGTGATTTGACTTGCAGGAAACTTGGAGATTGTCACAAGGTGGTCGATGTAGGGTTTGTTGCAGAGGGTTTCTCTTATCTTTAAGGATGCCTCCAAGAAGAGTGGACCCTAGAGCTATTACAGATCTTTATGATGTTGTGGAATCAAAGATTTCTGAGAAAGTCAGATCGGACGTCAGATCTGAGATAGAGTTGATGAAGAATGACATGGTCACCGAGATCATGAGAGCTGTTGGTGGTGTGCCTTGGAATGTTGGTACTAAAGATGGCTATGAGGAAGCTTCTAAAGACTTTAAAGTGGCTGGATCTAGTGGTGATGATCGGAGGGAAAGATCTAGTGAAGACAAAACTTCTCAGTTGTATAGATCTGGAGCTCAGTGCTTGGCCAAACAATAGTATCAGAAACCTAGAGCAATGGACTGCCTATTTTAGGATTGGACACCCAAAATGATTCCTAAATGCATTATTTGGTCTCATTTAATTATCAACCAGGGATGTAAAATTGGAATGGCATTTGCAAAGTATATGCTTCAAACCTTCTCTTTCTAAGTCTATCTAAGGAATTCAAATACTTATGCTTCAGGAAAACTATACTAAAACTGGTAAGCAAATGTATTCTAATCAAAGTAGGAAATCACAGTTAGGAACTACTCCAACTGACTGTGCTATAGGAACAGGCTACTAATTCTGATATCAGTAACTATAGGAACAACAGAGTTCTAATACATATAAATGAACAAGAAAATGAACTCTACACTAACAGAACAATTCACTCATCAAGTGAGCCCCCTTGAATGAGTGAATGAGAAGTACAATCAAGATGAAAGATGCAAACTTGAACTGAACATTCTATTCATCCATAAAATGATTACACTTGATTGAAACAGTATGTAAGAGCTCTATTAAAAACTAGTTTGTTCGACTAACTCCAAAAGAGTCACAACAGTTGATTATTTAAAAGGAAGCTACAACTATCTCCTAAATCTATGATCACTTCATAAATGAGGATCAGTTACAATTCATAAAGTTTCACAATAGAAACATTATTGACCATGAATAATCCCAAAATATAGCGCACACTAAATCTACGCATTGCATGCAACATAAAGTATTGAATTGCTTGGGAAGATTCTGCAGTCTACAGTTGGCTTTGATGAATCCCGCGCTAGTATGCTGGTGCTTGAATATCCACAGTCAACTGCTACAAAAAAATCCATGCACACATATCCAACCATATTATATCCACATCATCAATATTAGGAAAAAGTGTAAGTCTTAATTATCACTCTTGCAAATCCTACGACTATAGGAGGTAACTACCCAAAACATAGCTTATGCAAGGAAACATCCATTAACATGTATAGCTATTATATTCACCATTCCTGTCCATGAATTTAAGTAGATATTATGTCTTTAGAAGTATCCACATTTCCATCTTATGTTCACACACACATATATAACATATACATAGAAACCATAAGTTCATATGCTTAAAACCATAAATTCATGTCTATGTGCAATCAACTTGTTCTAGAAAGAGGATAAAAAGTAGTGAGAAAGATGGCTATTTTAGAAGCCCATCATTCCCCCCAACTGAACTATTACTGGTCCCCAGCAATCATGAAGTTCCGAATCCTGGCATGGACCCTCAAATCACTAGTTGTTCTCTGCCCAGACTCATCATGAACATAATCAAAGTATCCATGAGTCTCTTTGAGTATTTCCCAACGCTGCACTTTAGAGGCTATGTCATAATTTGTTGCACTATCATTCATCACCAGCAATGGTTGTAGGAAGAGTGGAGGTTGAAACCTTAATGGAAACCAACAGTTAAGGAGTGTCCTTCCCAACATAATGTACCATGGAAATCTTCTTGTGGCAAGGGTTAGATTCTGTGGTGAGTGAGGTTCCATTGTCTTTAGATCATGTGACATCCTTATCCACCTCTACCTAGAGGCACTAATTACTGTGACAACGTCTCGTGAGGAATGCTGGTCCTAGTCTGCAAAAGCTTGTTCTCACACTGGATAGATCTTATTGGCTCCACTAGTGTTTGCTATGATAGAAAGCCAGTCAAAATATGTTCGCTTGGAGTGTTTAACTTCAGGCCTCATCATCTAAGGAGCTGACATTTCTTTGTCTCTGTATGGCACAACCAGGTGTTCTATACTCATCTTGTTCTGCATCCATGACATAATTTCTCTTAACTATACATCCCCTACATAGAGGAGTGAATTCCACTCTGTGTCATTAGGAACTGCTAGGTTATGTAAGTACAATTCACACAATAGGTTTTTCAGAGTCATTGGGGTAGACTGAAAGGCATAGTAAAATTCATGGGGAGTTGATATGGAAGGATTGAGGCCTTCTATAATTTTTGTTAATTTGAAATTAACAAGTTGCTCTTTAAGGAATAATGCATACACTAGAGATGGTGATCTGCATTCCATCAGCTCTGGAATTAACCCTGTAATCTGATCAATCCTCTGTTTCAATATCTCAATCTCATCTGATTTCTTCTCCAACTGAGAATTCTACTCACTAATGACTCGTTTCAATTTTTCCTTTTCTAAATTCCATTGTGTCTTTTCCCATAACAACTGTTGGTATAAATTTATCCCTATAGCAAGGGGTGTAGACAAATCTAGTGGGGGTAAAGGTTCCTGATTGAGTATGTCCACCCATCTAGATGGAAAGTGAAGTTTTAATTGTTTTCTTTGGTGGGTCCACTTCCACAAAACAATTGTCTTTATTACATTGGTTTCCTCACTAACATCAGCTGCCACCTTAGCCAGTGTTTCTAACCTATCCTGACTGCTCTGTTGGGGTACTTCTTCAATAATTTCAGTCCCAAAGTTAGGAATTTCTTTTGAATTCATACTAATGTCCGGCCTGATAGAATTATCTACAAATTCCTCTGTGTCCTCAGAGTCCTTGTCACTATCAATCAGTATGTAGTTAACTCCAGGATTAACCTCTATTTCTGGACTCTGCCCTCTTAATATAGTGTCACTGGCTGCAGGTTGATGAAATAATTCCTCAGAAGAGGAATTTTCCAAAGACTCATTTTCTATAGATTCAAAAGACTCAATGTTAATAATAGGAACAAAAACTTTAGCATCTTTCTCAGAAAGCCTTCTACTTCTCCTCATAGGGGGTATGGATGAGCTCAGAGGACTCTTTCATTTCTTTCTCTTAGTTACTACCTCCTCTGCCACTACTTCATGAGGGTTCTCAGAATTCTCTTCCCTAGGGGAATGTAGGGTTTCTTCCACATTATCAGTATTATCACTAGACTGAGGTTCTAATATTTCCTCTTCTAGCTCCATTGTTTTACCCTTAGCTTTCCTAGATGTAGACCTGGTCCTTACGGACGGCAAAGATTTATGAATATTGGGAGCTTCTATACTTTTTTTTTCTTCCTCTGAGAAGTAGAGGCTCCAACACTGAAAATTCTTTTTCTAGGTGACCTAGAAATGGAAGGAGAGGCTTCAAGATCATTCTCAATTATTTGAACAATTTTACAAACCCTAGAAGATGTTTTCTCTCTCCGACCAACACCATGACCTCTAGGGCCGACTACTCTAGGTTCAACCTCATTCATTTGCAAAAATTCTTCCCATGTCCCAACCTTTTGTCTATTCAATTCCCTTTCTATAATTAATGTTATTAAGCAATGATGTGAAATAGATTGGTTGCTTCCTGACTGGACTAATAAAGCTTGCTTTTTCACAATGTTAAATAGGAAGCTGGGAAGATTTACCAGTCTGTTGTTGTGCTGAAGATGACTGAGAATTTTGAAATGCAAATCATGCAAGTACTTATAGCGTCCCTTGTAGGTGAAGTACTAAATAACAAATGCGGCTAGTTGAATGAACTCCAAAGGCAAAGATAATCGCCAAGTTCCTTGCTTCTTGTCGATAGCTAACTGAAGATCACCGTGCAAAGTGAAATTTTCTCTCACCGAACGCAGGTCAAAATCTTTCACCCATTGTTCACCTTCTTGAGGTAAACCAGTCACTTCAACTACTACATCTTCTATGAATTCAATCTTTAAGCCTTTGACTTCTGCAAACCCGTCCTTCAAGGTAGATAAAAATTGCAGAGTGACTTCCTCATTAAACCCTTTAAGGCTTAAACTATAATCCATCCATCCTCTCCTTCTAAACATTTCACAAGTGGACGCATCATTTAGCAAAACCCTATGGTCCATTGATTCATGCCTTTGAAGGTCACCTCCCATTGCTACTCTCAAATAAATTTTGAATTTGTAGAACTACAATTCTCGCAGAGTTCGACAATGGCAAGTCACAGACCTCAATGCATTACAGAAAAAAATGTTACAGAAGAAAAGACGGCATACAAATTGCAACTTGATTAATAGAATTACAAATTTTTTCACGAAATCTAATGATAAAAGTTTTTTATAACATCTCATAAAAGCTCGCACATGCCAAGGCTGCCACCCTGAACACGTCGCAACATATCATTAGAAATGAAGATCAGATTTTAATATCTTTAATTCACTTCAAATGTGATGATGCAATCACAAAAGGACAGATCATCAAGTCATGTCGTAGACATAATTCAAATACACAAACTTTAATTTTACATGCTAATTTGAAATTTCAAAAATAGAATAATTCCCCCCCCAACTAAGTAATGGCATGGGTCCCACCAAGCTAGGTTAAGCAAGAGTGAAAAATTAAAATGACACAAAATCCTAAAAATTAACGAATAGAAATAATATATGTATGAGTATATGTGGCATGAACCTAGAGGCAGTGCAAGAAGAGTTGTTCAAAAAATTGCACCTTCATATTTGAAGTGATGGGATGGGGTGGATGGGTGGAAAAAGAGAGAAGGTGAGATGAAAAATTATTATGGAGAAAGTATTCCATGAAATATGAAATATTTATTATGGTGGTCTTGAATGGAATCAAGAATTAGCAAAATCCTGGGTGGAAGACCCAGATTCTTTGGCTACAGGATCGCTTGCTTCAGTTGTGCTTTGGAACTACTTCAGGAACTCATCACGGCTAATAGGTTTATGGTAAAGTTTCAGGTGATGCCCATTGACAAGTAACTTGAATTTAATAGGATCAATGGTTGAAAGTTGTACTACTCCATTGTCAAATACTGATATGATCTCATAAGGCCCAAGCCATCTGGTATGAAATTTCTCGGGTGTGTGCTGGTATCTGGAATCATATAACAGTGCCCAATCTCTGATAGAAAATTTCTTATCATGAATGAACTTATCATGCCATTTTTTTCTTTGTTGTTGTATCAAATCTATATTGTGGAGAGTAGACTTCCTATATTCATCCAATCCATTTAATTGTAGTAACCTATCTTGTTGTGCTTTGGTGATATCTATATCCAGATCTAAAGCAGTGTGAAGTATTTTATGCTGGAACTCAATCGGCATAGAGGTGGATTTTCCATATACCAACTCAAAAGGAGTAAACCCTGTGGTGGTTTTCCATGTGGTGTGGTAAGCCCATATGGCTTCAGGAAGGTGGGTAGCCCAATCATTTTTATGCACAACTACTATTTTAGTGAGAATGGATTCAATCTCTTGGTTTTTGATTTCAGCCTGGCCATTGGCCTGAGGATGGTAGGGTGAAGATTTTCCATAACGCACCATGTACTCCTGCATCAACTCTGTGATAAGGTTAGAGGTGAATTGTGCCCCTTGATCTGTGACAATTTCCCTTGGTACTCCAAATCTAGTGAATATGCATTCATAAAGAAACTCAGCAACTTTGTGATCTCTGGCATGTCTCATAGCTTTGGCTTCAACCCATTTTGTTGCATAATCAATACATACTAAGATGTAAGACTTCCCATGAGAAGAGGGCTCAAAAGGTCCAACGAAGTCAATACCCCACTTGTCAAAGGGTGTGACAACTACCTGTAGCTGCAGGGGCATTTCATCAGTCTTTGTAGGACATCCCATATGTTGGCACCTATCATAGTGCCGAGTATGTTTTGCTGCATCCTTATGCAAAGTAGGCCAGTAGTACCCGGTTGTCAAGATTTTGTAGGTTGTCCTCTTTGTGGAAAAATGTCCTCCGCATGGCTCATCATGGCATGCCCAAAGGATGTCATAAGTTTCATCCTCTCGAATGCATCCCCTTGTGACCTAGTCTGGTCTTGTATAAAACATGAAGCCTGAGATCCAAGAGAAGTTAAAACTCTTCTCAACTAATAGACAACATTGTTTAGGAGAAAAGTGAGGTGGCATTCTCCCTATAGCAAGGTATTTGACTAAGTCTGCATACCATGGATTAAAAGAATGAATAGAAAACAAGTGCTCATTAAGGAAGCTATCATTAATTGCTACAAGATCATCTGGCACTTGCAGTCATGACAATAAATTGGCCACTACATTAGCCTTTCCTAGTTTGTCTATGATCTTTACATCAAATTCTTGCATGAGGAGTAACCAGTATGCTAATCTACCACTAATGGTAGGTTTATTCATTAAGTACTTGATAGTTGAATGATCAGTATAAACAAATACTTCATATCTTGTGATGTAGTGCCTAAATTTGTTTAGTGCATAAACAACTACTAACAACTCTTTTTTAGTAACAGTATAATTTAATTATGCTCCTTGCAAATTTTTACTAATATAGTAAATTGCATGTTCAATAATACCTTCCTTTTGTCCCAGAACTGCTCCAATAGCATAGTTAGATGCATCTATGTGGATATGGAATGGAAGCTTCCAATCAAGTCCTCTAAGAATAGATGTTGTAATTAGAACATCTTTCAACTTCTGGAATGATGCTTCACATTCCTCTGTCCATGCAAATTCAGCTTCTTTCTTCAACAAATTATATAATGGTGTTGCAAGTTGGCTAAAGTCTTTTATGAACCTTCTGTAGTAACTAGCATGGCCAAGGAAGCTTCTGACATCCTTCTTGTTAAGCGGTGTGGGGAGTGTGTTTATAACTACAATTTTTGCAGGGTCAACCTGAATTCCAAAAGATGAAAGGTAGTGTCCTAGGACTACTCCCTCCTCCATCATCATATATCACTTCTCACTGTTAAGAGAGAGATTATAATCTTGACATCTCTTAAGAACCTTTTCCAAGTTAGATTGTGCTTCTTCAAATGTGGTTCCATGAGTTGTAAAGTCATACATATAGATTTCAACACAATCAGTAGCAATGTCAGAGACAATACCCAGCACTGCTCTCTGGAAAGTAGCAGGGGCATTACACAATCCAAATGGAAAGACTGAATAAGCAAAGGTTCCCCAAGGGCAGGTAAACATTGTCTTGTCCTGGTCTTCTGGTGATATTTGTATCTAATTATACCCACTGAAGCCATCTAGAAATGAAAAGTACTTTTTACCTGCAAGATTATCAAGCACTTGGTCAATGAAAGGTAGTGGAAAGTGATCCTTCTTAGTGCCTTTGTTAAGTTCTTTGTAGTCAACACAAACTCTCCACTTTCCTCCTTTCTTTGGAACAATTACAAGAGGAGAAACCCACTGACTATCAGAAATAGGATAAATGAAACCTTCACTAAGAAGCTTCTGCAACTCGGTCATAACTATGTCTCTTAAAGTAGGGTTAATTCTTCTTTGAGCTTGCCTTACTGGCTTGTATTCTAGGCTTATATATATTCTATGAGTATAGAGTTTGGGATCTAGCCCTTTCATGTTAGTGTAATCCCATGCAAAGGCTTGCTGAATATCATATAAAAGCTTGAGAAGACTAGACATCTGATATTTAGTAAGGTTTTTATTAACATTCAGCTCCTTTCCTGAAACAATTTCAACTCTCTTAATTGTTTCTAATATCTAGACTTCTGCTATGGATGGAGACTTTATCTCATGGGGTAGCAAGGTGTGAAGATAATCAGGTGCTGCAGGAAGCTGAGATGTGGTTTGCTTGGACAATATTGTTTAAAGGGAAAAATTTGGATCATCACAAGATGACTCCTCAGAACCATATTGGTTGGTAAGGATTGCTGCTAGTATATCATCTTCTTCTTGTGATACCATGAATGGATTTCTCTCAATGACCGTGAGTTTTTGTACAAAATTCACTTCAAGGGAAGCATCTCCTAAGTCTGGCTAGACAATTTGATCAAGTTCACTTTGGGGTTTTGCTGGAGAATACAAAGTTAACTTCTTGGTATTTATTCCATCTGATATGGTCATCTTCCCTGAATGGCATGCAATGCAAGCATCAACCGTGGCTAACCAAGGTCATCCTAGGATTAATGGATATCCTCCTAGGGTGGCTTTGGGTGACAAGACTATGAAATCGGAAGGGTAATCTAAGGAATCCAAAGTAACAACAATATCCTCAACCATACCATTGGGCTTAACTATGGAATTATCAGCTAACTGTAATATTGTTGGTGTGTCCTGCAAACCAATGATACTAAGTTTTAGCAGAACTTCCCTAGTCATAACATTAATTGATGCTCCCAAGTCAATTAGAACATTTTGAATTTGGGTACCATTAATGTAAATGGTTACCACTGGACTTCTTGGATCTGAATACTTAGGCATGACAACTTTTCTTAGCATGAGATCAGAGAGCTGGCCTAAGACATGGATAGTATCAGGGTCTTTCTTTTTCCTTCTAGGTTGTTTGATATAGGCTTCTTTAATTGCTTTGGTATAGACTGGAATTTCTTTAAGGGCATCTAACAAGGAAATTTGTACTGTCATTTTCTTGAGCTGATCAATCAAATCAGTGGCCATAGGATTTTATTTTGGAGGAACGACCTGAGACAATCTTTGTGGATAAGGAGGATTCTTAGGCACTAGTGCAGTTTGAACAACAAGTGGAACATCAACAGGCTGGTTCATGAGTATGTCCTCAGCATCAACAACTTTGGTTATTATTGGCTACTTGGGTGCAGGAAGTGTAGTTCCTGATCTAAGATGGATATCATTTACGTGCAAGGAATAAGCTTGTTGCTTATTATTAGGATTTGGAGTTGGTTGAGCAGGAAGTTGAGTTGGCTTTTGAGGGTTGCTATTTGCTACAGGAGGTGGTGGCATAATAGCTTCCTGCTAAGGTGGGGGCATTATTGCTTGTTGCTGATTAGGCTGATTGGGTCCCCATAGAGGTTGTGGTTGCTAGTTACCATGAGGTGGCCATTGGCTATTCTATTGTGGCTGCTGATAGGAGTTATACTACTATTGGTATGGGTTAAATGGTGGTTGCCATGGATAGGCTTGGTTATAGTATGGTTGTTGATTGGACCAGTTGTGATTCCAATTCTGACGCTGAGGAGAAGAATTTTGGGGGTTTTGGTTTGGCCAATAGCTATTATTATTATAACCAAAATTATTCACTAGGTCTAAAGGCATACCTTGTCTCTGAGCCCATGGATGCCTTTGAGAAACATAGAAAACTTATCCATTCTCCTCATCTATGGCTTTGAACTTGGTGGGAATTGGGTTAATGTCCACAGATGCAACCATCTTACATTTATAGTTTCTCTTCCTCTCTCTGCAATGAGAACAAAACTCAGTAAGCACAACATCTGACTCTTCCTTCTTCCTCCTTGCTTGCATACTATCCAGTTGAGTGGCAACATCATTAATGATGTCTTGGTTGAAGTCAGATAGAAAATTAGACAACTCCACTTTGGATACTCCTGAACCACCATTGGGCTTATACTGTAGGTCTCTAAGTCCCCTACCCTTCTTCAAAGTGGCCCTTGAATAATTTTGACATATATTCTTTATGTCAACCCAACCTTTTTGTGTGATATCTCCTCCTACCATTAGGTCTAGAGCCTCAATACTTCCATCATTCACACCTTTTTGGAAGAGGTGTTTCTGAGATGCTTCATTTAGCTGGTGTTGTGTATTACACTGCAGGTTGAACATAAATCTAGATACATAACCCTCCAAGGTTTTGTCCTCCCTCTGAGACATTTTAAAAATGTCATCACCTTTCAAATCTTGACCTCTATAGTACTCTTTGTACTTCAAAAGAAACATCATGTGCATGGCATTCCAATCTGCTACAGCATTAGCACCTAACCCCATGAACCATCTCAAAGAAGCTTCTTTTAGAGTTGATGGAAACAACTTCAACTTGTGGGCATCAGTGGTATAGTCATAACTTTGGCAAAGAATATCAAATTCAAAGAGAAAGGTCTCAGGGTCCTCTGTAAGGAGGCCATAAAATTTGGGAAGCACAACAGTAGGTATATTCTTAAAATTTTGGTTACCTTGTTGTTGAGGTATAGGAAAAGGAAAGGGAGCCTGAGCAGCCATTCTGGGAGGAGGACCTGGTGGTGGTGGCTGATATATAATAATAGCAAGCGGGTTATCTTGGTATTTAGTTTCAGCAAATAGGTCATTCAAATGCAGTGATTCCTCAGATGATGAAGAGGATATGTGTTCCTAAGCATCAGCAAATGGATTTTCAAAGGGTTCTTCTTCTTCATTCTCACTTTGAGGTTCTTCAACTTGAGGATTAAATAAATCAAATGGTTCTCCTTGGTAGTTATGGGGAAGAAATCTCCCAAGGTGATCTCTCCTTCTATGCATAAAAATGCTTACTTAAGTACTAGATTAAAACCAAGACTGCAACTACAAGGATAAGTTTGAATTAACACCATCCCCGATAGTAGCACCAAAAATGCTTGGCCAAACAATAGTATCAGAAACCTAGAGCAATGGACTGCCTATTTTAGGATTGGACACCCCAAACAATTCCTAAATGCATTATTTGGTCTCATTTAATTATCAACCAGGGACGTAAACTTGGAATGGCATTTGCAAAGTATATGCTTCAAACCTTCTCTTTCTAAGTCTATCTAAGGAATTCAAATGCTTATGCTTTAGGAAAAATATACTAAAACTAGTAAGCAAATGTATTCTAATCAAAGTAGGAAATCGCAGTTAGGAACTACTCCAACTGACTGTGCTGTAGGAACATGCTACTAATTCTGATATCAGTAACTATAGGAACATTAGAGTTCTAATACATATAAATGAACAGGAAAATGAACTCTACATTGACAAAATAATTCACTCATCAAGTGGACCCCCTTGAATGAGTGAATGAGAAGTACAATCAAGATGAAAGATGCAAACTTGAACTGAACATTCTATTCATCCATAAAATGATTACACTTGATTGAAACAGTATGTAAGAGTTCTATTAAAAACTAGTTTGTTTGACTAAGTCCAAAAGAGTCACAACAGTCGATTATTTAAAAGGAAGCTACAAATATCTCCTAAACCTACGATCACTTCATAAATGAGGATCGGCTACAACTCATAAAGTTTCACAACAGAAACATTATTGACCATGAATAATCCCAAAATATAGCACACACTAAATTTGTGTGTTGCATGCAACAAAAAGTATTGACTTGCTTGCGAAGATTCTACAATCTACGGTTGGCTTTGATGACTCCCATGCAAGTATGTTGGTCCTTGAATATCCACAATCAACTCCTGCAAAAAATCAATGCACACATATCCAACCATATATATATATATCCACATCATCAATATTAGGAAAAGGTGTAAGTATATTTTATCACTCTTGCAAATCCTATGGCTACAAGAGGTAACTACCCAAAACATAGCTTAGGCAAGGAAACATCCATTAACATGTATAGCTATTACATTCACCATTCCTGTCCATGAATTTAAGAAGATATTATGTCTTTAGAATTATCCACATTTCCATCTTATGTTCACACACACATATATAACATATACATAGAAACCATAAGTTCATATGCTTAAAACCATAAATTCATGTCTATGTGCAATCAACTTGTTCTAGAAAGAGGATAAAAAGCAGTGAGAAAGATGGCTATTTTAGAAGCCCATCACTCGGTTAAGTAACAGTTACCGAATGGAAGTTTCTACTTTCTCTGGTATCTTGAAACTCAAGAACTTGATTGATTGGATTGGTGAACTTGAAGATTTCTTTGAGCTGGAAGAAATTGAAGATCCTCTTCGGGTGAGATTGGCACAGACAAAGTTGAAAGGACATACTGCTATTTGGTGGAAAGAACTACAAAGAGATAGAGAAGATGAAAGTGAAATAAAGATCAATTGGTGGAGGTTGATAGTGACTAAATTGAAAGCTAAGTTCATACAATTGACTATGAGCTTGACTTGTTTGAGAAGTTGCAAAATCTTAAATAGAAGGATTTTCCTGTTGAAGATTATACCGAGGAGTTCTAAAAACTTACTATTCAGTCTGGACATAGAGAACTTGGTAAGGAAAAGGTAGCTCGGTATGTGAATGGTCTGAGATTCAACATTTAGGATGAGCTTGGTATGCTGAAGATTGATTCTATTGAAGATGCTTATCAATATGCTCTGAAGGCAGAAGATAAGTTGAAGAGGAAACAACATGGTAACTCCCAAGGGAAGGAGAAGATTGATCACTCGGTCACTCGGTGAAGGATAAACCGACTGATGCAGAAGATGAACATAAACCTGTGGAACTAAAGAAGAAGGCAGGTCGAGTTATCTTTAAGGGTACTTGCTACAACTATGGAGAGGAAGGACACCGTTCTTTTGAGTGTACACTGTAATACCCCAAAATTTGCACCTTATAATTTCAATCAATTTTGGTGC
This sequence comes from Chamaecyparis obtusa, assembly GCA_027943335.1. Lineage (NCBI taxonomy): Eukaryota > Viridiplantae > Streptophyta > Pinopsida > Cupressales > Cupressaceae > Chamaecyparis > Chamaecyparis obtusa. The sequence continues at coordinate 1,173,900 of BSBK01002839.1, forward strand.
ATTTTCTTCGACTTTACATCATTAAAGTCCTATTTTACTAGGCAATTTTCTCTCTCCTACCTGACTTTATTTGACTTGGTGTCAATTGCAAAAACCTTAAATTGCATTAATCTCACACCATAATTAATTCCTAAGTATTCAACTTTATTAGCTAAATAATACCTATGATAAATTGATTTAATTCTAAAGTCCTAAGTGCTTTAAATTAAATTAAACCCACCCCATTTGGCTAATACACATAAAAAGGAATTAATATTACTTGGTTATTTGAATGGATTATCTTATTTGGATTCAATAATTCAAAATATTCGAAGGGTCACCCATATGTGGCAAAAATTCATTCTTTTAATTAAGTAATTCCTGAATATTTGTCTCAATTGGGAATGAAGAGTCAACCATTTCATTTCAAGAAACTCTTCATTCTTTCTCCGGGCTTGTCTATATTATGAACCTTCTCCTTCATTCGAAAAGAGGCAATTTTAGAGCACATAAACTATAGCAAAATTTTATCTCAATTCTTTCACATTTTTCAAGCTTTTATTGCACATTTAGATTAATCTCATTTTAGTATAATATTGTATTCTCATATTAATTAGTTTGTTTACCATGCTTATAGCTTAATTTTTAGATTTCCTTCAAGCTCTTTTAGATTAAATATGCACTCTCATATTTCTTTCCAGTTCTTAGATTAAAATCTGCATTTTATTCTTAGCTTAATTTTCATCTCCATCCTAGATTAATTGCAATTTGTTTATCTTTCAAGATTTCAAAATCCTCCATCTTAGTTTGGTCTTTTGGTTGTTGGCTCTCGTTCTGAGAGTAATTCGAACACCCCAACTAATTAGGAGGCAACATGTCAAATCTATAGATATTGTTAATTGAGTAATTCATACTCACCTTCATAATTTTGATGATTGAGCATGGACTATGTTGTGTATATGGCTAGATTACAGGTCCACATTTAGCTATAGACATTCTGGCACCCACCGTGGGGCAGAAAAATTGACTTCTAGCCTCATCAATCTCAAGCATTTTTTTTGAATTCTGCAATCTGTCGTATGTCCGTACTTCTTTATGTATGAAAGTTCACATGAGATTTTTGAGCGTACCATGCAAATTTTTGCTTCTGATAGCACTCTCTTGCATGAAGAAACACTTTCTCGCATAGGCCCTAGTACTTTCTCGTGCGCAGTGCTACACTTCCTCACGTGAAGTTTTACTGTCAGAAATTTAAAATTTCCAGATTCTGCAATTTACTATTGATTATTTTCTGACATTTACTTTTTTCTGTTGCTTTCATATCTCTATTTTTGTCATAGCATAACAGTGGTCTGCAGGTCGTTTTGTCGAAGATCATAAAACTTGCTAACAGTTTTCTTGTAGGACAATTGCTGAAGATCATTTAAAATGTTTTGTTTGCTTTCTTGCTTTCATTCACATAGACTAGGGCTTTGTTAAAATTTCTCAAGGGTCCTGATAGAAAAGTAGGGGAATAGGCTCTTCATTACATGGAAGTGATGCCCATGGATGAAATTGAGACCTAGATGTTGCTAGAATGATGGATACCTAGGAAAGCAAAGCAAGGTAGTGAATCTTTAGCACTTCTACTTGCCAGGGGATTATGTTCTTCTCTCTTTGAGAGAACTAGAAACCCAAAATCTTGTGAATTTGGTGGAGTGAAGCTAGTTCAGTGATGAATATGCTTGATGTGTTTAGGTAAGGTGAAGAGGTAGAGAAGTATGCTCTTCTCTCTTTGAGAGAAATAGAAAATCAAACCCTCAGATCCAAGCCAAGTTGTGTCACCTTTAGAGGGCCTGTCGGAAGTTGAACCTCCAAGAACGACCCAAGTGAGTATGTACCTATCACCGGTGATTCCACCTCACTATAATAAAGAATTTTTTGTTCAGTCTAAAGACTCCAAAACCATGTTAACTTCCTTCTCTTGATTTCGACATCATCTTGAGAAGGCTCCATCTATTGTACCGAGTGGCGCCATTCCTAGCCCTACTTTCGGGGGTGTATGAATCTCAGGTGTTAGTGTGGCTGTGAGGCCTCAACCCTATATCAGGGGCACCAAAGGTTAGTGTGAATGGAGGCCCACTAAAAACTTCCCTTAGTTATTTGCCTACCCGGATACCTTTGAAAGGAGACATAATCTTTGCGCCGGGAGGGGGAAGAATCTCTCCCATAGATTCTCACCATAGGCATGCACCTGGATGTTTGAAGGTGGTATATGACATTGGCCCCTGCTTCAAGGGTAACCTTTGAACATATACTATTGAGTCCTTGGAAACACCAAAAACATGAGCGCCCTCTAGGGGGTGACATGGCTGTGTGAGGTGAACGCATGCGCATAAGCATTGAGGCAAAGGTTTTGTCTTCTCACCATTTTTTTGTAGGGATAACTATGTGTTTGTTATCGAGTCTTAAACTTGTCCATCATGATTAAACAAGGACTCCCATGATACTGCAAAGTTTCTTTATCCTTGGTAGGTTTGTTTGCGACTACTTCTTGTGTCACCATTGCTTGATCAAACCTTCATGCTTGAAACCTTCAAACTGAGATTGTTGATTAAACTATCCTTCAAACTATCTAAAACCTAGAAATTCTATCAGAGAATAGTTCAGGCTATGTCTCATAACTTGACTTTTTACCTCATAAACTATGTCGAATTATCGAACTTAAATTCTTTCCCGTGCAAAATTTCATCTTTCAGAGCATTTCCTCGTGCGATATTTCATTCTCTCATGTGAAGTTTGGTGTTTTCTTGCACAACTTGGTATTTTCTTGTGCAAACCTGTACCCAGATTTCAAAAATAGTGAGCTTATTCCCATTGACTGGTCAACTTTTTACCTGATCTAATTTTTGTCTAAGGTCTGTTTGCCTGTTTTCCTATTGTTCACTGTCAGAAATTGAGTGTCTCGAGCTGTGAACCGATTGATTATTTCTTTAACTTGTTTTGTCTCCTTGTTATTTGTCTCATCTCTTTTTGCTTTTGTACCTCACATTGTGATAGTCTTATCTCGGTTGTTCTAGCCATACTCCTGATGATTTGTACTAGGTGCATCTCACATCTCAGTTGTTCTAGCCTTTATCTCCTTTTCATTATTCCTAGAGACATATTTTTAGCAGTATCCTGAGTCTTCTCTCATTTCATCTTCCTCTATGTCTATCACAACTCAAAGTGGCAACACTTACCTGATTCATAATACTAGTCAAGGAAGAGACAAACCTCATAATCAGGAAACAAGTTGTCTCGAACCTATTGTGCAATTTGAACATTGTGAGGGATCCTCAATTTCTTCATTGAGTACTTTGAAAGACAACCTGTCTCAATCACCTCCAGTGTTCCAAGAGTGTTTTAATCCATTGTTTCAAGCACAACCTAGTTTCTCATTTCAAGATTAGGACAACTCATTCTTCCAAAACAACTCATTGTTTCATAACTTTGGGAGACCACTTCCTTGTACTAGTCCTATCATTGAACCTATCGATCCTGTTGACGATATTAACTCATTTGAACCTATTAATCTTCTTGATCTTGTTAGAGCACCAAGAGTTACCTTAGCTGCACCCTTTCAGAATTGTGCATATCATTTTACTGAGTCTTCATTTGCTACACAGTCCTATGACAAGATGGGGGAGCCATTCGACTTCCAACCAGGCAAATACAACCAAACTTTTGATCAATCTCAAAACAACTAGCATCATGGCCAATCTTCCAATGACCAATGTCATTCTCAACCTTGAAATGAGAAACACTATGATCAAACCCAAAATGATCAGAGTTAGCACCAAACTCAAAACAAAGCTCAAGGTGGTCAACCAGCGTATCACTATCGTCCTGCCCCTTATGATCAGAGTCAAAGATTAGGTCCCAAGCATTTATGAGATTCTTGGCAATGATGGTGATGACACAATAACTCAAAATGACATAGACATTGCAAAAGAAAACAAGGGTCTTGTTAAGATGATGAAGATCCTCCTTCTAGAGGAGAAGGAAAAATACTTTCTTGAGTTGGCCAAACAAGGAGCTAAATTACCCTCATATTTTCAAGTTGAAACACTTGTGGCCAAGAAAGAAGAAATTGAGACTGCTAAGTTGCAAAAGATGGTTTGAGACATGCAAGATCAGATTAGCCAACTTGGGAAGAATAAGGACAAACCCGCACAATAATTCACAATGGAAAGTATTTGTCCTTTCCCCTTTGATAGGAGTCTTCACATGCCACCTTTTCCCAAAGGTGTAGAGCTCCCTAAATATGACAAATACTTGGGTGCTACCAATCCCCAAGATCATCTTAAGGGAGTTTGGTGCTTTATCCATGGAATTCATACATGATAAAACATATCTTATGCGCCTATTTCCTCGTAGCTTGGGGGGACCAGCTATGGAGTGGTTTTCTCAATTGCCCACTGGCATTAAGAATTTTGATGAAATGGACAATCTATTTCTCCAACATTACTCACATAATATTTAGCATCTGGTCAACATCCAAGATCTTTGCAATTTGAAGCAGCAACAAGGAGAATCTTTTTTGACATTTCTCCAAAGGTGGAGGCAATTATGTACAAGGTGTCCTCACAAGCTACCAGAGTCTGAGAGACTGGACATTTTCTTGGAAAATCTTCTCCAAGACTTTGGATACCAAGTGAAATTATAAGGTCCTCTAACCTTTGATAGAATGATTAAACAAGCAGTGCGAATAGAGGCCTTTATGATCAAGAAAGGGGAATTGACTTTGAGGAAAGACAACAAACAAGGGTCTTCAAACCCAAATAAAGATAAAGGGAAGTTTTAAAAAAAGAATAGAGACATTGTGAATGATGGAGTGGTTGACAATGTGACCTCAAAGCCTGCTAAGTCTATTTTTAATCTCTCTTCTAGCATACAGTCGATCAAAGCTACTGAAAAGCCCGCGATGAAAAATTAGCAACCTTCAAGGTTTTCTAGGAAAAAACCTTGGGCATCTCAACCCAAGCATGAATTCACTTCCTTGGGAGAACCGCTTGATGTGGTATATAAAAATCTTGTACAAAATCAAATACTTACTCCTTTGGAAAAGCATCTCTATGACCCACAATCATGACCTCATTGGTGGAATGACAATGCATACTGTGACTATCACCAAAATAAGGGTCACAAGACTTCTACTTGTCTTTAGCTGAAACATAAGGTCCAAGATTTGATTGATAGCAGTGACATTGTTGTGGATGGCCATAACAAGAATTTGAACCATCAAGCATTTAAGGATCCCTTCCCTCCTCATGAGAAGGGTGAATCTTCAAACACTAAGAATACCAATGCTAAAGTCAATTACACGTACACTAACAATGACAATGTCATTGGTATGATCGAACCTGTTGAGGTTGAGTATTGCAACATGATTACTATTAAGGGGAGTGGTGATGCTCCCAAACCTAAGACCCCTTTCATCTTGCGTAGTTCCATGTCTCATTTTTCTGAATCTGAACAACCTCAAGATTGTACCACTGTTGTCACTCAATCACATGGAAGGGTTGTTTTGAAAGGCCCCAATCCTCCTCTGTCTTCTCTAAAACAAACTTTGGATAAGACTGTTGTTGGTCCTGCCAACAAGGACATGAAATCAGTCCCTATAGCTAGCTCAACTAGTTATAGCATCTTATATCAGCTCTAGCAAACCAATGCTTAGATTGCCATTTTTGAGCTATTGAAGATCTCGCCTACTCATAGGAAGATACTGGATAAAGCCCTCACTGAGGCAAACGTGCCCAAGGATCTTGATCTCAAACTGTTCCAATCGATGGTGGGTCATTTGACCTTGCCTCATTATTTGTCCTTCTCTAAAGAAGATGATCACTCTCTGAGCCATCCACATAATGCTCCCTTGCATATAGAAGTCATGATAGGTCCTAAACATGTCGGTCGAGTGCTCATAGACAATGGTGCTGGTCTCAATATCTATTTTGCTAAGTTGCTTACCCAACTAGGTTATGATGAGAATTGTATAAAATCCCACAAAAAGATTACCATCAAAGCTTATGATGAAGAGGAACACAAATCCCAAGGCTTAGTTTTTCTACCTATCCTCATAGGACCTATTGAGAGAGATGTTACTTTTCAAGTTCTTAACATTCCTCTTGCCTACAACATCTTGTTGCGTAGGCCATGGATTCATGAAATGCAGGTTGTTCCATCCATGTACCATCAATGCATCAAATTTCCATTCCATGGAGCAGAAGTCATTGTGCCTGCTAATACAAATTATTCTTGCAACACCCTTGCGCAATCTACAGATAGCTTTGTTCCAACTAATAGAGAGTCCATTGAGTTCTATGATGCTAAGCTCAAGGAAATGGAACAAACTCTAAAACTTAAGAATACAGGCATGGGAGAATATTTAATTGAACCTATGCTATCAGTGGCTTCTGTTCCTCTATCTCCATGCTCTTATGGGAGACCTTTTGAGAGTAACAAACCTTCTGATGACTCTCCTCAAATAGTCTATGATGGCACCTTTGTATGGGCCTCTACACCTTTAGAAGATGAAGATGAAGAAAGAGCCATCATAGGTTGGATCTATAAAGGGAAAGAAACATTGAAAACAACTACTCCACCTCTAGACTTAGAACAAGAGCCATACATTGAGGCCTTCAAGATCATGAAGCGCTTCAGCTATAAGGGGAGTGGTCCTATAGGAATGAATGACATTGGTTTTCTAAAACCCATTGAAGCTACATGTCGCCGCACAAGGATACTACTAGCTTAGGCTTCAAAAAGATCCCCTTTCATTTAGGGATAAACAAATTTGTGCCAGAACCTGAACCTGAACCTGAACCAGAATTTGAAGATGCTACCCCAGAGGTAAATCCAAAGGCCAGCTCTGATGAAGACACCTTTACATATCCTATTCCTCCAGAATTTGTTGCACTATTTACAGAACTGGATGAACCTATTACACCTATCCACATGGTAGAGACTGATAGTGATTCTGATGAGACTGCTTTGGTGCATCGACACACATATGACGAATGGAAAGAAATGCAAATGGCTGATTTCAATTCTCAGGGTGAACGGTACATACCCCCACATTTCCAAGAGCAGTTTGAAAAATATCTACTTCAGCAAGCCATTAATGCTGTAAGGGGTAAAGATGATGATACATCCAGTGCTAATGGGATTCCCACATCAAGTACTGACTCACATGAGTACGAGTTTGAATCTTTTTCTGATGCTACTTATGATAATAATATAGACATGGTGCATACTTATGAAAACCTTCTCAAAGTAGGTGAAGGGTCTAGCATTAGGTCGCATGAATTAGATGCCATTGGTGCTAACTTTTCCTCTACTTCTGATGTAAGGTCTCATAGGGATTCGAATGCTCCTTTAGATGAGATTTCTCTAGGTCTTGACTTGCTCATCCATGCTTTTGATGGTTATGCCGTGAATGCAATTGAACCAGTCACTACTTCTCTCTCACTCAAAAATCCCAATCTGATAAACTGGAACTCCCCCTCCTCATCCAATGAAGTCCTAACATTCCAAAATGATTACACTCTAGCCTGTTACCTCCATGCTATTGAACTTGTAATGTCCTCCATCAGTGAAAGCAATTTCATAATGACAGAGGTAGATATCAAGTATCTTAGTCAAAAAATTAAAAAGAAGAAAAAATAGATGCTCGGATGGTGAAAACCACATTGTGGTAGTATCAAAGCCAAAAATAGTAAAAATAAAAGATGTATCTGAGGGTGAAAAACTCTTTGAGGTGCCCAAGGATGAGGTACTTGATATGCTTCTGAGCCATTTTTAGGAGAGATCATCAGTATTGATTGAGCCAACACAACCAGTGAATTTGGGTACAGAGGCTGCTCCACAAATTATTCATCTAGCACAGTCATTATCTCCAAAAGAAAAAGAAGAGTTCACTAACTTCTTTCAAAGAAAGAAAATAAACTTTGCATGGACTTACTCTGACATGCCTGGATTAGACCCCAATCTAATCATGCACCATGTGTCCATTGCACTAGGTATTAAACCTATTAAATAGAAGGTTCGAAAGATGCATCCACATGTGGCACTTTTAGTCAAAGTAGAGCTAGAAAAGCTTCTTAAGGCTAGTTTCATAAGGCCTATTGACTATGCGGAGTGGATTTCAAACATTTTTCTAGTCACCAAACATGATAAATCCATTTGTGTGTGCAGGGACTTCAGGGATCTAAATAAGGCATGTCCAAAAGATGACTTCCCATTGCCTAATATTGACATGATAGTGGATATGATGGTAGGTTATGAGATGTATTCCTGGATGGATGGCTTTTCTAGCTATAATCAAATAAAAATTATGCTAGAAGATTAGGAAAAGACCACTTTCACGTGTGCCTGGGGCACCTTTTGCTGGAATGCCATGCCCTTTGGGCTTAAGAATGCTGGAGCAACATATTAGAGAGCTGTCACTACCATTTTCCATGATATGATGCATAAAATAATGGAAGATTATGTGGATGATACTTTAGCCAAAATCATGTAGCGAAAAAATCATCTCACAGATTTGGGTCCCATACTTGACCACATGGAACAATTTAGTCTCAAACTTAATCCAAAAAAATGTGCATTCGGTGTCACTTTTGGGAAATTCTTGGGTTACATCATTTCAGCTAAAGGCATAGAAGTTGATCCTGAAAAGGTGCAAGCTATTATGGACATGCCTCCACCCAAGAACATTAGTCAAATGAGAGGACTACAGGGAAGGGTACAATCTATTCGGCACTTCATTTCACAGTTGGCTGACAAGTCACAACCGTTCACTAAAACTTTGCATAAGGGTGTGACTTATGAATGGAATGAAGAATGTGATAGAGGACTCACTCAAATTAAATAGTATCTTGCTAATCCACCTATATTGATGCCTCCTATTCATGGGAAGCCACTCATACTATACATCTCAGCAATGGACACATCTTTGGGTGCTCTTCTAGCCCAAGAAGATCAGAACAACAAAGAGAGAGCTATATATTATATCAACAGAACATTGGTTTCTTATGAAATGAACTATTCTGTCATTGAAAAGGCTTGTCTAGCAGTAATGTTCACTTCACAGAAGTTGCAACATTATATGCTCGCTCACACTACAAGACTTATTGCAAAAATTGATCCACTAAACTATTTATTGAGCAAGGCTACCCTCATGGGTAGACTAGCAAAATGGGTTATGATACTCAACAAATTTGACACTAAGTATATGGAAAGAAAAGCTATTAAAGGAAAAGAAATTGTTGATTAGTTGGTAGAAGCTCCTCTAAAAGATCACCAGCTTTTGAACATTGAATTCTCAAATGAATCTATCATGCTTCTCACACATCAGGCTTGGAGCATGTTCTTTGATGGACCATTCACTCAGCAAGGATCAGGTGCATGCATTCTGTTTATAATGCCTCAGAGATACTCATTGCCCAAAGCTTATAAAATGTTGTTTCCCTACACAAACAATATCACTGAATATGAAGCTCTCATTAATGATATGAAGATAGCCATTGAATGGCGTGTTGATGAGCTTAAGGTCTTTGGAGACTCTCAGTTAATCATCAACCAAGTTAATGATGTCTACCAAACAAAAGATGACAAGCTAGTGCCTTACAAATGAATGGTGGATGATCTCAAATAGTATTTTGCACACATTTCTTTCTAGAAAATTCCAAGGGTAGACAATAAAGCAGCTGATGCTATGGCCACTCTTGCTTCAATGTTACAAATGCCAAAAAATGACTTCAGACATGAATTCTTGGTGGAGGCATTACACTACCCAGCCTATGACATTCCTGAATCTAAGATGATCTGTTTAGTCATTAGACATGACTCATCTCGCTACCACCATATCTATTCCTACCTTCATGACCAAATTATTCCAAACACCTATACCCAAAATGAAAAGCATAACCTAATTTGTAATGCTTCATAGTATGTCATCATAGAAAATGATTTGTATAGATGGGATCTAGATGGTACCCTCCTTAGGTGTCTAGAACCCGATGAGTCCAAATGTGTGTTAGCTGAGGTACACGAAGGCATATGTGGATCTCATTTGAGTGGTCTAACGTCAGCTCGTAAACTTATTAGTGCTGGTTACTACTGGCTAGACATGGAGAAAGAAACTGTTCAATATGCCAAGACTTGTAAATAGTGCCAATTTCATGGAAATCTAATCCATGCTCCATCTAAAGAGCTTATTCCTTTCATCAGTTTTTGGCCATTTCAGCAATGGGCCTTTGACTTGGTGGGTCAGATACATCCTTCTTCTTCAAGAGGACATAATTTTATCGTCATAGCTACAGACTATTTTACCAAGTGGGTTGAGGCAATGCCTCTTGCTATAGATAATGGCAAGTCTGTGGCTATGTTTATACTAAACTATATCATCTGTAGATATGGTGTACCCTCATCCATTATCACTAACAATGGGGGCCAATTCAAGAACAAGGACCTGAGAGAGTTATGCACCAAATTCAGGATCATTTAGCATTGGTCATCTATCTACTATCCCCAAGGTAATGGACAAGCAAAAGCTTCTAATAAGACAATTCTCAAAATCTTGCACAGAATAGTTCATAAATCTGGTAGAGATTGGCACCTCTAGATTAATCTAGCTTTGTGGGCCTGTAGAACAAGTATCCAAACACCAACAGGGGTCACACCCTTTTCCTTGGTTTATGGAGCAGATGTAGTATTGCCTATTGAGGTCGAGATTCCCACATTGTGAATCTCTCTGAGGGGCCTCATCACTGATGAAGAAAATAGAATATCCTGGCTTCAAGAGATAGAACTACTGGATGAACATCAGAAGGTGGCATTCGATCATCTTCAAGCATACCAAAAGAGGATGTCTAAAGCCTATAATAAGAAAGTTAGACAAAGACAATTCCAAGTGGGTGATCTTGTCCTGAGAGAAAATCCCAAAAGTCAGCAGTAGCGGATCCAGAAAGGAAAATTTGAACCAAACTGGCTTGGTCTGTATGTTATCACTGCAGCATTTGGGTCTAGCACATACAAACTGTCCACCACTGAAGAAGGAATAGATCAAAGAGCCTATCAACACTCTTCACTTGAAGAAATTCTATAGCTGAGACATTTCTTGTTTGCTCATGTACATACTTATTGATCTTGAAAAAATCCAAAAAATGGTATATTGTCAAAAATCCTAAAAAATTACAAAATGTCCTAAAAAAAATGATCATCTTAGTGAAAACCTGGTAAACAGGCGCTTTGATGTATCTATTATCTTGGTGAAAACCTGGTAAATAGGCGCCTTGATAATAATTAAAAAAATAGAAAATTTGAAAGAAAATACCAAAAATGTCAAAAAAAAAAAAAATACAAAAAAAATGAAATATTCAAAATAAAAAAAAATTAAAAAAAAGAGAAAAGTACAAAAAAAAAATTGAAAAAGAAGAAAAATGTGCCATTGATGAAAACCTAGAAAACATGTGTCATGGTAGAAAAAATAGAATCTCTGCCAAGATGGTGAAAACCTGGTAAACAGGTGCCTCTTGTTTCCTGAAGTTATATCTCATCTCAGCATCATTTGGCTCTCACTTTCCTGCTTTAGTTTTCTTTCCCGCTTTCCTGCTTTAGTCACTTTTCTGCTTTAGTTTTCTAGCTCGTGCACTTTCTTTCAGTTGTCTTCAAGATTTTCCTTGACTCTTGATGGATTAGAACTGGTCACACTTGGGGGCACCTTCTTGGTCTAGGGGGCATTGTCCTATTGCTTTTGAAAGTTTTGTTCATGCATCAGTCACAAGCGATTCTCGCTGCGTCTACCTGCTGATGCCTAGCTACTTTTGAGATTTCTCTCCTTGAGGATCTCTCATGTATTGATCTCTAGTGGTTCCCACTATGCCTACCTACTGATACATAGCTCTTGTTTGAACCCCTCTCTTTCGAAATCTTTTCCTTACATCAGTCACCAGTGGTTCTCACTGCGTCTGCCTATTGATATTTCATTCGGGCTTGGTTCTCTCTTTCAAGAATCCTCCTTGTATCGGTCACCAATGGTTCTCACTATGTCTACCTATTGATACTTGGTTAACACTCTGATATCTCCTTGAGACTTCATCTCTCACGACAGTTGCTAGTGGTTCTCACTATGTCTACCTGTTGTCATTGTCCTATTAAGACTTCGAACGTTGTACACTTCTGATTCGACTTCAATCCGTTTGAACAAAAACCTAAACTAATACTAAAACTGAATTTTTGATTCTCTGAAGCATGCTGAGCTTTTCTCTTTTGTTTGTTGTTCTTTTGCTTTATCATTTCTCCTTGAGCCACTCTAAGATGTCTTCTTTACCGAGAGAAGAAAAGACTCGAGGCATGATCTTTCCTTTGCTTTATGTTTGCTGGTTTAGTTCCAATGATCCAATGAATCTATATAAGAGGGGTGTCCATCTGTAAGAGCCTTCATCATCTATTGGATGGCCATGTGTACCTCGACTCCTTTTATATAGAAACTTTGGTGAGGTTGGTTCTTCTCCTTGTCTATTTTAAGTGACTTCTTTCGTCTACAAGTAAAATTGCTAATGCTCATCCTGCTAAGTGAATGTAGGGGTCACTATGAGCATTCTTTGATGAAGGAAGGAACTCTTGTGTGTCTGCCATGTTTGTATGCAAGCAACATTTAGGTCATTCTAGCAGTTATGCTTTAATGCTTATGTTAACTTGCTAAATCAAAAGGAATAGGTGTTCGGGTCATTCTGGCTTCTTGTGCCTTAATGCTTACATCTCATTCCGACAAATCTAAGACTTATGTCATATTCACATTCTCCTGATTGCAATGTCAGTGAGGATTGTATGGCATCTTGCGATCGTCCTGTACCTAAAAGAACTCTATGATGATAATACGATGAGTCCAACAACCAAGTCCTAGGGTTCGCATCTAGCTTAGGCTTGCATTTTCATTCTAGGCTTGCATTGAGATAGTGTTTTGGTGCTCTCTTGATTGTCTTCTTCTGGATCTATTCATTGAAGGTTCTCATCTTTTGTCCCGGGTTCATCTTGGCTGCACAAGTGTCTGACCCTCATTCTCGATCTTTGAAATATCCTTTTGATTAGTACCTGTCATTTATTGCTAAACTCTGCATGAGATGACTAGTACCACATACATTGCATGTCCATTATATTTCCATTTACATCCATAAAATCCATATACATTTACATATTCATTTGCATGTGCATCCATTATAAGCATAAATAAAATCATACATTGCATTCATTTATCTACCATCTATCATTGCATTTCACATTGCATATTCATATACCATCATAAAATAAAACATGTACATATTCATATCATAAAAGAAGCATGTGCATCTCATTCATATTCAATCCATACATCTAGTCATCTAGGAAACATCTCATAAAACATGAACATCAACATTAAAGCAATATATCAACAAGTACAATGATATCAAAAGTGACAATCTCATATATATATACATATATACATACACACACACACACACACACACACACACACACACACACACACACACACACACACACATATATATATATACATATATATATATATATATATATATATATATATATATATATATATATATATATATATATATATATATATATATATATGTATGTATATATATATATACACACACACACATATATATATATATATATATATATATATATATATATATATATATATATGTATGTATGTATATATATCTATATATATATATATATATATCTATATATATATATATATATCTATGTATATATATATATATATGTATATATATATATATATATATGTATGTATATACATATATATGTATGTATATAGATATATATATATATATATATATATATATATATATATATATATATATATATATATATATATAGATATATATATATATATATATATATATATATATATATATATATATATATATATATATATATATATATATATATATATATATATATATATCTATATATATATATATACATACATACATACATACATACATATATATATATATATCAATCGGATCAATGTCATGTACAAAAAAATGGTGCTACTCGAGCACAGTATAAAAATGGGCTACAATATGTGTATCAAAATGAGCTAACTCTGGCTGCTACCACCTAGAGGAGGTGGTAGAGGTGGTCCCTATGCTGGTGCCTATGGAGGTGGCATCGGTCTCTACAGGGGAGGCATCGATCACTGTGGAGGTGCCTGTGGTGGTGCCTGTGGAGGTGCCTAAGGTGGTGGTCCCTATGGTGCTCCAGCGTACTCAGAAAATCAAGGCACCTGCTTGGATAAATCTGGAACAACACCCATGTATGTTGCATAGTAATAGGCTGCCTGAGAAGACTCATATATGGCCTCTAGTCATGCCCTCGCCAGCTCCTCTCGGAGCTCTCTAACCTCTCACTCCCTCTCAGCTACCCGCATCTCCTGGATGATGACCTGTGTGTGATAGTCATCTCTCTCCCGCTGCACCTATCTCACCCTCTCTTGGCTCTTCCTGAGAGCCTCTTGAACCTGTACTAGCTATGGTGGCCCCTGTGTGGCCTAATCTACCATATCAATATCCTCCTATACCTATGCCTCCTTGTCAGGAGGTGGTTGCTGAGAGGAATTTCATGTCCTCTGTCTAGTGGACCTCTGCTGGGTCCCACTACTCCCAGCACCTGCATCTGAGCCCATAGTCCTCAGGGGCATGTTTTTCTACGCTGTCTTGGGCCTCAATACTCTCTGCCCAGGCCACTATAATGGTACCTATTGCTGGATAGGTACCTGCTGCTACTGCTGCTATTCCTATGGTTGCTATACAAGCTGCTATTGCATGGGCTGTCCTATCCTGACAAGATCTATGAATCTAGGGAAGGGATGTACCAAGAAATAATCTTTGTATGCGAGCATCATCCCTGCATTTGTGACATCCACCATGTAATCCCATCACGCTACAGGTACTCATGCCTCTATAGAACACCTCACTTGGTCTAGTCTGGACTGCCAGCCCTTCTTCATCTCATTAATGAAGTGAGCATATGTGGCATACTCCTATGAGTGGTATTGTGGCCTCCCAAACTACCTCATGGTGCATGTGAGCAAGAATCACTCAATGATAGAAATAGTGTGCCTAATTAGTAGACGAGAGATGAACATATGAGATATCTCCCTTCGAGCATTGTCCCATGGCTCTGTAGCAACCCAAGGTCTCCAGACAACTGCCTCCATATCATTAAGTTGTCCCCACCACTGCTCAGTATTTACCAATGCTGGTTGACTCATAGGACTAACGTATCTATAAATATAAGGCTCAAGAGCCTACTATGTATCGTGATATATCATCCTACTAATAGGGAGATGCTCACAGGCCCAGATCTGTAGAACAAGAACACCAGCTGCCATGGTCTTGGCGCTCATATACACTACCTCATGCATCTCATGGTACATCTGTGCAAGCATGCACTCATCCCATTTGAATCTGGTGGTTGGCCTATCCATCATCCTCTACAGCATGTGATGCCAACCGCACTTTAATCTATGTTGGCCCTGATTTGGAACCAAGTAACAACTCAAGAAGATGGCCGAGACAACTACTAATCTATGAGCACCGCCATATCTGCTGATCAGGTCCTCCCATGAGATGGCTCAACCCATCACTAAATCATCTCTGAATATGGACCTTAGTGCCAATTTACCTGCTCTTAGCTATATATCATACTTGACTCAAGCACCATGGAAGGGTATCCGCAATATCCTGTATATGTCCTCAGTAGTGACTGTCATCTCCCCCATCGGCAAGTGGAATGTGTTCATCTTTGAG
Source organism: Chamaecyparis obtusa (assembly GCA_027943335.1). Lineage (NCBI taxonomy): Eukaryota > Viridiplantae > Streptophyta > Pinopsida > Cupressales > Cupressaceae > Chamaecyparis > Chamaecyparis obtusa. The sequence goes on from BSBK01002839.1 coordinate 1,189,742, forward strand.
TGGAAACGCTCGACTAGTGTGCCTAGAAGAGCATGATTTACCTGGATGTTAGGTATATCATGCAAGTATGACAATCCTAGTCCCTCAATATGAGCACTGTCAGACTCGGTCAACCTCTGAACTAGTGTGGTGATGATAGGGTGGTGCGACCGGAAAGAGACATCTGGAAAGTCAACCTACAAAGCAAGTGACAACATTGAATCAGTATCTCAATATGATGGTTTCAAAATGACAACAAGCAAATGAGGCTACACATCTATCCTAAACAAGACTTTGGCATACTTTAATTGGCTAATTTTATGCAAAATTGGAAGATGACTCAAAGCACTATAGCAGCTTCCTATGTGAGGAAATTGTTCCCTCGCATGAGACAAGACCTCTTCTTGCGCAAGAAAGTGAAATTTTGCATGGTGTACACTTTTTCTTCGTGCGAGCTTTCAAGAAAGCCCTGGGCAAGGAAGCCCGGACCCATGCGAGGAAACTATTTCCTTGCATGAGGGGCAACTAAGGCTGACGCGAGGAAATTGTTTCCTCGTACAAGAGTTGAAGAACTATCCCTAAAACATGATAAATATAACCTAAATCACCTAATAAAGTAGTTAAAAGTTGAAATACAAGATGGTTTATTGACTACTCACAAGTGGATCATACTTCGGCGATCAGCTGTGGCATTGGGAGCACTCGAATCGATGCGTATGCACTAGACCACCCTCCATTCTCTCTTAGATCTCTTAGAATTGCAAGAAGACAAAGTGAATAATGAATTGAAAATGACCTCTCCAGGCCTTATATAGCTTTTTGACCTAATTTTCAAAGTGCTCTGTTTTGCATGAAAATTGCACCCTTGCTAAATCGACTACTCTGAATCCATTTTTAGGATTGAAATCAAATTTGATATCTCTAGATTACTTAAAATCATGTTTTAAATTCTGGGACCCTTTGGGATCAGACGCTTGTGTAGTCATCCTTTAGGTGTCATTTTCCTACTAGATTCTCATCTCCTCATCATTTTCTTGAGATCTTCAATTTTTTCATCTAAAGTCAGCTCTAATAAAATCTGATCAACAATAGTCAACCATGGTCAAACTTGGTCAGCAGGACTTCCAATCACTTCAAATTGCTTCTGCAACTTCTTAAATCTAGTCTGATTGCTTCTACTATGCAAACCTCTTGTTGAATATCATCTTCTTGATATGTCATCTTTCAATTTCACTCCCGAGGGGGCAGGATGATTGCATCATTTGAATCTTGTCAAACCAGTCTTATTTTAATCTAATCTAAATCAAAGTCCTCATCACTTGGGGCATTTCTTCACTAGGGGCATCTTCATGCCTCACATCTGGTCATTTGGTCATCTATCTTTTAGGTATCTGAGTAATCTAACTCAGATCCTTGGGAATCAAGCTTTGTTCTGGAGATGGTTCTTGAAATCTCATTAGGTATTGGGGCAATCTAACCCTAATTCCTGAAAGTCAAGCTTCATTCTGGAGATGGCTCTCAAAATCTTTTTTGGACCAATATTTGGGCAATCTAACCCAAGTCTTGGAGGGCTTAGCTTCATATTGGGGCAATCTAACCCTGATTCTAAAGATTAGTCTTAAATCTGCATCTGTCATCATTTGATCAATGGGCATTGGGGCAATCTAACACCGATTCTAGTCTCCTCTTGAAATCCCTTTTAGATTGTTGTCTTCACAATCTAACTTAGACTTCAGAGAATCATGCCTCATTTTGGAGGTGGTTCTATAATTAGATCTATTTCAGTGTCTTGGCATCCTAACCTTGACTTCCAAGGGTTAAGCTTTGTTCTGGGGATAATCCTGAAACCTCATCTATCACATCAGACTATTCTTTGAATTGACATGTTGCTCGCACATCAATTCAAAGAGGGGCAAATGTAATACCCCAAAATTGGCACCTTATAATTTCAATCAATTTTGGTGCATTTTCTTTGACTTTACATCATTAAAGTCCTATTTTACTAGGCAATTTTCTCTCTCCTACCTAACTTTATTTGACTTGGTGTCAATTGTAAAAACCCTAAATTGCATTAATCTCACACCATAATTAATTCCTAAGTATTCGACTTTATTAGCTAAATAATCCCTATGATAATTTGATTTAATTCTAAAGTCCTAAGTGCTTTAAATTAAATTAAACCCACCCCATTTGGCTAATACACATAAAAAGGAATTAATATTACTTGGTTATTTGAATGGATTATCTTATTTGGATTTAATAATTCAAAATATTTGAAGGGTCACCCATAATTGGCAATAATTCATTCTTTTAATTAAGTAATTCCTCAATATTTTCTCAATTGGGAATGAAGAGTCAACTATTTCATTTCAAGAAACTCTTCATTCCTTCTTTGGGCTTGTCTATATTATAAACCTTCTCCTTCATTAAAAAAGAGACAATTTTAGAGCACATAAACTATAGCAAAATTTTATCTCAATTCTTTCACATTTTTCAAGCTTTTATTGCACATTTAGATTAATCTCATTTTAGTATAATATTGCATCCTCATATTAAATAGTTTGTTTACCATGCTTATACCTTAATTTTTAGATTTCCTTCAAGCTCTTTTAGATTAAATTCACACTCTCATATTTCTTTTGAGTTCTTAGATTAAAATCTGCATTTCATTCTTAGCTTAATTTGCATCTCCATCCTACATTAATTGCAATTTTTTTATCTTTAAAGCTTTCAAAATCCTCCATCTTAGTTTGGTCTTTTGGTTGTTCGCTCTCTTTCTGAGAGTAATTTGAACACCCGAGCTAATTAGGAGGCAACAGGTCGAATAGATAGATATTGCAAATTGAGTAATCCATACTCACCTTCATAATTTCGATGATCGAGCAATGACTATGTTGTGTATATGGATGGATTAGAGGTCCACATTCAGCTATAGACATACACAGGAGAAGGTTGACTGATGAACTACTGTGGTGAATGAGAACATTCAGAATGAACCTGAATCAGAGAACTTTCTACTTCAGCCAACATTGCTTGGTACAAATGATGAACCTTGTCAAAGGAGTAACATGTTCAGGACTCGATGCAAGTCAGGAGATAAAATCTGTGATGTTATTGTTGATAGTGGTAGTACTGATAACCTTGTTACTGAGGACATGGTTCAAAAACTTGGTTTGAATAGAATGAAACATCCACATCCTTATAGGATTGGTTGGTTGCAAGATGATCATGCTTTGGAAGTAAGAGAACAATGCTTCATTGATGTTCAGATTGGCCAATATAAGGATCTTGTGTTGTGTGAAATTGTGGATATGAATAGTTGTGATATATTGCTCGGTAGACCTTGGCAATTTGATTGCAGAGCTATGTATGACTGTGTCAGAAAGGTTTTTACTATTGAGAAGAATGAGGTGAATTTTTCACTGATGTCTTTGATGGATACAATGCTCGGTAGGAGAAGCCTGAGTATTGGTAGATGAGTTGAGTTGGTGCATCCAAATAAAATGAATGATCAGTATGGAGAAAAAACATGTGTGTTGTCAAGAAAAGACTTGAAGAGATAGAAAAAGTTGAAGTGGAAGAGTATGCAAACTGAGAAGATGGAGGACTTGAATGTGAAGAACTAGTTCGGGGTTTATGTGCTGAATCCTGGAAGATGTTCTTCTCACATATGAACATCTTTTGGAACCTAGGGTGTCTGATGTAGGGGCATCCAAGGTTAAGGTAGGAGCATTTGGTCCTTGGTGAAACTGCATGGGTGTTTGTTATTTTGGCTAGTGTTACTCAGTTGTAGCCTTGGCCGACGGTCTCAGTCATGGAAGGAAGCTCGGTTGCTGAAGGAACTTGGTAATCTTTGGTTCTCATTGAAAGTGTTACTTGGTGATGCCTATGGTGCTCGGTCGACACTGATGCTCAGTGATGCTTGGCATGCTCAGTTATTTCACTGTTGCTCGGTAGTTCTAGTTTACCGACTGGAGTTCTATGTGATTTGTTGAGCCGAATTGGTGCATTTATTGTTGGTAGCTATTGTTTTAGGCTGATGTGTTGTATTAAATATTTGTAAGGTGATTTATAAGCCAACTTGTATTGCATTTAATAATTGTTAGGAGGAGTTAAGGATTTCATCCAGCTAACTTGTGGCTGATGATTAGTATTTATAGGATGGTTGGGGTAGTTTGTTTAGGGGACTTAGAGGTTGCAGATCTAGATGACTTGGAAGACTTAGCGAATCATATCTAAGGTTCTAAAAGTTAGAGTTGGTGAAGTTTTGGAAAAGATCTTGCATGATCTTGCAGATCAGATTGTTATCTGATAGTTTGTAATTGCAGAGCTAGTGGTTTGCACACTTGGAGACAAGGAGATTGCTTGGAGGCTTGCGAGCTCAAGTTTAGATCTTCCTTAGGGTTTCCATTAGCTACTGATTATTTTCAGAGCTGAACTAGCTGATATTGTATTGGATCTATGTGGATCTTGAAGAGCTTGTTTTTGTTTGTAATTGGCCCTAACCCGGAAGGCCTTATAGTCAAGCATGTTAATGAAAATTGGTGTTAAAGCATCTTATTGTGTTGAGTTTTCTATTGTGTAATTCTAAAGCTACAAAGCTAGATTGTCCTTAATTGGATCCTCCCTACCTTGGTCTGCATCAGGTCTTTATGACATTGTCATCATCACATCAACCTACCATCACACAGACATCCTTTAGGCTCATCCTAGGCCTTGCATTTATCCAAATCTTAGAACCATATCGCATTGTCACATCTTTCCCCATCTTAGGGTTTGCATTTCATGTCTATTGAGACACAATCTAAGAAAATAAAGAATATGAACCCAAATTTTTCCACTAGTTCATCTGATCCCAATGATCCTAACAATGTCATGGTAACATATGATCCCCAACCACCATAAATCAAGAACATGTGAGCAGATCCAATCAAAGTGCCCACCACGGGTTCGATGGAAGTGTTTATGAGCTATCTTGAACATGCACAAATGGTTAGTGCAATCATAGCTTAGAATCACCTTTCCATTTTGGAAAACTACACGTAGGAGGGTACTCTCATTCTACCACACCTTTAACCCTTCGATTCCATAAGACCCATACACATCCCTACTAACACCTACCACACCGTTGTCCAACAAATTGTTGACCCTAGCTTGCAATTATCCTAGGTGGCATCATCTATCCTTCATCTCTTGCAATCTAATTCTAGAAACCCTACAATACAAATAGTGGCTCAATCCACTCCTTTTTACAGCATGGGAGCACCACCCCCACCTGCAACATCTCAAGTTGCAACTGAGGCACAAATCTTAGTACAATCACAACCTCCACCTCCCATGTAAATATCCACTCAAGAAATACCTGCACCTTTCATGAGCCAAGACTCCACATCCACACAATTCTTCTAGGGGGAAACCTAGGTGCCTCCCTCCATTGCTCAACAAGGATTCACTCAATCTATCACTCAACTAAATTCTACACAAGTTTCTCTTCCACCCTTCATCGCCAATATGAAAGGTCAAAAAATTACTTTCACATTAGGAATGCTATTTATAGGATCCCAAAACCAACCTTCCACATCACAGAATCCCACCATTGCTCCTATGTTTTTAGCTACCTTCACATCTCAACCCTTTGTAAGGGCTAGATCTTCCTGAGGTTTTAATCAGGCACAAATGAATGCCTTAGTAATACAAACAAAGTCCCACATATATAATCCTATAAGCATACAACCTATCTAGTATGCATCACAACCTCAACCACCTCAAAATACATATCTTCCCATGTTCACCAACTATATATCCATGAGAGCAGCCATCTCTCAAACTATGCTTCCACCTTAGCTGTAGAGTTCCTCTCATCTTTCCAGCTATCTTGTGCAACCACCTCCTAACACCAACTTCCAAGAAAGCATTCAATCACTCATTAATACAAGAATGCACCCTGCCCACATCAGCCAAGCACAAAGCCAAGTGCATCAACAATCCACTCCATTCTACCAACCTCCTCCATAACAACATCCCCTGATCCCCGAACAATAACATATGATGCCATACCCTACACAATAGTATGCCACCACACCTTAGTAGCAATACATTTCCCAACCACCACCACAAAAATCTATTCTAGCCTACCTACATAGCTGGGCAATCCCCTTATCCTATCTCATAATATGTTGTGCAGAACCATCCATATTCACCTACACCATCAGACCCCTTCCCAATGGGAGTACCCACTTCAGTGCCTATCAATTCAGAATGGGAAGAAATAAAGAATTCTCTCAAGGAGCTCAGAGCTGGAACAAAAATAAAGACTTTCAAATTTGAAGAGGTTTATCCCTATCCTTTCGATAGATCTATCATAACGGTTCCCTTCCCCAAGCATTTCGAGACACCCAAATTTGAAAAGTATAGGGGATCTAGTTAGTCATGTTAAATAATTCTACATCGCTTTCCAAGAGGTTGCGTACAATGACAATTTACTCATGTGCCTCTTTCCCAAAATCTTGGGATGAACCACTATTGAGTGGTTCTATAAGATACCATATGGACTGATAACAACATTTACATATCTTTCTAAGAATTTTGTGGCACAATACATGCACAATGTCAAGAAAGAGTTATCCCTGTTGGACCTATATAATTCCAAATAAAAGGGAGGCGAGATCTTGGCTAACTACCTACAAAGAACCTCAATACGAGGCTATCCTATCAACCCCCAGAGAAGCATCTCACCAAAATCTTCATTGATAATATACATCTAAAGTTATCCCACTTCATGTGAATGAATTGCATATAAACCTACCAAGACATTAAAGGAAAAGAGATAGATATAGAAAGAGTTCTCTTAGATGATGGTACCATTAGGAATTACAAGAAAAGATCACAAGATAGACCCTAGTAATGACCAGCCTCGTTACTTGAAAAAAAAAAAGAATGCCATCATAGATGGAGCCACCGACACCAAGCACATTTAGGTTGTCATGGATGGTCCTAATCCACTTTCACCCATTTGTCAAAAACAAGCACCTACCTACCAACAACCCTGGCCGCCTTACCAAACTCAAGGCAATGCAATATTAGCTACCCTGTTAGGAATAAGAGTCCACAATAGTGCTGAGAGGGGGGGTGAATTAGTTGTATGATAGATTATTAAGCTTTAAAATTTGAGTAGAAGCAATATCAAATCCAATGAACACAATGAATGCCAACACAATAACACAATATTTTGGTCTCAGGGAAATCCTATTAAAGGTAAAAACCCCAGTGGGAATTAGCACCCACAAATGATGTACTGAGAGTATAGTATCCTTGTTACAAGATCTAGCCCTATTAGAAGCTTATTGAATCATTATAGTACATAGTCCTTGTTAGAGGATAGACCTTGTTAGGAGTCAAGAAAGAAGGGTGGGCTCACTACCCATGCTCACTATCCAAAGAAGGTTAAATCCACCTTCAGAACTCGCTATTCGCAACAAGTGTATATGAAGACACACAATCTTCTGAACTGTCTAACATCAACTATCTTTTCTTGATTAGTTACAATGAAGTTCACCAGTATATCTATGCTCTACATTTAGTAGACACAAGCTCGCAACTTCTTACAATCCTCTTTATATCACATTCATTCTCACCATATCTTTTCCAAAGAAAAGATCTTACATATATACCCTATTACATTCTACATGATCAGGTCAGCCAATTAGGCTTTCCTAATTACATAAAATCATGTTAAGATACATACGGTACCTAAAACAAGTATAAAATGATTCCATTACAATAATTAAGGACTGACATCTTTAATTTACATTTGCAAAACAAAATACACACTACACTTCTGAAGTCGGCTCCCAAATAAGTCTTCTCCAGATCACATGACACATCTAATGTCATCTAGCATTCTGTACCTTGCACTAACCAATGAACATCCTTTAGTTCCTTGTCTTTCATCTCTCAAACTCGCATGTACCAAATCCATATCTTCTATAAGATATACCAAAAATACAGAGACTCACTTTGTCAGTTTCCACTGTCACTGGATAGTAACCAGTCTTCACCAAAACAAGTATAACTCTCTCAATATGGAACATTACATGATGTGATATTGGATATAAGATCAAAACATCTTCTTGTAATCTCATCTATCTTTGTGCATTCTGAAAAATCTGTACAGTGTCCATACACTATCATAATTAGCTTGTACTCTTCACAGAGACATATGTTGACATCAGTGACAAACCACAAATGAAAATAGTATGAATGCCCATTCAATAACATAGTGATTAAACATATTAAATGTATCAATCACTACCCCATGCATTAGCAATATCCAACAATATTTGGCTTTGGCATTGATGTCAACATATGTGAAAATCCGTCATCCCAAAGTTAACGTTATATCAATCCAAAGTTTTGCAACCAAACAATACTACATACAATCTCCAAATACATTAGGGATTTTCTCATAGCAACACTCCCCCTTTGACAACAATGGCAAAGGGTGCCATGAGTCATCAACTATTTTCCAACATCTTTCTTCTACGATCACTCCCCCTGAGGAGGAGTAGATCCCTACATCCAGTCCATAATATGATAAGGCTTTGAAAACCTCTGGACTGATGCATCTCTGCATCATTTAATTCTAACTAGGAGGGGCCTGAATCCAAAGCATAGTTCTGAGATATTCAAAGGTATCTTTTGGCAGCGGCTTTGTGAAGATTTCTACAATTTTCTCTTTTTTACTAATATATTATAATTTTATTTCCTTCTCTGCCACCTTGTCTCTAAAGAAGTGATACTTGATAGAAGTATGTTTAGTTTTAGAGTGCATCACAAGATTCTTCAACATATTCACTGTGCTGGTGTTATCAAAATGGATAACCATAGGTTCATCAAAAGTTATTCCAATGTCTGTCAACATTTTTTTCATCCAAACAATTTGAGTGCAATTTATAGCAGCAAAGACATACTCTGATTCTGCATTAGATTGAGCTATACAATCTTGCTTCTTTCTTAGCCATGAAACCAACTTTTTCCCAAGGAAAAATGCACCACCACTAGTACTTTTTCTGTCATCAATGTTTCCTGCCTAATCATCATCACTATAAGAATGAAGTTCAAAGCTATCGTTTATGTCATACCATAAGCCATAGTCTATGGTTCCTTTTAGATATCTTAGTATCCTTTTCACAATAGCTAGGTGTGTTTCTTTGGGTTCTGCTTGATATCTAGCCACAATTCCAACAACATTAGCAATATCTGGTCTGGTGTGGGTCAAATATTGTAATCCTCCAACCATTGATCTATACAAGGTCTAAAAAACACACTTTGATTCATCATCAATTGTTAGCTTATTATCAGTCACCATGGGTGTGCCGACCGGTTTGCAGTCCTCTATTCCATTTTTTTAAAACATTTATTTAAGATATTTAGTTTGAGAAATAAAAATATCATCTTTACTCTAATTTATTTGTAGTCCAAGAAAGAATTCCATTTCACCTATAATGGAAATCTCCAATTCACTTTCCATTTCCTTAGAAAATTTCTTACATAGATCATCATAACCTCCAAAGATAATATCATCAACAAAGACTTCTATTATCAAGATTCCATCTTCACTAGTTCTTAAATAAAAATTACTGTCAACATTACCTTTTCTGAATCCAATCCAAAGTAAGTACTTGTCTAACCTTGCATACCAAGCCCTTGGAGCTTTCTTCATCCCATACAGAGCTTTCTTCAACTTGCATACCATGTCTCCATCTTCGCATAGAAGAAATCCATCAGGTTGTTCTATATATACTTATTCTTCAAGATCCCCATTCAGGAATGTAGATTTTACATCCATTTGATACAACTTGAAATTATTATGTGCAACATAAGCCAAGAATAATCTTGCAGCTTCTATTCTAGAAATAGGAGAAAATGTCTTTTCAAAGTCTATTCCTTCTTGTTGTGAGTAGCCTTTACATACTAGTCTTGCTTTGCTCTTACAACAACCCCTTCTTCATTCATTTTGTTTCTGAAAACCCATTTAGTTCCTATCACATTTTTGTTCTTAGGTCTAGGAACTAGTTCCCAAGTGTTATTATTCTTTATTTGATCTAATTATTCTTTCATATCATTTATCCAAGATTCATCTCTACAAGCTTCATTTGTATTCTTTGGTTCAACTTGAGAAATTAAAAAAATTTCTTCTCTAACCTTTGATCTAGTCAGTACTCTCTGATTTGTATCACCAATAATTTGCTTCTCAGGATGATTGTTCTTTACATACCTCAGAGTCTTAGGAACCTCAATAGCCTTATCTGTATCATTGTCATAGATCTCTTTTTTGAATTCAGTCTCAACAATTTCTTCTTCATCTACAACAACAACCTCTTTGATCTCTATATCTTGATTACAGTCATACATTAGCTCTTGTATCTAGAACCGTTCATCTATCTTTACATTATGACTTTCAATTATTTTCCTCAATATTAGATTAAAGCATTTGTAAGCCTTACTCTTAGTAGAGTAGCCAAGACAAATTCCTTCATCACTTCTAGCATCAAACTTTCCTATCTCATCATGTCTCTTTATATAGAACTTACTACCAAATATTCTAAAATATTTTACAGTAGGTGTATGATTGAACCATAATTCATAAGGAGTCTTACTTGTACCTTCTCTGATCTAAATTCTATTTAGTGTGTACACTGTTGTCCCAATAGCCTCTCTCTAATGCATATGAGATACATTTCCTTCAAGCAACATTGTCCTAGTACCATCAAGTATAGTCCTATTTCTTCGCTATGTTATCCCATTCTGTTGTGGAGTCCTAGGAGCAGATGTTTGTCTTTGTATTCCATGTTGTTCGTAGTATGAATTGAATAGATCTGAAGTAAATTCTCTATCTCTATCTGACCTCTAACATTTTATTTTTAAACCTAATTCATTCTCTACTTTTTCTCTGAATATCTTGAATTTACCAAATGCCTTTGATTTCTCTTTTAAATAAGTAACCCACATCATTCTAGAAAAATCATCAACAAAAAGTATAAAATACCTTTCACTATAGTATTATTTTTTCCTTGTAGGTCCACATAGATCTGTATGTTCCAGATCCAACTTTCCCTTTGATGTATATGCTTTGCTTTTATAATTGCTTTTAATCTATTTTCCCATAGCACATTCTCTGCATACAGTATTAGATGGTTTGACAATCTTCGGCAGATCTCTTACTACATTAGTCAAACTTTCCTTCACAATGCTATCAAAATTAACATGATAGAATCTTCTATGCCATAACCAACTGTCATCTACCTTCACAACAAAATAGGAAGCTCTAGATGTATTTAATTTAAATACAATACCTCTAGATTTAGTACCAGTTGCAATTAGCTTTCCTTCCTTACTTCTAATAAAATATTTACCATTAATGAATTGTAATTGAAACTCTTTGTCCATCAACTGTCCAACACTCAACAAGTTATTCTTAAGTCCATCAACAAGTAGTACATTATTAGTGTTAGTCTTTCCATCCAGAGTAATAGATCCTACTCCTATGATAGATTTAGGAAGATTATCTCCAAACCTTACAACACCACCATCATACTTTACTAATTTAACAAATTAATAAAGTATTTCTCAGATTCATCTTTCAAGTTTTCTACTTCACAGGTTTAACATTTGGTTTGAGAACAATATTGTGAGTAACAATCTTAGAATCTATTCCCGGCATATCTCAATATGTCCAAGAAAAAATATCCTTAAATTCAAGTAAAAGGGAAACCAACTGATCACTTTCATCTTGATTCAAACATTTCCCAATTTTTATCATCCTCTTAGAGTCATTTTCATCCATTTGAACCTCAACGGTCTCAGTTATAGAAAATTACTTTGTATCAGAGAATCCATTGGTAAAGGAGAAATATTATTTTCATCATGTTCTCCAAAATAAGCTTCTATATTTAGACAATAAGGCTTTTTTCATTTATGATGAAACGTAGGTAGATCTTCATAAACTCCAAAAAAATCCGTTAAGGCCTCATCTTCGGGAAAACATCCAAGATAGATTTTTGATCCATGTCAAGGAGGAGGGGGTTAACCAACTTCAAATGTCCACCACAGATATGATTAACATTGAGTGGAAAAGTCGATGGTTATTTGTAAGGATTGAACCCCAATCCATATGCATCATAAATTTCATTGTCCAAAGGTACTTGTATACCTTGTTCATATTTACCACATCCTTTCCCATTAAATCCTGATTTCTTGAGTAGATGATAACCAAAACCATATCTATCATCCATATCAGATGGAGTCCAAGGAGCGGAAGATGTCACAATATCATAGCAATCAGGTTTTATTGTTTCAATTGTTTCTTCAATTGAGGCAGTAAAAAAGTTACTTTTTAATTCTTCAAAAAGTGGGGAAGGAGTAAAAACTTATTTTTCAAACTCACTTTGTTGCTTCATGAATTCTAAATCAGACACTTTATATTCTCCAATAAAAGAAGGATTAAAGTCCAATGTTCCCTAATCATCCTTAGTCAAAGAAGAAGTTGGAGCTTCATTTTTAATCTCATGTGTCCTTTAAGGCTCTTTACTTGGTTGAAAAGGTTTGGAAACCTTATCATATTTTGCATTTAGGTAAGGATTCAACACATCATCCACATGTAGCATATACATCAAATTGTTATAAATGAACCTGACCTTGCGATGAAGAGTAGAAGGAACTACATGCATAGTATGTAACCAAGGTCTACCTAAAAGAAGGTTATAATTGAGAGGTCTAGGCATAACATGAATAGGTGTATTAAGAATAATTGGACCAACTTTAATAGGTAAGGTAATAATGCCCAAAGTTCTCTTTGCAATATTATCAAATCCATGAATAGGGACATTATTAGGTTGAATAGTCGTAAGGTCAGCATTAATTTCCTTAATCATATCAATGCTACAAACATTAAGCATAGATCCATTGTCAATTAAGGTTCTATGAATGATACTCTGATTAATAGAAACAACAACCATAAGAGCATCATATTGATTTTGCACCTCAACAGAAGGTAAATAATCATCGATAAACATAATAGGAGGTACAGAAGGCATAGTATGCATGGACTCCAAAAATGAATCAATATTCTCTTGGTTAGGAGGTGAAGCGCGAAGAGTAGATAAAGCCTTTTGCAATGCCTCATGATATGTCAGGGAAGTTTGAAGCAATTCCCATAAAGATATCTTAGCAGGAGTAGCACATAATTGTTCTACTAAGTCATAATCCTTAAAGGTAGATGGAAACCTAGTAGCTTGAGGAAGCATAGGTTGGGAAGGAGGTAAAGAAATCAGAACAGTAGGTTGAGGGTTATTCCATGTGCGATAAGCATGTGAAACGGAATCCATGTTATCAAATAAATCCAAAGGATCTCTAGGTTTAACCTTAATTGTTATTTGAGGACATCCTTTACCATCAACAAAGGTTTAGGATACATCATTCTAGGTGTATCAATGTTGCAAATAGTGGAACATGAAGGTAACCATGCACACACCCTATGGTAAAGGTCAATTGAAGAGGTTGTGGAGGAGGGTGAAATATGAATAGGATCAATGGAGATCTCATTCGAACAATTTTCATCCTCACTTCCATGTACCTCATTAGGGGATCTATCCTCTATTGCAATAAAAGCCTCATCAAGTATTCAAAAAGAAATCACACATGTTGAACACAAAGTAATACTACAAGAATGAAAAATGTAAATGTTTTTGTATTTTTAAAGAAATTTTGCAATTTTTTAAATTTTTTTAAAATATAAATGCAAGAGCATACAAGAAATCTACTTTTATATGCATGTAAGATCTAACATAAAATGTAAATCTAACACCAAAAAGAAAGTGTTGTCATAAATGGGTTCACCAAAATGTAAGGTGGAAAATATGTGGATGGATAGGGTTTAGGTTTAGTACAATGGGGGTTTGCACATAAAAGAGACCGTAACCCAATATTTTCCACAAAACATATAGATTTAATTGATATGGAATATAAATTTGGATTTTCTTGCAAAGAATACTGAAATTAGATAAAGTGAAATACATACCTCATAACATAGCTAATCTGAAAATACCTATTTTTTGGTGTTTGTACCGGGTTTCAGGGAATTATGCAATTGGTTCTGGAATAGAAACATAGAGATAGAGAAAACCCAGAAATATTTTCCTCTTTTGAGAAAGGTTGACCTTGACCCAGATAAAGGTCTCTCTTGACCCATTTATGTTGACCTTGACATGCACTTCTCCGACGTAAATTATGTTCGCAAATCGAGGAAGTTTTTCAAAAAGGGTACTCGGATCTTCTCTGCAACTCCTAAAACAATGACTATAGATATCTAAAAATGGTGTTTTGGGGTGGCTATATAGGGTTTTTCCTTATTCAAACCCCCATTTTGGTGATCTCTACCTCTACGAATAGCCGGATGTGATAGAATATGTGTGTGTGTTGCTCGTAGGAAGATCTTTGAATGTGCAATGCCAAGATATAATCCTCTAGATTGAAACCCTAGCATGAATTGAAATGAGAGAGAAATGCATAGATTTGAATATGATAAAGAAAGAATACCAAGCCCTTAATGCTAAAGTACTCCTACCAAACTCACAATCCGTAATTGCTAGCCCATGATTGTATCTTTGAATGCTTGAATGTTTAAAATTGTAGATCAAGGAAGAAGGAATCTTTCTTGCTCCAATTGAATGTCCAAAATATCTTGTCACAAAATGCTTGTTTGCATTAATATCTTGTCCTCCAATAGAATCCTCTTGCAATATTTCATCATCATCTCCTCATCATCACTTGTAGTTCCTCTTGACTTGATGAAATGAAGGAAAAAGGGAGTCCTTATATAGAGATTTCAAGGCAAGGCTCCTCGGGAAATGTAAGGGCCCCTAATTCAAATTTCACCTTGAATTATGGTCCAATCATAGTAGCCAACTAGGGAGGGAAAATAACTAAATGAATTTTAAATAAAAACCCTTCCGCATTCAAATCCGGAGGCCTATTATTAATTTCAAGATCTGCTATGAACAAAATTTGGGAACGGGGACCAAAACCCAACAAGGTTCAAGGTCGACCTCGACCTTGACCTAGCGACCCTGACCTAGGTTAGGGTCGATCTTTACCCTAACCCAAAGTTTCAGGCCTAGTCAACCTTAAAAATAGAGAAGTCCCAGGGTCGGCCAGAGACTTAGAATGATGGGAAAATAGGGTAGAGTGTCGAAAAGGGGCACAAAGACCTAGAAAGATGTGATGAAGGCTAGGAGGACCAATACCTAGATTCTACCTAGAAAATACATAAATGAAGAAGGTAAATCAAGGAGAATCCTTAGGATCCTAACCCTAATTTCACCTAGAAACAAAGAATCAAGTGCAAATGCATCCTAAATGCAAATCTATCATGAAAATTTACTAAAAGAGGGTGCTAAACCCACCAAAATGGAAGTGCTTCCATTTTAAGATGATACACTAACATGCCTTATGTGGAACCTAATCAAAATCTCCCTTTCAATATCAGTGTCATGGTAAATGACTTTTCCATCAAGCGGGTCATGATAGATAATAGTTCAGCCCTAAAATTGTGCACATTGAAATTTTTCCAGAAGGTGAGGTACACAAAGGCTGAAATTTCACATTAAGTCATCACTATAAAAGCCTATGATAACTTGGAGTGTACATTTGAAGGTACTATTTGTTTACCCATAAAGCTGGGCCAACAATTCAAGAGAGCATTTTCCATTTGTTGATCTGAACCTTCCCTACAACAACCTCCTCAGTCAACCATGGATTCATTCTATTAAGGTTATCCCATCCACATACCATTAGTGCATCAAATTCTTGCATCAAGGTACAGAAATCACCATTCACATTGATCCCCAACCCTTTGCATATTGTCATACATTAAAATCCTCCTTCCCCCATTATACCTACTACCCTGGAATCAACATTGGCACTTCCGTTGCAAGCCCATCCTGATCCCACTATGATCTAGAGATGATCCTAGCTTCCACCCTTTCTAATGTCAAGATCAACAACATGGGCTATGGTGAGTACAAATTAACTAATGCCTTTGCACTAGGGGCCCTGCCACTTGATCCGCATACCTAAGGGCACAAATGCCACCAAAGAAAACCTCCTCAAGAAGACTTGGAATTCAAGAAAATGGGGCCATCAATATTCTTCTCCCATGGCATTCTGAATAATGAGGAAATGGACCCTAACATCAATAGATGGTTGTACAAAGATCCTCCACCTCCCAACACCAAGCTCCTTGGATACTTCAAGGACAAATACCCCACATCACATAAATGGGCCACCAAACACTGGTTTTGCATTTGGATCTACTACAAGGTGATGAACAACTAGGTTCGGATCTAGCTCAGCCATGTGAGCACATGACCATACAAAATTGATTGTAGCTTCTTGGAGAAGTAATGTGAAATCTACCTCCTCACCTTCAGTCAAGGATGCTACAATGTAAGTGATCCTCAAGCATTCCTTGGTTCCCAAGTTGATAGGTTTGGTATCCTTGATGAGGATGGATGACTTCTTTTGTCAGTAATCATGGATGAGAGGAAGAGGCAAGTCTTGAAAATCTTGTGCCACTTGAAAAACAATGGATCCAAATGCCACTTGAAAAAATCTTGCAAGAAAAGATCATCCGAGCCATTGACTACTCAGAATGGATATGTAACATGGTGTTAGTGACCAAGTGCTCAAGGGAAATGCAGATCTGTACAAACTTTAGAGACCTTAAAAAGCATGCCTAAAGGATGTTTTCCCCCTCCCAAACATCAACATGATCATTGATCTTATAACTTCTCATGAGATGCTATCACTCATGGATGGCTTCTCATGGTACAATTAGATCTATATAATAAAAGAAGATCAATACATGACAATATTCACAACACAATGGGGAACCTTCTATGACAATATGATACAATTTGGGTTAAATAATGTAGGAGCTACATATTAGAGAGTGATGACAACCATCTTCCATGATATTATACACAAAATCCTTGAAGACTACGTGGATGACATCCTAACTAAGTCAAAGACATGGTTGGGACACCTTGAGATCCTTGAGCATGTGTTTGATCACCTAAATTAGTATGGATTAAAGCTTAATCCAAAGAAGTGTGTCTTTGGTATCACATCAGGTAATCTCCCAGGATTCATTGTATCATGACGAGGCATCAAGATTGATCCCAAAAAATTCAAAGCCATAATAAACATGCCTCCTCCCTACACACTTAAGCATCTCAGGAGCCTCCAAACAAAACTACAGTCTTTCCAGAGATTCATATCATAATTTATCAATAAGTGTCAACCACTCACACATCTTCTTTGCAAGGATGCAAGTTAATTAAAATGGGGCCCTATCTGTCAATGAAGTTTTGAGATTCTCAAAGAGTACTTGGCCAAATCACCCATCCTTGTGCCACTAGTACCAGGACATCCTCTCATCTTGTACATCTCAGCAACTAGTATAGCACTGGGGGCATTGTTGGTCTAGCTTGATGATAATGGAAAAGAATGAGCCATCTACTATATTAGTTGAACACTTGCCGGCTATGAGTTGAACTAGTCACCCATGGAAAAGGCATGTCTTACAATAATTTTTTCCACTTAGAAGCTCCGACACTACATGATAATCCACACTATAAAGGTCATCTCCAAGGTATATCCACTTAAGTACCTTCTCTCAAGGATGACACTGAAAGGAAACTAAGTGAGCGGAAAATAGTTCCCTACGCTAAACTCCGAAGGAGAGGACCATGCAAATTCAGATTTAACCCTTATCAATTATAGAATGTTAATACAATTAACTTAGATGTTGCTGCAATAACATGAATACATGAAAAAAAGAATGACACAATGATATACACTGGGGAAAACCTTTCGGTAAAAACCCCAGCACTCCAAAACCTACACAATGTATTAATCAAAATTGTTATAGTTTACAATACACTTGCAATTCAAGTTCTTTCAAGAGATCATAAACACTTGAAGACAAATCCGGCAGCATAAAACATTCCAGGAATACACTCACTTCTCATCATAATTCACAACCCTAAAAAATACTTATATCATACGCTTCCCTTTTTAGGGTAACTTCCAAAGAACAACTGTATTAGGGTTTTACCATTCTCCAAGAAAATAGGAACCCCACAGTTGCAGAAGAGTGTACAGTACTCAACTTTATCAGTTGCCACATGTCTTGCATGTCTTCACACATCATCGAATCTTTCACAATTAGCTCTTACAAATATTAATAATTGTCATAGGAATCCGTCATAACCATTTCAATCATGATCACCTTACACATTGTCCAAAGTGCCGACATTTAGAAAATAACAAATGTAAGGAAATATACAAGGTTGAGACACCTTATTCCTAATAGACACTTATAGGCTGAATGGAAAAATGAGTTATTCTCTTGAGTGAATTTGATATCCAGTATGTCGAAAGAAAGGCAATAAAGGGGAAAGTCATTATAGACCAGCTAGCTAAAGCGGCCCTAGTGGATGTATATCCGTTGGTGATGGAGTTACCTGATGAACATATTTGCATGATCAAAGAACAACCAACATGGAAGTTATGTTTCCATAGCTCCTACACATCTCATAAATGAAGATATAGAATCCTCTTTGTCATTCCACAAGGTGATTACATCCCCAAATCATTCAAGTTGAGATTCTCTTGCACCAATAACATTGCATAATATGAAACACTCATCTCAGGCCTCAAAACAAATATCCTGTTGGTTCCCACTTTTTCCCATAGTGTCAAGTTTACACTATGATGACAAATTGGTTAGTAACCACTCCAAAGTCTGATAGGAAAAAGTGCCAATTGATGAGGACCGAGGACATCCTCCTTCTTCTTTGAGCTCCACATCACTTAGGTGGGTATTTCCTTATCTGCACACTCATGACTCTTCTTGATGAACAAAAGGCCTATAGATAGATTATTGTGGAATGGCTTCTAGACCCCTATAGGTATCCTGTACCCCATTGAAACCAAAACCCAATGCAATAACCTGCTTGCATGGAATGAATCTGAAAACTAGAAAGGACCTCCTACTACTTACTACCAACATGAAAAGGAAAAGATGTCATTTGAATGAGTTTGATGTTGGGTTGAATGGACCCCTGAAATACCCTAAGTCTCTCATAGAATAGTGCCTTATCCAATGGGCATCAGAGTCAAATACCTCATTGCAACAGAGCTATGAAACAAGAAGACAACACATTCACCACTGATCAAATCACACTTCAACAATCCACTTGTGTACCCAGACATGCTATCACCTATTCAAAGGATTTTAACCCTCCCTTTAGAAGAGACCTATAAAAAAGTAATACATTAACCAACATCCACTAAAAGACAAGCATGAGACATCTTTGATACCCCATCTCATACACATCTAAAAACCAGTCCTAAACTTAGTTGCTTCTGCAAAAACAACTCTATTGTAGACACTTAGGAAATTCAAATAGAAAGACTAAAACACCCTTGATGCTCTAATCAATAAGCCTAAAACTTAAATGGAGACAATCTGATAGTAGTACAAATATGTTGAAATCTCATACATAAGACAAACTGTTACAACTTATATTGTAATCTCATAGCCAAAAAGGAAAGAGGGAACACCCTATATGCAGAGAAGAAGGAAATATATTACAGGAAAGAACATTCATTCTAGAACTAGCTCTCAGAAGAGAGAGCAAAACCCTAGAACTAATCCTCAAAATTGCAGAGGAAGGGAACCCCTCAAAATGATCCTGAAAATCCTTTTATAGGAACAAGGATTGCAACAAGATATAGATCATTTAGGGCAAAAATTAGGTCTACAACCACCAGCCTGAACAAGAAGTAAAAGAATGCAAGAAAAGCCTAGAAACCTGAGAAAATTAGATTAAATCTGATGTACAATTACATCAGTTTCATCACCATAGGCTAACTGTGATCACAAGTTATTAACTTCTTATTGCAAGAAGAACAAACTTCAATTGCAGGACCAACTTGTGTGTACATAACATGGAGATCACTGACATACTCCAAACCCTAGCCACCTGCTCCAAAACAATAGTCCTTTGCATTCAAACCAACATGGCATCCCAAGGAGCAAAATCAGATCAAGATGACCACCCAGATCCTCATCATCATCTTCACAACTACAACTATCCTGGAGAAATCAATTTCGAGCAACCCTTTTGTCACATACGGATCACTGTGAAAAATACTAGTAAGAAACCCTTGGGAAAGATTTAAAATTTAGCTGCAACGGCTAACCGATCAATGTTTAAAACATGACCGTTGATCTCAGTCCTTCTCGATAGATTGGGTGGTCCATAAAATTTGACACAACAATCAACAAGCCCATGAAAAGTCCATAGCCACATCACCACCTTGGCAACCAATAGAAATCAAGCACCTCAGCATGACTAGCACCTCAAACCCACCGCTTTACTTACCACACCATCGGACGGGGGTCACATGATCGCAAAGGGAGAGAATATTCCTTGCGATCATGTGACAACCATAGATCATAGCCAAAATTTAAAACATGCCTACACACCGAAAACACTGGCCCAACTAAGAAAAACCACGTCACCACTGAGCATAACCAATCAGGAACAACCATGTCAGAAAGACCTAACAACTAGACCCACCACACTGTCAGGCCGCACTAAAGAGAAGAATCAACGGCTATCGCATTGCTGCCATGAATAACCATCGAGCACTTTTCCTTCCTGGCAACACGACAACCATCAAATCAACTAACAACTAGCACCCCTTTAAACATACTACAACCTCAGCCCCACTGACAAGAACCACGTCACCGCTGCACCAACCACTCAGGAGCAAGCACACTAGCAACATCTAATAGCGGACCCACCAAGAAAAGCCTCTACCTTTGGAAGATCGGACAGTTGTCACAAGATCTCAAATGAGAAAAATATTCCCTATGACCATGCAACAATCGTAGATCAAGAAAACCTTAACTGCCATAGAGCCGAGACCGCTAGACATAACACAGACCGCTCGCTAGATCACGGAAGGTTAAAGAACTAACTGCCAGGATTATGCGACCAAGCGATTGAAGAAAATGTCAAGTTGCAGAATGAAAAATAGTTAACCACAAAAATCAAGAGACCGCGTGAACACACAGTCACGTAATCACCAAATGAGAAACTTAACCACCCAGGAAACTAGAGATTGAGTGACAGCAGCTAAAAACAATTGGGCCCCACGTAGTCGCAACATCGTAGATAAGAAAAACCTAATGTCAGGGGTTAGCTGCAAAGAGACGAAAGGCCGAAAACAACTAGGGTTTTCACATTTTCAAAAGGGAAACAAAGGGTAACAAAGGAGTGCAAAAACATCGAGGGTTTTTATGCTTAGACAGTTTTGACACCACCTGATATAAAGACAAGCTATTTCCAGTAGAACTTGAAACTTGAATATCTCCCTGGTTTCAAAACACTAGACCTTGAGATTTGAACTGGAGCATGGTGACATAATGAAGAACATGAGGCTAAGGGCACAAGCTATGAAACATTATGGATTTTGTTCGCACATTAAAACAAGCTTTCAAGCAAGGGTAGGCAACTTCACAAAACTTGTAGGGAAAAGACCATTTTCATAGAATTTTTCTATGACAGGAAAATGGACTAACATATCCAATGGAATATCACTGAACTACAAGCATTCAAAGATTCACAACTAATCATTAGGTAGGTCCAGGATGAGTTTCAAACCAAAGATGACAAGCTATTACCATACAAAGAGCTCATGGATAGACTAAAAGAACAATTCATAAGCTTACAATTCACACAAGTACCCATGCAACAAAACAAAGTGGTAGATGTGATGGCGACCATTGGGTCCTTACTGTAAATCCCTCAAGATTTAATGCAATATGAATTCTTATTCGAACATCTACATACACCCTCTTACAAGAAAGTTTATTCTAAAATGGTGTGCATTTTGGTTGGTCCCTAGTCCCCATGGTACCATGACATCCATGCTTATCTAAAAAATGGTATAATATCCCCTCACCTCACAAACACCTAGTGTCAGAACCTTATCC
Source organism: Chamaecyparis obtusa (assembly GCA_027943335.1). Taxonomy (NCBI): domain Eukaryota; kingdom Viridiplantae; phylum Streptophyta; class Pinopsida; order Cupressales; family Cupressaceae; genus Chamaecyparis; species Chamaecyparis obtusa. The sequence continues at coordinate 1,211,850 of BSBK01002839.1, forward strand.
TCAGAGATTCCTGCTACACTATTTTAGCTAACACCCTATATCATCTTGGGTATCACAACATCCTCTCTCAGTGTTTAGATTTTAACAAGGCCATCCTGGCTTTATAAGAGATTCATGCTAGAATCTGTGGTGACCACATGAGTAGCATGGTCCTAGCAAAGTAGCTGCTTAGAGACAAGTACTATTGGCCAATAAAGGAGCATGATGCATGTGAGTCTCTAAAGAAATGTCTGCCATGCCAGCAACATGCTAATCTGATCCATGCTATGGCACAAGACCTACAACCCATTGCACCACCATGGCCTTTTCCATGTTGGGGCTTTGACCTCATTGGTAAGATCACTCCCCTTTCCTTGGATGGACACAAGTATATCATAACTGCCATTAAATATTTCACAAAATGGGTTGAAGCCATTCCTCTCACCTTAAATACTGGTGTCCAAATATCTAAGCTCCTCATCTACCACATCATCTTACGTTGCATCATCCCCTCCACCATTTTTATAGATCATGGCACACCTTTTAAAAATCATCATATTAAAGACATGCATCCCAGATTTCACATCCATCACCATTTCTCCACTCTATACTTACTGTAGACACGAAAAATTGGCAAAAGGCTTAAATCAATAAAAAGGTGCAACAAATCATCAAATAGCATGAAAAATCAATAAATGGAACAAAGGCAATTCAAATCAAAGGAAAATTCAATTAAATGATTAAATGATTAAATAAAGCTTGAAAAGGGGAAAAACACTATGAAATTGATTAAATTCAATTAATGACATAGTTGTTGAAATGAAAAATCAAAATGAACATCTTACCCTTTATGGCTAAATTTAATTACTTTAATTAATTAATAAATACTAATTTCCCTCAACAAAGCAAAAAAGAGACAAAATGGACACAAATCACTCACTTTTGTTGAAATGGTCCAGCCTTTTGAAACCATTTAAATGATTGTCCCCTCCTTGTCCCCCCATTTATGGACAAAGCAAAGCCAATTGACCTTACCCAAGCATAACCATGGTTATCTCACTCTACCCCCTACCCTTGGGAAAATCTTATATATTGAAGGCATTTAGAAGCATAATTCATCCACTCCATATCTTTGAATTGCAACAAAGCTCTTGCAATTTGCATCCACATCACTCACTTATCATTTTTCATTGCCAATTAGCTTAAATTGCTTTGATCATAGTAGATTATTCATCAAATAGAGCTAGAATTTGATAGAATAGATCTAGCTTGCATATCATTCTTAGTTTAATTCTCATCTTTAGAGTGTCACTAGTAAGGATCATAGCTGAGAGCCTCATTTACCACTTTATTTTAGAGATCCATGAGATATTTAGATTAATTGTGCATTATTTAGATTAGTTTTCTTTGAATAGTGTAATTGTCTTTTAAATCTTGTTATTTCATGAAGGTGTAAATCACTCACACACAAATGGCGCCCATCGTGGGGCCCTAGGCTTCAAATTCATCATTATTTCTACATTATTTGCAAAATTTAGGCTAGAATTGTATAAATTTGTTTACTGTTTGCAGGTTACAGAAAAGAAATCATGCCTGCCAGTAAAGAAGTCATGCCTAAAGAAAAGAAATGTCGCCGATGGAAATTAAAATATCACCTACAGTCTGAACTCTTACACTTGTTAGCCTGCAGAATCACGCTTTTGGTGAAAGAAATCACGCGGTCAGAAATTAAACTCTCGCATTTTGGATAAACTGTTGATGCCTTTGGTCATTTAAATGTCGCGTAATCAGAATTAAAAAGCCACGGCCGAGGAATCATTTTACGTCTGGTGTGAAGGGAGTACTCTACCTTATCCATTTAATTTCTCGCTTCCTTCATTTTAAATGTCACCTTTGATTAATGAAATATCGCTTTTCTAGTATTAGTTTGTCACGTATAATAAAGATTTCACGCGTAGATACAATTTGATATCGCACCTGGTTATTTTAATCTCGCTTGAGCTCCTTATGGTGACGCTCGTGGTTAAAGTAATCATGTCTTTATTAAATTAGATCTCACGTTCAGTATAGACAATGTCGCCTGACTGCGCATTTATATTTTATCAGAATAATCACTGTTGTCGTGTCTGGTAAAGATTTCACGCTTAGATAAAATTTGATATCGCACCTGGTTATTTTAATCTCACTTGAGCCCCTTAAGGTGACGCTCGCAGTTAAAGTAGTCATGTCTTTGTTAAATTTTATCTCACCTATAGTCTGGACAATGTCACGTGGCTGTATTTTCTATATTTTATCAAAAATGTTAAAATGATGACTGTATTCTGACTTCATGGTCATTTTTTTTTCTATCTCAGGAGTATGGTCTGTCATAAAAAAGTTCAAAAACCAGAGAGAAGGCATAACTTAGAGGAGAAATTGATCGCTAAGAGGATAAGAAAGGAAAACTGGGTACACTCTACTTTTATTCTCAACAATGATTTAGAAAAGGAGGTAGAATTATATGCTAAATACATTGTTGTTATAGAGGCTTACAAATAGAAATACGTATCATTAAATTGGGAGTTTAGTCCCTAAGTTTGTAAGAATTGTGCAAGTATTTTGATAAAAAGAATCAAAAGCATAATCAAATATATCATTTTAAGCTTTGATTTTGGTTTCCCCTCACTTTGTTTGTATTGTGCCGACTAACTTGCTGGTGGAGAGAACATTTCATTAAGGTAAGGGAAGGATTTGGAGAGAAAAAATGAGAAATCTACTACTTAAAAATGCACCTAGCCTTTGCTAGCGTCGTTTGAGGTATTTCTCTCATCAAGCTTGCACATTCCTTTAGTTTGTGGCATTTCAAAGTTCAAAACATAGTTTAATCATAAAAGGGAAAGAATAAACACTTCAATTCTAAGAACCCCTTTGTCACGGGGTTGAAAAAGAACCAAATTGATTGTGAGTGTTTGGGATAAGGAAAAAGCAATAGGGATATGCTCTTCACTCTTTGAGTGAATCAAATTCCCAAACTTGCTCTACCAAATCCACTTTTTCATGCTTTCAAATGAACATGTTTAAAACTTAGTGGGCTCACCTCCCGAGATTGCCTTAAAAGGGCCGATGAGAGGGACAGCCCAAAGTGGGATATACTTGCTTTTGCTGCGAGAATCTGACCCACTATAAAACGAAATGCGTGTATCCTTAATGGGGTGCACGACAAAAGGATTTTATCTCTTTCAAACTTCCTCTAGTAGTCTTAATAGATTGCGCAAAATCGTGCTTCAGTGCGTGTGGGAAGCCCCTTAACATACTTGGGGGATGAACGGCTAAGATCTATTTTGAACGGAAAATTTACTACATAATGGTAAAATAGCAAAACTACCTATTAGAGCCATGTTTACGAACCAATTATGTACTAGGTAGATTGCATGGAAGCTATTCTTGTGTTTCAACCTGTGAAAACATTAAAAAATACACACATTAGAGCACTCTAGGGATATGGTACCAAATTGATGTGTGTGTTGAGATTATTTTTATATTTTCAAACAAGATATTCCAAAGTTATTGATCAAAACATCATTAAAATTTTAAACCATTTAAAATTGATCAAAAACCTTTGCCTTATTCCAAAAACCAGCTTATCAAAAGAAGTCAACATACCCTTAAAGTTTGTTCATGCCTGTTATTACAAGATCACTCTCTATAAAGAAAACATTACAAACAGATGGGACCTACAAATGAGAAGAGCTCCCATTTCCGGAGGACACTTTCATTACTTCACGAGTGATTGAAAAACCCGCTAAGGCAAAGGACACCAACAAGATGTTTAACGACACCCTAGGAAATACCGATCCTAACAACCAAGGGAACAACATGAATGGGGGTATGGATCTTAACAACAATCAAGGAAATTCTAATAATGGAGGAAGAGATCCTAATTCCCAAGAGGCAAATTCACAAGCCAACAACTTACCTCCTCCTCATAATACAAACCTACCCCCAACTATGGAAGAAGCCACGGTTGAAAGAGCATTAGAGGCAAGACAATACCCTTATTTCATAGAACTAATGAAAAAGACCATGCTTATGGATAAAGAAAAACACTTCATGGACTTGATACAAATGGGGGTAAAGCTACCTAAAGATTTTGACATAGAACAACTAAAGCCCAAGGAAATAGAAGACCCTATGGAAGCAATAAGGGAACAATTCAAGGCATTACAAATGGAAATTGACAGTTTGAAACAAAACGGGGCTCCTAAGCCTTTCTCTATTGAAACATTATGTCCTTTCCATTCGATAAGAGTTTGGTCATGGTGCCTTTTCCCATTAATGTTACATTTCCTAAATATGATAGGTATGAAGGAACATCTGACCCACATGATCATCTTCAGGGGTTTTGTGCATTGAGTCTTGAATTCATGCATGAATCAACCTATTTAATGAGACTATTCCCAAGAAGCTTGGGAGGAACGGCCATAGATTGGTTTTCAAAACTACCATTTGGCATAAAATCCTTTGAAGAATTAGCTTCTAAATTCATGACTCATTACTCTTATAACATCAAACATGAGGTCACAATGATAACGTTATGTAACAGGAAGCAACAAGATGGAGAAGCCTTCCTCACATTCTTGCAAAGATGGAGGACTGCATTTGCTAGATATCCAAGAAGTGTACTGGAAAAAGAAAAAATGGATATCTTTATTAACGGTTTAAGAAGTGAATTAAATTATAGACTAAGGATGCAATGTCCTAAAACCTTCCGAGATTTGATTGATAATGGAATTACAATGGAAGAAGTGTTGATTAAGAGTGGAGAGTTGAAATTGTACAAGGAAAATAAGAATAACTCTAACTCCAACAACAACAATACCAACAATAACAACAATCAAAATAAAAGTTGGTACAATAACAATAGCCGTTATGCTGCAAAAAATAACAACAAAGGCATTGTTAATGATGGTGTAGTGGAATCCAGTAACTTGAAGGTGATTCCATTTGCCCTTACAAAGACACCAAATCAAGTGAATAATACTAATCAAGCATATAATGCATCTTCCAACAATAACAACAATGCCAACAAGAATAATCAAGGAAACAAGGATCAAAACAGCAAGTATGATAAGTATTTGAAGCCCACTCCTTAAAGACACTTTACACCCTTAGGAGAATCACTTGAAATTGCATGAAAGGCTCTCATGGCTAACAATGTTATTACATTACCCGCTATTAAGCCTTATGAACCAGACCACAAGCTGGGCTGGTGGGATGCTAAGAATCATTGTGAATATCATAGGATTTGGGGGCACACTACAAATGAATGTCTACAATTAAAGAATGTGGTGCAAGACTTGATAGATAATAACATAATCACTGTTGATGGACCCCAAAATAATGAAGATCATACGGCCTTCAAACAACCTTTTTACAAACATGATAAAGGTGAGTCATCAAATGGCAAGAAATAAAGTGCCAATAATCTCAACTTTGCGCCATCATATGATCATATTGTTAATGCTATAATAATTAATGAACAGCCTCAAAAGGAAGCAACAAATGTCATTACAAGAGGGTAGAATTCTAGAATGACTTTACAAGGGATAGTCCCTCAAAACAATATCCCACAATCCAACATTGTGGTCAAACAACCTCCTACAACAGCAAGGCCTTATAGTTTGGTGGACCAATTGCAACGTACTCCAGCACAAATCTCAATCTTAGAGCTATTGAAGTTGTCACTGAATCATAAAGAGATTTTAGAAAAAGCTTTAGAAGAGACACATGTTTCTACTACCTTAGGGGAAGAAAAGTTTCAAAATATGGTAGGACATCTCGTGGCTCCTCATTGTCTTTCATTTTCCGATCAAGATGACATGTCTATAACTCATCCTCAAAATTTTCCATTACATATAGAGGTTTTGATCGAAAGGCATAGAGTCAAAAGAGCCCTTATTGATGGAGGGGATGGTCTTAACATCTGCACCTTGAGTCTTGTAAAATCCTTAGGTTTATCTGAGTCTTGCATTGACCCTATAAAGAAAATCACCATAAAAGCTTACGACGAAGCTGAAAGAGCTTCTAAAGGCATGATTGTATTGCCTATCCAAGTGGGACCAGTCAAAAAGGAAACCACGTGTCAAGTGTTGGACATGAAATTAACCTATAACATCTTATTGGGAAGACCATGGATTCATGAGATGCAAGCTGTCCCATCCACATACCACCAATGCATCAAGTTCCCATACATGGGTGAAGAAATCATAGTTGGAGGAGACTCAAATCCATTCCAATATTGTAATGCACTCAAACCCTTGCATGAATTATACATTCCACATAATTGTGAAGGAGTTATTCCAAGAATCACCAATGAAGATACACAAAATCCTCTTCAAGCTAGCTCAACTACATCAACTAAGGGCAAGGAAAAAGTGAGCTACGAGGGTCCAAATGTAATGGAAAGTCCATATTTAGCACCTAAATTGGAGACAGTGATCTACAAACCTATGAAAGAAGAAAAGGAACAAGCTAAAGAAGATCATTACCAATACATGAGTTAGATGATGAACAAATTTGACAAACAATGCAAGATTAGTTTGAAAGGAGTAGGAGAGTATTCAGTTTCTCTATTTGACATGCCCATGTCTCCCAAATCACATGGTAAACCCTCAAAAGAACATCTTCCACATAAGTATAATTCTTATTTTGTGAGGGAAGATAGAAAAGCAACATGGGATAAGGAAGAAGATGAAGTTCTTCAATGGCTTTATCATGATGAAGATGATACCTTAGACACTCCCATGGAAAGAATTCAGCATGTCAATATACAAACCGAACAATATGGGAAAGGATTTGATATTATGCAAAAGATGGGATAAAAAGGAAGAGGACCCCTAGGCCAAAGAAATAGAGGATTATTAGAACCTATTGAACCTATTTGGAGGGCAAGTCATGAAAAATCTGGAGTAGGTTTCCAATACAAGGGAGAAAGTTCAAGTCCAATGCATGATTTTCATCCTCAAATAAATGCATTAGAATCCGAAGGAGATAGTGATGACTCTTAGGATTATGAATGGGATACTTTATCAGAGGAGTCATGTCAAGATAAAGAAGTCATTGCTATACATACTTATGCAAAAATCCCAAAACAAGATGCTCCAATTAATGAAGAACCTCCTATTCAAAGGCCTAATATAGAAAAAGCATCTAATAGTGGAGCATGGATAGAAACATTTTGGACACCTTCAGAGGAGGGAAATTCAAACATTAGTTTTAACCCACTTGTGGCTTTTCCCACATTGTTTCCCATAGAGGTTGACAAGGATTCAAGCGAAGGGGACTTTGACCCTGCTTCCATGGATCATCTTGAGGAAGTGCACATCATAGATCTAAATGATACAATGTATGAACCCTCAAACGAAGTCATGTCCATAAATCCTATTGAGGACACCTTACCCAATAACTCCTTAATTTTGATGTACCCGAACATCATTGATTGGGATCAAACCGAACCACATGACTTACTTTACTTCCCAAATGACCAAGCAACAAACCAATATCTCAATGCGGTTGAACCCTCTTTCACCAATGAACTCAATGCAGACATGATGACAATAGCAAGGGTCCAATCTCTTAGTCAAAAAAAGAAAAAAATGAAAAAAAATAAAAAAATGAGAAGTTTTATTGGTGAAAACCCAATGGTGGCACCATTAGAACCAAAAAAAATGAAAATAAAAGATGTTTCTTTTGGTGAAAACCCAACTGTGGCACCATTAGAAGAGAGATTGGACACTTTGCTTGAACATGAAGAAGAATGATCATCTATTCTTATAGAACCAATAGAAAAAGTTAACATTGGTACGGAACTAGATCCAAAGGTCATACACTTGGCTACATCACTTACATCTCTTGAAAGAGAGGACTTTATTAAATTCTTCCAAGAACAACAAGTAAATTTTGCATGGTCATATGCTAACATGCCCGGACTGGATCCTGATTTCATAATGCATCATCTGAATGTTAGACCCGGGGTTAAACCTGTGAAGCAAAAACTAAGGAAAATGCACCCACATGTGGCTCTCCTAGTCAAGGCAGAATTGGAAAATTTTTTAAAGGTGGGGTTCATAAGAACAATAGCATATGCTTATTGGGTCTCTAACATTGTGCTGGTTACTAAGCATGATAAATCTATTCGTGTGTGTATGGATTTCAGAGATTTAAACCTTGCATGTCCCAAAGATGACTTCCCATTGCCAAGCATTGATACCATAGTATATCTGACAGCAGGTCACGCAATGTACTCATTAATGGATGGATTTAGTGGCTACAATCAAATAAAGATTGCTCCCGAAGACCAAGAAAAGACAGCATTTACTTGCCCTTGGGGTACTTTTTGTTGGAATGTCATGCCCTTCGGCCTTAAAAATGCTGGAGCTACATATCAAAGGGCCATGAAAACTATTTTCCACGACATGATGCATACTTTCTTAGAAGATTATGTGGACGACATTCTAGCAAAGTCCCACAATAGAGAAGAACATTTACAAATCCTAAGAAAAATATTCATTTGGTTAGAACAATTCAAAGTTAGATTAAACCCAAAGAAGTGTGCATTTGGTGTCCAATCCAGCAAGTTATTGGGTTATATAGTGTCAGCAAAAGGAATTGAAGTTGATCCTAAAAAAGTACAAGCCATTCTAGAAATGGAGATTCCAAGAAATATTAGCCAAATGAGGTCATTACAAGGAAAGATTCAATCAATAAGGAGATTTATATCTCAATTAGCAGAAAAGTGTCACTCCTTCACCAGATTGCTACACAAGGACACTACATTTATGTGGGATGAAGACTGTGATAAGGCCTTCACTATTTTGAAGACTTATTTGATAAACCCACCTATTCTTATGTCACCTATCAAGGGCAAAGAACTGTTGTTATACATATCAGCCACAGAAAGGTCTCTAGGCATATTATTGGCACAAGAAGATGAGCAAGGAAAAGAAAGGGCAATCTACTATCTTAGTAGAACCTTAATAAAATATGAACTAAATTATTCCTTCATGGAAAGAGCATGTCTAGTAGTGGTCTTTGCATCTCAAAAACTAAGACATTATATGTTGATGCATAAGATCAAATTAATTGCCAAGATTGATCCTCTCAAATACTTGCTAAGTAAAACTGCCTTAACAGGTAGAATAGCAAAATGGGTCATGATCCTAAGTGAATTTGACATTGAATATGTTGATAGAAGAACAATTAAAGGACAAGTGATAGCAGATCACTTAGCAGATAACCCAATGGAGTCTACAAAAACCATTCAAATTGAGTTTCCAGATGCAGCAATTGTCAACATAGAAGCAAAGACATGGAAATTATATTTTGATGGATCTTATACACAAGGAGGTTCTGGAGCAGGTATATTATTGGTACCCCTCAAGGGTACACCATTCCAAAGTCCTATAAACTCTTATTTCCATGCACCAATAACATAGTGGAATATGAGGCATTAGTCATTGGCATCAAAATGGCTTTGGAATGGAATATTGCAGAATTACAAGTGTATGGGGATTCTCAACTCATAATCAATCAGGTTAATAATGAATACAATACCAAAGATATAACATTGATGAAATATAAAACCTTGATTGATGGACGGAAGAAGTACTTTGCTTTCATCACATTTGAACAGATTCCAAGAGAAAAGAATAGAGCAACAGATGCCATGGCTACCTTGGCTTCCTTATTACAAAAACCAGATCAAAAAGAGAAGTATGAGTTCTTGGTGGAAGAGTTGGTAAAACTGGCATTCAACCTTCCTGACACCCAAATTGTTGCTCTTTTACATGGACATGACTCTCCTTGGTATGGACCCATCTATACTTACCTTAAAGACCAAGTACTCCCCGCAAACCAAACTCATGCCCAAAAATGTAACTTCATACACCAAGCCGCCCATTACCTAATCCTTTCAGACACATTGTATCATAAGGGTCTTGATGGGACGTTACTTAGATGTCTAGAGGAAGAAGAGTCCAAGTTAGCTTTACGTGAGGTCCACGAAGGCATTTGCAGGTCACACTCAAGCGGTCTTAATCTAGCTAAGAAAATCCTTCGCTTAGGGTACTTTTGGACAACATTAGAAAAGGATGCTTGTCAATTTGTGAAGACATGCAATAAATGTCAATATCATGGTAACATGATACATGCACCGGCTCAAGAATTACACCCATTCATTACACCATGGCCTTTTTATCAATGGGGTTTTGACTTGATTGGAATCATACATCCTCCATCTTCAAACGGACACAAGTATATCATCACAGCAATAGAATACTTCACCAAATGGGTGGAAGCAGTTCCATTAACAACAGCAATCGACAAACAAATTTCAATGTTCATATTGAACCACATAATTTGCCGCTATGGTATTCCACATGCCATTATCACGGATAATGGGAAACAATTCAAAAATTAGGATATTGATGAACTTTGCATGACATTCCACATTACACATCATTCGTCATCCATTTATTATCCACAAGGCAATGGACAAGTTAAAGCAACGAACAAAAATATCCTCAAAATATTAAAAAGATCAGTTAACAAATCAGGAAGAGATTGGCATGTGCAAATAAATCCCGCACTATGGGCTTACATAACTAGTATCAGAACACCTATAGGAGCCACACCATTCTCTTTAGTCTATGGAACCGAAGCAGTTCTACCATTAGAAGTTGAAATCCCATCTCTACGGGTTTCATTAAGAGGATTAATCACTAATGAGGATTATAGGATTGCCAGACTGCAACAATTGGAATTGTTAGAGGAACACCAGACTCAAGCTTATGAGCATTTAAGAGTTTATCAAAATAGGATTTCATGCAATTACAACAAACACATCAAACCAAGAACTTTTCAAGTAGGAGACTTGGTACTAAGAGAAAATCCCAAAAATCAAGCTGAAAGGGAAAAGAAAGGAAAGTAGGAAGCTAATTGGATAGGCCCATTTGTGATAGTGTCATCCTTTGGAACTGGAACATATAAGTTATCAGATTGTAATGGTGAAGAGTTACAAGAACCCATAAATAGCATTCATTTGAAGAGGTTCTACACCTAAAGCAGATGAAAGAGTATATAGAGTATCAGATGAGAGATAATTATTGTACATAGTTGAAAAGAGATCTTGAAAATACAAAAACATTTGAAAATGGAAAATCCAAAAACATTGGAAAGGAAGAAAGATAAAAAACAGTGGAAAATTGAACATGAAGAAAGCAAAAACATTTGAAAAACTATCTCTTGGTGAAAACCTAGCAATAGGCGCCAAGGTGATAAGGAAAAATATTAAAAAATCAAAAAAAAAAAAATGAAAAAAAATTAAAAAAAATGAAAATGAAAAAAAAGTGCCTCGGTGAAAACCTAGCAATAGGCGCCTCGGTAGCAAAAAAAAATAAAAAAGCATACAAAGGTGAAAACTTGGCAACAAGCACTTTTGGTTTCCTTAAGTCATTTCTTTCCTAGTCACATGTGTACATAATGCATTTCATCATCCCATTTGTCCAAACCTTCATTGCATCCGTCATTTGTACATAGTCATAATAACATTTTTAGCATCATCCTTTGCATTGCCCAAAAATTTGTCAAAAAATGATACATCAAACACTTGGGGGTAGCATAAAATAGATCGGAAATTGGGTACCTCAAAAAGGATTCAAATGAGCAAGATTCAGTCACAAGCAGAAAGGGATCAACATTTTCAGAAGAGAGATCAGATTTTTGTAAACCTTTGATGGATATCATTGTTTACTAACCAAGAAGTTGACTACCACAACAAATCCTTGATCCTAAATTGACTTATTATTCAGGATTAAAAAAATCAAACATCATTCCATGATCAAAACACTTGGAAATATTATTTGAAGATCAGAAAACAATGCAAAACACCTAGATAGATTCTTTTGAAAAGTTGGGTAAAAATCTGTTTACTTACATTAATTCAATTTGTATCAAGTCTTTTTAGCTAATCAATGATGTTTTGACTAGATTGGCAATGATGGAGACATGATATTTTTCTTGACTATGAAGTGAATGTTTGGAGGAAGATTCATTGCCTTATGAGAATTCATCTAAAGACATGGTCATCAAAGAACCATCGAGGATTATCTTATAAAACAATGAGTTAACTTTTGTTTTTTTATGCAACCGGATACCTTGGATATTTAGATTCTTCATATCTAAATGCCAAAATACACTTGCAACATAGAATCTGACAAAATCGGTATTCGTACTCTCATGATTGTTTGTAATCAGTGATAGTCGTATCGACGAGACCGATGGGAAAGCAAAACAGAGGTTACCATATGAGCAATAAAAAGCGATATTCATATCATCATGTCAGTGGGCAGTGGTGATTGTATCGACTTTCCAGTCGCAAGTGCTCAATGATGAAAATATATCCTCAAGGCATTTATTTGCTAAAAGCTAGTGACACTTAGGTTAACATGCATTCGTAGAAAAGATAATTGCATTCATAGAAAGGTTAAAATGCATTCTCATGTTAGAATAATTGCACATGCATTTTTTTCCAAGGGTTTCATTTCGCATCAAAAAGGGGGTACATAACATCATCAACAAGGTCAAATCAGCAAGGACAACATCATCTCAATATCATCTTTCTACAATAAAAACATGAGATTATACTTTTTGCATTCAGTCCATATCATTAATCATTACATAAATATACCATCAAGGAAAAGAAGGAAATAATCATTGACATGTGCATACATCTAGATAGCGATACAGATTGCATACATGAGAAAATAACACAAAAAAACAAAAAAATTGCATCCATACATGAAGAAAGAAAATGCATCCATCTATCTATATCATACATAAGATACATTGCATCCATAGACACATCCATTCAAAACAAATGCATTAGATAAACACATATAGCAACATCTAAAGGTAATCTCATATATCATCAAGTAAAAAATAGGAAAGATCATAAATGTTCTCATATGACACGTCTACTCAAAAATCAACGCATCAAGTATAACAATGATATCATAAATCAACTCTATAATCGCCCATCAATAGGGGCATCAATGTCAAACAAGTATCAAAGTATAACTGGAAAGGTGACACCAAGGTCACAAGAATATGATACAATATCAAGTATCTTAGCATCAATACACGACTGATCAACAAGAACACTCATAGCTCAACTCCCGTCACCACTGGGAGGAGGTCCTGGAGGAGGCTGTGGAGGAGGCTATGATGGAGGCTGCTGAGGTGGCTGAAGAGGCATCTGACCAACCATAGCAACAAGGAGAGGAACCAATGGAGCCAGACCTGATACTAATTGCTGAATCATCGAGGACATCTATGATACCTCTATCTATAACACTCCCACATCTGCTCATACCTGGCTAGTACTAGAACTCTCACCAACCTCATAGGTACTCTGAGGATCACTTGTATCTATAGGAGCTTTCCCCCGATCATGGGAAAAAGTTGCTGGCATTTGTTGTGCACCTGTATCCTGACCATCCATGGTAGCTTGTGGTAATCCCACTCTCGTATCCTGTCCTGACACTGAATCCTGCCTAGCAGCCCTCACATGGTCCTGACGATCTACCCTCTGTCTCTGTGCTACTGCAGGACGAGAAGGAGGAGGAGGTGGTGCTTGTATCTATATATACCTCACTTGTCCTCTAAGTCTAATCACCACCCTACCTCATGGTCTACCTCTGCGTCTCCTCCCACCACCGACACCATCACCATCATCATCTCTCCCAGGCACTTGCTCTGCAGGGTCTATAAATCGAGGCATAGGATGCTCCATCAACCAATCCAGATACTCCTGAGTAACCCCGACATCTCTAATGTGTAATCTCATATCCTAGTCCATAAAACCAAGCCGCGATATTTTCTCAATAGCATCATCATATGAAGGCATGTGTCCCCAAGTAGTCCTCTCTGCACTAGAACGAGCATACACTGCAGATCCCTGAGGCATACGCTGAATCCGCCCAAACTGCCGTAGCACTCTACCTACCAAAAATCTCTCAAGGATAGAGTTGATCCTGCCGATCATCCATCAAGGAGCAAACATATACGGTAACTCCAAGCTATCCTCCCTCCAATCCTCAACATCAACATATGGTCTCCAATAGACCTCATCCATATCATCAATCTGACGCCGCCAATACTCCAAATGACCCAAGTGATGCTGTGTCACCATCCCAGTGTACTACCATGCAAAAGGATACCCTAAAGGTCGATCTCGCTCTGATATAGGATGACTAACTGGTAAGTGCTCCCATATCCAAAGCTATAAAATATGAATCCCAGCAGATAACGTGGCTGATCTCCTATAAACCACCTCATGAAGATCATGATATAGCTGTGCAAGCACACAAGATCCCTAATCAAATCATCGAGGTTGATGAAGCAAGTCCTCAATAATCCTGCCCCAACCCACTGAAAATCTGCGACCCCGATGATCAGGTAGTAACACGCCACCAATGATAGCACCTAACATCGCTGGTAAAATAGGAAATGAAGCAAATTGAGGCCATAGGATGCAATCATCACCAATGGAAGGATCTCTGAATACTCATCGACAATAAGTCCTATCATATACTACATCGTAATATGCTATCTCTCCATGTGTCGGGATCCGCAATAACCTATATACATCCTCAGGAGTAATAGTCATCTCTCCCTGTGGCAACCAAAAAGTGTTTGTCTTAAAGTGCCAACGCTCTGTGACAGCGGTAATCAAACCTCGGTTCATGTAGAACCGAGGAAGCTCTAATACACATAACAAACCACAACGCCTAATCACTCACCTCTCGGTGTCAGTCAACTGCTCTCTCAGCTCCATCACCCAATGTGGTACAGTCCGGAGGTACAGAACAGGGACATCCTCCTTTTTAATCAAAACAATGGAATCACATGAGTAACCTAATGTCAGGAAATCAAACAATCAATCACAGTCATCAATTTAAATATACCTATTAGACCTACTAATCCTAACTCTAAGCATTGAGGAAGGATGATCCTAGTTTTATGTCTCTAAGCATTTGAGAATAAAATGAATGGACGATTAGACCCATGACCTATCATTCGTGATGAAGATTGATTTACCTTATCCTTCGATACCATAGTTACCAATGTACTTATTCATTATTGAAATCAAGCAAGGGGAACACCCTAACTGAACATTTGATCAAATTCATTGAAGTGATCCATATCAATCAAGTTGACGCAATCGAGAAATCAGATGTCATAGAAAAGTCTCAAGCAACGTTAAAATTTTTTTCACTTACACGAATTTTCTTTCAGGCGTAATTTATTTTACCAGAGGTGACATATAATTTTTCATACGCGTGATTTTAATCATCTGCGTGATTTAATTTGATAGACGCGGTATAAGATTTTCCTCAGGTGACATTTTATTATCTAGGGATTTTTACGCGATAAACAATTAAAATGCTTAAACCCTAAGCGATATTAAATTGTCTGCAGGCGATAAAGGATTTTCTATAGGCGTAAACAGAACAATGGAAGGCAATACAAAATTTTCTAGAGGTGACATTTAATTTTTTCAGGCGTAACTACATTGCATGGAGGTGACATTTCTTTTCAAAAATGCAGAATCAAAATTTTAAAACGCATTAAATGAAGTCATAAATGCAATTTTAGAAACATGAGGAAAATTTGAATGACATACCAGAGGACCATCGTTCGCTCTCCGACCGAACCGGCATGCTCTCTCAAACCGATGCTCACAATGTGGGACCACCATCATGTAAAAAGGGCTAAAATCAGAGCTAAAAATCTCAAAAGGGAACGGTGAAAATGAATAGTAAAATGAGGGGTTTTACCCTATTTAAGGTGAAATTGGCCCTAATAAAGACTTAAAAATGCACTTTGGACCTATTATATGACATCTTCATTAGCCGGGGCATGAATGAAACTTGCTTATTTCTTTAAAATGGTATCAGAAATCAAAACATATTCCAACTAATCAAAATCTTTCAAATCAAGGAATTAATATGTTTTATTTCTGAGAGGGCATCAGAGTATCAAATTGGCATCACATCAAAAACATTTATCAGTGGGGCATATCGTATCATATCAAGTTATCATATCATATCAATTTCATATCAGGAGGCAAATCAGTATCATATCAGGAGGCAAATCAGTATCATATCAGGAGGCAAATCAGTTTCATATCAGGAGGCCAATCAATATAAAATTTGCTATCATATCAAACCTATCACATATCAGCAATCAATAACCCCAGGACCTTTATCAGTGAACCCAGGACCTATCATCAAACCAGGACCCATATCATATCAGAGGCATCAGAATCATATCAGCACCATCATCAGAGGCACATCATCATCATCAGGAAGTACATCAATCAGAATGATCAGAGGCATATCAGAACCAAGACCTGAATCAGATCATCATACTAAGGGAATCTTTGAATCGGTGTTCTTCACACATCGACTCAAAGAGGGGCATTTGTAGACACAAAAAATTGGCAAAAGGCTTAAATCAATAAAAAGGTGCAACAAATCATCAAATAGCACAAAAAATCAATAAATGGAACAAAGGCAATTCAAATCAAAGGAAAATTTAATTAAATGATTAAATGATTAAATAAAGCTTGAAAAGGGGAAAAACACTACGAAATTGATTAAATTCAATTAATGACATAGTTGTTGAAATGAAAAATCAAAATGAACATCTTACCCTTCATGGCTAAATTTAATTACTCTAATTAATTAATAAATACTAATTTCCCTCAACAAAGCAAAAAGGAGACAAAATGGACACAAATCACTCACTTTTGTTGAAATGGTCCAGCCTTTTGAAACCATTTAAATGATTGTCCCCTCCTTGTCCCCCCATTTATGGACAAAGCAAAGCCAATTGACCTTACCCAAGCATAACCATGGTTATCTCACTCTACCCCCTACCCTTGGGAAAATCTTATATATTGAAGGCATTTAGAAGCATAATTCATCCACTCCATATCTTTGAATTGCAGCAAAGCTCTTGCAATTTGCATCCACATCACTCACTTATCATTTTTCATTGCTAATTAGCTTAAATTGTTTTGATCATAGTAGATTGTTCATCAAATAGAGCTATAATTTGATAGAATAGATCTAGCTTGCATATCATTCTTAGTTTAATTCTCATCTTTAGAGTGTCACTAGTGAGGATCATAGCTGAGAGCCTCATTTACCACTTTATTTTAGAGATCCATGAGATATTTAGATTAATTGTGCATTATTTAGATTAGTTTTCTTTGAATAGTGTAATTGTCGTTTAAATCTTGTTATTTCATGAAGGTGTAAATCACTCACACACACTTACCTCAAAGAAATGGCCAAGATGAGGCAACTAACAAAACCATTCTAAAAATCCTCCAAAAAGTTTTCAATGATTCTAGTTGCAAGCGGCACCTCCAAATCAATCCCTCCCTCTGGGCCTATCGCACTTCATTTTGCACTCCTATAGCCACCACCCCATACTCCCTAGTATATTGTTTCAAGGTTGTCTTACCAATTGAGGTCGAGCTACCTTCATTATGTGTGTCTATGAAGAACTATACCACTAATGAGGACTATCATGTGACACACCTTACCTAGAAGGACCTGCTAGACAAAAAGAGGTAGTGTGCCTATGATCATCTAGTTGTATATTAGAAATGGCTTAAAATAAGCTACAACAATAAGGTACACCCATGAAAATTATAAGTAGGAGACATGCTCCTAAAGGAGAATCAAAAAGTGTAGGCTAATCAAGAAAAGAAAGGAAAGTTCGAGCCTACCTGGTTGGGCCCCTACATTGTCACAATTTCTTTTAGATTAGGAGACTATCAATTGTCTACACCTAAAGGGGACCCCCTACATTATCCCATCAACATCATCCATTTGAAGTGGTTATATGCTTGAACCATCTCCTATGTATCTAAGAAAATCCCTAAAAATTTGTAAAAAGTCCTAAAAAAATCATTGTCTTGGTGAAAACCTGGTAAATAGGCGCTTTGATAATATAAAAAATAATTTTTTTAAAAATGAAAAAAGTAATAAGAAATAACCGTCCAAATGGTGAAAACTTGGAAATCAAGCTCCTTGGACAAATATGTTGGTGAAAACCTAGAAACAAGCGCCATACACGGTGGACCGTATTATTATCTATCACAATCCTGCTCCACAAACAATTATGCACCCACTCATTATCTCCCCACCTGAGCTCCTTCTACAAATCCATATTCCCAAGGTGTTCCCATCCTCATATTAGAAAGATTGAATTACTATCTAGTATCTTGAGCTTCTTGTACATACTAAGGCACGTCCTATCCCTAGATCTTGAGCTATGTATATAATTATCATTTGTTGATCTATCCTAATTCTTGAGCTTTGTAAAGTGGATGTTTTATATAGTGTCCTATCCCTCACTTGTATGATATAGTTAGGTCTCCTTGTACATATATGTGTTCCTCCCATAGAAGCATGGTCAATTTCATTACCCTCCCAAGTCATGTTTCTCAACAATTATGTTAGTAGAAACTTCTCAGTCATTGTCTCTATTCTAGAGTCCTTTGTTGCCATCAAGACCTCATCTATAGCCAATCCCAACACACAGGTCCTTGTAGGATGCATCCTTCCTCCTGTCTGACCTATTCACACTACCTCTCAATCAGTCGATCTCATTTGGAAAATGACGTCTTTGGTTAAGTGCACAAAGATGGGGGACCAAAAAGGCGGTATAAGATGTCACTTTTTTTTTTTGAAATAAAAAAACTCTAAACCTCAACGATAAATTGAAGATAGTTAGACTCAAAATTTTAAGATGTGACAAGAACAAGAGTTGTAATACTCTGAATCTAGTTTCAAAACTACTAATTTATTTTGAAAATGGTGCAAATTAAGGCCCTCAAAAAGTGGTCCTATTTTTTTGTGAAAAAAAATAACATAGCATTTGTTGTGCTCCCCCTAAAAATTTAAAAAAAATTTTGAATTTTTTTAATCGCTCTAGTCAGAAGTTAGCTAACACCATGTAGTTTATCCTAGATTTTTCTGCTAATTGTTTGATGAATGTATAATTTTTTATGAATTTTTGAAGTGCACACATCCTGAAAATGTGAAATATATGTGTGCTCCCCCTAGAAATCATTGAAAACTAATCAAAAATCATTTTTTAAAAGTGTGTATAATTGAGTCTAGTTTCTAAAAATGTAACTTATTGCAAAATTTGACTAACAAGCCAAAATCTAAGCCCAAAATACTACACGTAATCCAAATTCAAAATAAATTATATGGTTAGATAGCTAATAGAGAGATCTACAATATCATGTTGTCTAATTTTAATGTTATTGAACTACGAATAAATCCGATGAGGAGCACACAAAAAAAGATGTGAATTTTTTGCATCTCTACTGGAAAACATGTCTCGGGCCTATTTGAATCCTCTAAGCCTTTGGGTTGCATCTCCAAGGAAAATCCAAGCCTTAGGCATGGTGGATTCAAATGTATTAAAACACACGTATGCGCTATAGTGTATATGCGCTATTCAAATTTATGGATTCAATAGCGCATGCACACTATAGCGAGTGCACACTATGTAACATCTAGAAAATGCTTAAGGAAGTGAGAGAGAAAGAGTGAGAAGGTAGCGGAGGCTGAGAGAGGAAGAGAGATTGAGAAAGTGAGAAGGATGGGGGGAGAGGGAGGGAGATGGAGATGGAGAGAGAGAGAGAGAGAGAAGGATAGGGGGATAAAGAGGGAGAGGGAGAGAGTGAGAGGGATGAGAAGTTGAAAGAGTGAGAGGGATGAGGAGTTGAGAGAGAGAGATTCTCTCTTCATTATTCAAACCTTGTCGTTGCATCAAATGTACACTTGATTAGATATGGGGGATGACCACATAATAAAACTCTTTGGAAGGTTCGTGAGTCAGACCACGAGGCAATACTTGAGATAATAAAGGGTAGGGTAGATCCAATTGGTTCATTGGACTAAATGGAGATACAAAATATTGTAATGTCAAATCTATTTGAATACATGTACATATAACATGTATATTTATATAGCACTGTAAATTTCTTGGATTGTAAATAGCTCATGTACTACTCCATATGTATAATGAGAAGTTTGTAAGATTTAATGACAACATTTCTCTTCTATTTTTTGGGGCAATATCGGAGGTTTTCTCTACTCATCTTTTTCCTCCTAGTGCTCCTAATGAGCTGAGTTGTAAAAATATTTCTCATTATTAATAAAAAAAACTTTGTGATATTATGCCAATGACTTGCAGGCACATAATACTTGGAAGGTCATGGAAGCACCTTAAGAGGACTATTCATGATGGTTTCAAAAATAAATATATAGTGCACAAAGATGGAAACAAGTATAATGTCAAAGTTCCAGTGCATTCCTTAGTTGAAATGAGAAACAAGTACGCTATCGACCACTCCAAGCTAAAGTGTCCCTCAAGGTGCACTCAACATGAAATGGGAAATCTTTATGGGGTCATATCTCAGAGCTCGTATGAGGTACCATTGAACTATCAGGTGCTATAGGACCATGTTACTAAGGCCTACAATCACCTATCTTAGTTTTTAGGGATTCAAATTCGTTTAAATTTTCCTATACATTCTCAGTTGATGTCAAAACTTGAAGTGTTCCTTAGTTGAAATGAGCAACATTGTTTATCTTTCAAATCGTCAATCGTAGCATTGAATCGTCTATGCCTATAGCTCCTATTGGCCAAGTAAACGCTAGTGGCAACCTCATTTGGCACACAGACTTGCTCAAACATTTCTGACCACTCCATACCGAAGTATCCCTCAAGGTCCCTTCAACATGAAACTAACAATCTTTACGGGGTCATATCTCAGAGCTCATGAGAGGAATCATCAAACCGTCAAGTTCTATAGGATGGTGTTGGTGAGGCCTACAATAACCTATCTCGGTTTTTAGGGATTTAAATTTGTTTAAATTTTCCAACACATTCTTGGTTGATGTCAAAAATCAAAGTGTTCCTTAGTTGAAATGAGCAATATTGCATATATTTAAAACCGTCGGTCATAGCATCGAACCATCTATGCCAACAGCTCTAATTGGTTGGGTAAATGCTAGTGGCAACCTCATTTGGCACACATACTTTCTTGAACGTTGCCGACCACTCCAAGCCGCATTGTCTCTGAAGGTCCCTTCAACATGAAATTGGAAATATTTACAAGGTCATATCTCAAAGCTCATGGAAGATACCATCAAACCATTAGATGCTACAAGACCATGTTTTCAAGGCCTACAACAACCTATCTCATTTTTCAGATATTCAAATTCATTTAAATTTTCCAACACATTCTTGGTTGATGTCAAAACTCGAAGTGTTCCTTAGTTGAAATGAGAAACATTGTTTATCTTTCAAACCATCGATTGTAGCATCAAACTGTATGTGCTAACAGCTTCTATTAGCTAGATAAATGCTAGTGGCAACCTCATTTGGCACACAGACTCGCTCAAACATTGCCAACCACTCTGCGCCAAAGTGTCCCTCAAGGTGCACTCAACATGAAATTGATGATCTTTATGGGGTCATATTTCAGAGCTTGTGTGAGGTACCATCAAACCATTAAGTGCAACAAGATTGTGTTTTCGAGGCCTACAATAACCTATCTCAGTTTTTAGAGATACAAATTCATTTATATTTGGCAACACATTCTTAGTTGATGTCAAAAATCGAAGTGTTCCTTAGTTGAAATGAGAAACATTGTGTGTCTTTCAAACCATCAGTCGTAGCATCAAAGTGTTTGTGCCAATAGCTCTGATTGGTCAGGTAAATGCTAGTGGCACCTCATTTGCAACACTAACTCGCTCAAAATCTTCCGACCACTTTGGGCCGAAGTGTCCCTCAAGGTCCCTTCAATATAAAATCAGTGATCTTAATGGGGCCATATCTCAGAGCTCGTGTGAGGTAGCATTGATATGTTAGGTGCTATAGGATAGTGTTATTGAGGCCTAAAATAACCTATCTCAATTTTCAAAGATTCAAATTCGTTTAAATTTGACAACACAATCTCTGTTGATGTCAAAACTCAAAGTGTTCCTCAATTGAAATGAACAACATTGCCTATCTTTCAAACTGTCAATCATAGCATCAAACCGTCTATGCCAATAACTCTAATTCACTAGGTAAATGCTAGTGGCAACCTCATTTGGCACACAGACTCGCTCGAATGCTGCTAACCACTCTGGGCCAAAGTGTCCCTCAAGGTGCACTCAACATGAAATCAATGATCTTTACGGGGTCATATCTTGGATCTCATGCAAGATTTTATCAAACTATTAGGTGCTATGGGAATATGTTGTTGAGGCCTACAATAACCTATCTTGTTTTTTAGATATTAATTTTTTTTATATTTGGCAACACATTCTCGGTTGATGTCAAAACTCAAAGTGTTCCTCAGTTGAAATGAGCAACATTGAGTATCTTTCAAACCGTTGGTCGTAGCATCAAACCATCTATGCCAACAACTCTGATTGGTCAAGTAAACACTAGTGGAAACCTCCTTTATCACATAGACACACTCAAATGCTACCGACCACTCCAGACCGAAGTGTCTCTCAAGATCTCTTCAACATGAAATTGGCGATCTTGACAGGGTCATATCTTGGAGCTCGTGCAAGGTATCATCAAACTGTTAGCTACTAAAAGACTATGTTGCTGAGGCCTACAATATCCTATCCCAATTTTTAGAGATTCAAATTCATTTATATTTAGAAAAACAATCTCGGTTAATGTCAAAACTTGCAGTGTTCCTCAGTTGAAATTAGCAAAATTGTGTATCTTTCAAACTGTCGGTCGTAGCATCAAACCATCTATGCTAACAACTCTGATTGGCTGAGTAAACATTGGGGGAAACCTCATTTGGCACACAGACTCGCTCGAACGCTGCCAACCACTCCAGGTTGAAGTGTCCCTCAAAGTACACTCAACATGAAATTAGTGATCTTTATAGGGTCATATCTCAGAGCTTGTGCGAGCTTTCAACAAACTGTCAAGAGCTACAAGACCGTGTTGTCGAGGCCTACAATAACCTATCTCAGTTTTGATGGATTCAAATTCATTTATATTTGGCAACACATTCTTGGTTGATGTCAAAAATTGAAGTGTTCCTCATTTGAAATGAGCAACATTGCGTATCTTTCAAACTGTCGATCGTACCATTGAAATGTCTGTGCTATCATTTTGAAGCACTTTAGATTCAATTACTAACCTTTTTGAGTGCATTCTACATGATTGACTTGTAGCAGCAGTGGGTTTTTGCATTGAACAAAAGATGAATTAGGTGGATCCACTACTTTTTCTAGTTATTGTGGTTGTGGGATGGATCCAACACTTGTATATTATGTAATTTTCCCTTATTATGTAGGATTTTAATAAATATGCAGGGTAATTACCAAATTGTGCAAGTTGACACGGTGAAAGGTGCATGAAGTAAGGTCCATGGATGTAGCAAAAGGAGTTTGGGCTGAATAAGAGGGTGTTTTTCCTTTGTAACATGTTAGTACATGTTGAGGACATGGTGTAGGATCAAAGAGTGGATCCCAGAAGATAATTTTAAGCATGTGAGAAAGTCCTAGTTATAGGCTTGATTTGGTGAGGGTTTCTGAGTTGGGGTATGTGTAGAGGGTCCATGGCCTAAAGGATGTCAAAATCCTTGGTTTTAATTCATTTCAAGATACTGTAGTAAGTGGCAAGGTTAGGGGATACAACCATGATAGGGTTACTTTTTAAAATGAGGCTACTAGGCGTAGACATGAAATTGGAGCAACATTTTTTGGAGGAGAAGTTCTGAAACAAGTGGGCTTGGTTTAAACATATGTTTAATAAATTGGAAAAGGATATTTGGATCCCTAATTTTTTTTGGGAGTCATTTGAAATAATTTGGATACATATGCAAATTTCTCGTTGGATAGGGCTAGTAGGACATGCCTAAAGAGAGCAGTTGGTTATGGGAAGATAACCACTGAAGATTATGAGTTTGAATATGGGAGATGAGATGTTTGGAGTCTATTGATAACCTTTTAAGGTTTTGGGTTGGGTCTTGGAGTTAATCCTTGGTTCAAGGAAATATTAGAGTGTTATTACAAAATAAAGGAGAAATATGATATTCTCCTATGAAGATTACAAATCCACCACTAGCCTCTTCATCAAAATGAAACATACATATTCTAATAAAGTATAAATCATACAATAATAATATACATCGATAAACATACAAGCATAACTATAAGGCATGGAAAATTTACAAAGCATAACACCTCCACATAAATATAAATTAGTATACATCAATACACCTAACACGTGAATTGCATACCTAAAACATAAACTATATATATTTGTAGGGCATGAAGCCAAATATATATGTCCAATAATGTCATACATCGAATATATCCAATATAGTTAAATTGGCTTCCTAAAAGCCAAATGGATGTACAATGTGTCACTTATACAATATACAAAAAATGCATCCACTAATGTCATATATAGGCATACAATCTATATCCCTAATCTAGTCCTTTCCCACCAGGGGAAGAAAACAAATCCCAAGCTCTCTTCGATCATTGCATCAATGGAGATGCAGTGGATGTTTTAGTCTTCCAAGTGTGCTCACTAGTCCTCCTGTCTAGACTCTTCTTCAGCTCGAGATGATAAAAAAAATATAAGAATCAATAACTAATATAAATGAAAATTGAATTATACAATGACATAAAATAGAATATTTGCTTACCGCTAGCAAATAGTCACTATGTACATCCACCGAAGGTGCATGCTAATGATCTAGAGTAGTAAGTCACTGCAACAATTATCAAAATAATAATTAAAATACATACATGAATATCATTAAAAAATTCAATACAAACTATTAAAATTAAGTGATCTCTTTTATACCTCAATCGGTACTTCAGAACTAGCTATTGTTGCAGCTACTCCACAATCCAAAGTATCATGAATAGTAGGAGGAGTCTCTGATGTCAATAACTAAAAATGAAACAACAAAAGTATTATGTAGTTTTCAAAGATTACATATATTTTTTACAACCCTACTAATTAATAAATGGTACCTTTGTGAAGGTTCCACCATGTCCTTCAGTGTGCAGTGTCAATGTTGAAGCTCCAACATTAAACTAGTTCACACGTACATGGCAATTTATAAGACAACCATTCATATAAGAACGTACTACTGACATGTTAATTATAATGCATTATTACATATATACCTGTGGACTCAATGATGATGTCACAAAGCCAGATGAAGGAATGTGATCACCGCAATGACCACTTTGCCTCTGGATTTTGATCATAATTTGTCTATTAATTTAGCCATTTATTCATTTATTAATTAATTATAATCACGTAAATCAAATTAACATGCAAATAAAGATACCTCAAGGAAAGTGGCACAATGCCTTTCACTATCTATTGTGAATGTCAATGGTCCATTAGTGAACTAATGCACATGCACAATAAGTTATGATACAATCGTTCATATAATTACATAATAATAAAATATATTAATTAAAATAATTTATTCAATACATACTTGTGGAGTTGATGACGAAGTGTAGAAGGGGACTGGAGGATCATGTCCACTGCCACTGACACTCTTGCCCTAAATTTTGATCATAATCAATAGATACTAAATTAATTAGTTATTCTAAGTTTATAAATGAAATATGATCAAATAAATTTAATGAACTTGGAAATATTTACCTGTGTGTCAATGCCAAATTTCATATTTAAAAAATCATCAGTCATCATTCCATGATCCTCTTCCTATCTCTCGGTAGTACCAAATGTGCACAAGGATCCACATGACCAACAAATATGCCTCCTCAAACATTGACCATGGTGACCCTCAACTAAAGGAGTGGCACACTGAATGAGAGTCTCTGTCAGAGAACTAATCATGTCTAGTGTGTCCACCTCTACACGTTCCTTCACAATGGAAGGAATACTAACATGATCCACCTGTGGCTAGCCAATAGGAACCCTAGGTGTGTTAGGGTCATCATGTGCCCCTGCTCTATCAAATGATGACCCCCATCCTCTACCCTGAGAATCTAGAAAGTCAAAATAATTTGGCACCTCCTTGAGTACAAACTCGCAATAGAGTTTCCTCAAGAAATATATAGGAACCTCATGATTGTTAAAGGGAGGGGAATCAAAGACCATCCACCATCTCTCCCAAAGTTTGTTTTTTATGTCTTCATTCAATCACCAATGAATTGGGAACCTCTTTTCTATAGTTCAAAGAGTATCAATATCCTCTGGCTTTTTAAAGAGTTTGCAAATGTCATCTTTTGTGATTTTTTTTGTTTTTTTGTCCTCATATGACAATTTATTTGCATAATATTATTTTTCTTCTTCTCTTTTATCATGCCATAAATTATGTTGCCCACTAACTGAGCCTATGTGGGTAAAGAATGATTCCAATGATTTTGTAAGTCTTTCCCTTCTAGGATTTGTAGCAATAGAATCTTTCAACCTCCTAATTAAAGATTCTAATTCTTTCTTCCCTCTTTCAATTTAGTTGATCAAATTTTCCTATGTTCCAGGAGTAGGTTTCTCGATTGGTGGAAGTGGTTGAGGTTCATTTTCTTAGTTATTTTCTTCATTCATTTGTTCTTGAGGAGAATATGGAGGGTTTGGTTGAGGGTTTTGTTCAGGGAGATCATTTCTTCCTAGAAATTAAAACAAAATCAATTTTAAAATCCTAGTTACACTTAAAATCTAAGAAAATAAATTTTGAAAAAACAAATTGTTGTTGGAAATTTAGTTGGGAAGAGAGATAATGAGAGGGAGGGTGAATCAGATATCACCTACTAATCCATTTTATCATTACATAAAACTTTGCATTGCATCAACAAAACTTCATCAATCTAATGTAACTAATATACTAAACATCATTCAAGAAAGTACTCATAACACAGTAACTTTGGTTACCCAAAAACCCTTGAAAGGTAAAACTGGGGTGGGGATGACACCCACAAATCTTCACTACTGCAATATAAAGTTTGCCTGTTAAGGATACAAATTTCATCACAAAATATGATCTACCCTATGAGGGGTCTGCCCTATTAGGAGCTAAAAGACTTATATAGTCTACCTTGCAAAAGGAATTACAACTTACAACTAAGTAAGCACTCGGTTAAGAGATTACAAAAGGGTCTGTTAAAACCACTCAGTTAAGAGATTTACCCTGATACACTTGTTAGAATGTCTCAGTACCTGATCCTTCAGTTTGCACTATATGCTGATTACATATCTTCTCCTTCCAGTATTTGATTTGATCTTATCTATCAAGTTTATCTTTGTTCTGTCCTTCACTGCAATATCTTTGTTTCACTTGGTCACTGAACTCTATCAAAATGCTTCACTAGTCTAAATGTATTCTCTACTCATTCCTCATTCCCTTTGCATCCTCTCTCACACTAACACATTTTAGGGTTTAGATCTTCTCTTATATAAACAACTAAACTTCTTTAAGATTTAAGATCTACGATCAAGATTTACTAGTTTTGCTGCTTAAACTTTACTAATTTTGATTGGCTCCAAGTGTTGCATTGGGATCAATGATTGTAAAATAGGTGTGTAATCACCTTCGTGATTTCCTCAACAAACAAAATTCAAAACATGAATGTTGGCCAAAATGTTTTACCTCGATGATTGTGCCATAAAAAACTCATATGTCGATTCTAGCTAACTCAAAAATTTATATCTCTGGTACTCAACATTCACTGTACTTGGCATTCACTGATATCATTGTTTCTCGGTATACACTACTTTACATAGCTTGGCAAAAAACTAACTCAACTAATACAAACATACATAGTGACCATTGGTTTACTTGGCAATGACTACTGGTCGGTAAATATACATTTGACTCGGCCTATACATGATGACTCAGTCAAAGTGATGACTAACCAACATTGCCTAGATAATGACTAAGTGTAAGACACTAATAGTCTACAAAACTATAGAGATCTACAATCTCCCCCTTTGACATTAGTGGAAAAAACACTTTGTCATGACATTACAATTATTTTTATAAAAGTACATAGTACTAGCAGAATAATCCCCCTAAGATATATATACACACAAAATATTTGTTACCTCCTAGTGTGCCTGTATATGTCATTTCATTTCCCCCTTATTTTTGGCACGCATGATTTCTTCGAGAGTAGGAATTGTGAATTATTTTTCTAGAAATGGTTTATGAAGCATCATAACCATATTTAATGCAGTTTCCCATCCTGATGTAGAAACTTTTAGAGCCTTTGATTGCACTTCTAGCTCGGCAGCTAGATTGACTAGGCCATCAGTTGTAGAAAGATCAGGATCTTTCTAAGTTAAGACCTTAGCCTTTGCTA
The DNA here is from genome assembly GCA_027943335.1 of Chamaecyparis obtusa. Taxonomy (NCBI): domain Eukaryota; kingdom Viridiplantae; phylum Streptophyta; class Pinopsida; order Cupressales; family Cupressaceae; genus Chamaecyparis; species Chamaecyparis obtusa. The sequence goes on from BSBK01002839.1 coordinate 1,240,283, forward strand.
ACTCTCTTTGACTTGCCTCTAGATGAGGTGTTAATACTTTTTGCATGGAGAGTAGATGAGCCCTTATCTTACCATCATTAGCCATCAACTCGGCTATCCTTCCTTGTGAATGTAGGAGCTTGGCATAATGTCTTGAACTAGACCTTGCATCCAAACTTAAGGATTGACTAGTAGACTTGATTTCTTGCTGTAGTTTGTCTACCAGTCCCTGGTTATCCTTCGTGAATTCTTCTACAACACATAGTTTTGTAAACAAAGATTTTTCATTCACTACCACTTCTTCTAAATTTGTTACCAGAGTAGAAATTTCTACCTATTTTACTGCTATCTCGACATATACCTTGTTCAACATCTTGGTTTCAAACTTCCTTTCTGACCACTGCAACAACTTATCACTTGCTTAACTTTCTTCATTAGTCACTTTCTTGACTATATGGACAAGTTTTTCCAGTATGGGATCAAAATTATTTACATCAGACATTTCAAAAGCATCAATAAATATTTCTTTTATCTCATGCAAAACTTGCTTTTGTTGATGTTCTCTTAATTCTTCTTGCCTACTTTTCCTTTTCAGTAGGTCTTGAAAAATTTGTATTTGTTCATAAGATAAGTTATCAGAATCCCATTTTGGAATTACAATAACTTCGTCAATGGTTACCTTCAGTGAAGAAACTTTCATCTTCTTTTTAAGTGCCTTCTTTGGTGTACTCCCACTCAACATCTGTACAAGAGCTTTTATTGCCTCTTGCTCCTTTATCTCTTGACTATCAATAGCTTTGTCCTATTCTTCTTTTCCCTTATCCTCCACATGAGGACTTACATTCACTAATGTAGACTGATCTCCTTTGTCTCTCTGTGACTCCTCAGTAGATGTAGACTAATGTGTAGGTGCTGAGAGATCATGTTCCTCGGTAGTTCTCATACCAAATAACATGTCAACTGTAACAACTTCAGATTTGGCAGGGGTTTTGTTAACAGTTTTTGTATCATCAATTTTTGGATAATATATTTCTTGTAAGAGCACATTATTACTGCCTGGAAAAGATTTATCTTTTGCTTCCTTAGCTTGTATCTCTTCCTCGGTCAATACCTGAGTTTTTACTGGGGTATTCTCTGTAATGTCAACAATACTTACTCTAGATAAGTTTTGACATTTTTCTTCCTTGGGAGCTTTTGTCTCTTGAATAGGTGGCTCAATTGCATCATGTACATTGTTTGGCTCAGCACCCTGTACATTGTCTGGCTTTGCATCCTTAGATGTGCTAGCATCTTGATGTGCATCCTTTTCAATTAACAACCCAAAAATTATTTTTCAAGTCTTTAGACTTTCCTATAAAACATCCTCAACCTTGTGTTGAAGGATAGAATAAGCTCTAAGTTTGAGAATGAATTTTTTCATGTATTGTTCCAAAACTTTCTTAATATTTGCAAAGGTAAGGTCTGGTGAAACTTGAGCTAGAGTGCTCTCCCTTATCTGCTTCTTTGTCATTAGAGAAAAATCCCATTTCTATGCAACTCTATTGCTTAGCTCTTTAGGGATTAGTTTCTCTAACTATATAGGTACCATCTTGAAAGTGCAGAGCATTTCAAGAATAGCTTCTTCTACTTTTTCTTTATCCCCTATACTCATGTTTTCAAATCTCAATTGCTTCAAACCTTCTACTGCAATAGAGTTCTTGATAGTGTGGCATATTTCATCCACATTTGGTGTTATACTCTATAATGCAAACTTTTTCTTTACCCCTTCATCACTTTCTGTCTCCTCATCATCATCTTTCTCTAAAACAAGTTTCATTCTAGGCCTTTTTCTTGCTTGGCTTAGTATTGCCTTGGGCTGAACAGTTTTTCTTTTCCCTGATGCAGGGGTTTTCTTTTGTATCTTGATAGTTGAAGAGACTTCCCTTGTTCTCGGCCTAAGCATAGGTGACGATGTAACCTTAGGCTTTTGTATCTTTTTGGTTATGGGTTTGGCAAGTACTGCTTTCTTGCCTTTCTTCTTTTCTACTTCTACCTCCTCTTCTTCCTCACTCTCACTAGGATCACTAGCTTCATCTTCTCCTAGTCCTTGTGTTAATTCAAGAGGTGCATTCTCCTCTGCTTCTCCCATCAGTTTTTCTAGATTATTCACAATTTTCTTTCTCTTTCTCTCTACGGTTGCAGCCTTCAATCCCATAGTTATTTTGGATTTGGCTTCTACATATGTTCCAAAATAAGGAGCCTTATTATCAATTTCTTTGACTAATAGGGTTGTTATAGAAGCTGTGGTTTCATAAATATTTACCTCATAAGGTAATGACATTAGCCATGAAACCCTCGGTAAAACTGCTTGTGCATAAGTGAAATCTATGTCGACTAAGAAATAGATGTCTTGGTTATACTTCTCAACTAGAGACACATGAATCCTACTTCTCTTCCTCATTTTCTTTTTGAACTCAATGAAATAATTGTCCATTATACCCTCAAAACTTCCTCCTATTTGACTTATAAACTCATTAATTTGAACTGTAACTGGTTTCTTCTTATCCCAAATGACTCCTCCAATAGTAGGAAAACACTTCTGAATATATAAGAATATGAAAACGAGTAGGGAACCAAACTTACACATGTAATTCTTTTCTTTCTAGATTGAAATTAGGTTCTCTATAATTTGAGTCAGCTGAAGCTTGGAAAGATTGTAAGTGTGTCCCTTCTTGATAATTTTCCACACTTGGTCCACTGCCATACATGGGACATTGTCCAACCAACTAGATTGGTAGAATTTGTGTGCAATAACCCTTCCTACAAAGTCAATCTCCAAATCGGTGATGGTGGAAATAGTCATTCTATGCTTGTTCCAAACTACCTATGTATTTGCCTAAATTTCCTCCTTGCTCAAATATTTCATTGTTCTTTTACCATAAATTTTAGGGTATCCAGTTATTCGGTGAATCATTTCCTTTGTTATCTTAACTGGTCCATCTTCTAGCCACAATTTCATATCATGCACTCGACTCAATACAATTTTTATCCACTCCACATTGAAATTTTGCAGAAAATCTAGGGCATGAACTAACCCTTGCTCAGCAACTATTTTGTGTTCCAGCTTCAACACTCCATTGTCTCACAATTTGTCATATGCCTCCCTGACCTTATAATCTCTAATTTCTCTAATTTTTCAAATGTAACATGACCTGATATCATTCATTACCAACACATTTTATGGAATTGAAGGTAGAGCACCGGTAAGATCTCCCTTGATCGCGCTCCCCGGAATTGCTTGAAACTTCTGCGGCTTACATACTTTGTTTCTTACTAACTGAGCATTGAAAACCTCCATCTCTTGTTTCTTCCTTGTAGTAGATGAGGATGAAGCCATTTTAAAAAAAAATTCTTGAAAAAATATTTGTGCTTGGTAGGGTACCTTTGTGTGTATGTGTTCTGCAAATGATTTGCCAACGGCACACTGAAAAGATTTGAATTTTCCCTTCAAAAAATTGGTTACACACTCTCTAAATCACTCAAAGAAATTTCAATTCACTGGTGAAATGAAATGAATGGTAACATTCCACTTTATAGACTTCAAATAGTCAAATTAGGGCCTCATAAATGCTCCATACAAATGCTAGGTGGAATATAGTTGTCTCAGCATTCTTATGTTAAGCTCGGTTAACACAAGCTCGGTCGATACAACTGTTCAGATATAGCTTGGTGTACATCACATCTCAGCTACCACGGGTGCTTGGCATACATTGATAACTCGGTCAAAACACTGACACTCGACATCAAAAATGAATTGTTCTTCTTTTCTCAAATATGTCCTAATGCATCTTTATGTTTGTAGATATGGACTTTTACTCTACTTATGTTAGGAACTGATGTAAAATAAAGCATTCTAAGACTCAGCTCCAAACATACCTTATTTTCTTAGTTTGAAGAAGTGTGATCACCTGATCCATCAGATTGGGTGACCTCAGATGCACTGGCTTCACTTGTGTGTCCTTCTTCTTTCTTCTTCCATGTTTTATTCATCTAATTTCTCAATTTCTCACGGATATCTTCATTCTAATTTTTCTCATTGCTCGGTATGGGTGATCTATAATCTTTCTTTAGGTGACCTATCTTGTTACACTTATAACATACCATACTTCTGTTCATCCAACTTTTAGATTTACCTCTGAAATGAGTCTTCAAACAATTTGCTCCAATGTGTCCATATTTTCCATAGTAATGACAACTGTACCAAGTGTTATAATCCCAATTGTATGACTTATTCTTCATGGATGACTTAGTCTGTTCATTTGATGACCATTTAGGTTTTGATCTACATTCAAATTCTCTATGTCCATACTTATGATAGTTGAAATAGTGTCCTTGAAATTTTGGTGAAATAGGTGGACTATTGACCTTAGACCTACATTCTTGTGCCTGATGTCCATGTTTCTTATAGTTAAAAAAATGTCCATTAAACTTAGGTTTAGGATTAGACTTACCATGTTTGCTTCTACAGATGTTAGCTGTATGTCCTGGCTTTCCACACTGATGGCATGTGGGCTTATTATTCTTTGGTTTTGCATTATTTTTCTCTCCACTCTTTGATGATTCTCCTTCTTCAGTGGATGATGAGTGCTCATTTAGTCCAAGTCCAGATGTATCACTAGCTCTTATAGGTGACCTTAACAACTCTTCAAAGTGTTTTGCAGCTTCATTTGGTTTGTTCATCCTTTCATTGATTTCCTTTTCAGATCTTAGTTCATTTCTTAGTTGATCATTTTCAGATCTTCGATTTTTTATTTCCATATCTTTCCTACCCAATTCTTGATTAACCAACAACAGCTGATTTACCATGTCCAATTGATTGTTAGTCAATATTTTCATGTCACTTGTCCTTTCATCAAGTCTCATTGATATTTTTCTTTTGTCTTCTTCAGCCATTTTCTTGTCTTCTTCAACTTTCTTTTTCTGTTCAACTACTTCACAGAGTCTGACAGATTGAATTTCTTGTTCTCTCTTTAGATTTTTGATGTCATCACTTAGTATGCTATTTTTCTCTAGTAGCTCTTTTATGAATTTCTCACTTTTTGCAGAGTTCCCATTATCAAATATTCCAGTGGTATCTTCTTCTTGATATTGTGAATAATTTTGTTGAATAGAAATTTCTCTTCTCCTGCTTAAGGATTTCTTTAGTTCACCTCTGGCTACTTCCAATTGTTGTAATTCCAGCTATACATCAATCTTCTAATTCTCTATAACTTTTCCCAGCTTGTAAACTTCCATCTCAAGATCTTTTCTTCAAGTGGTTAGACTTTCTATGAGAAACCTTGATGCTCTGATACCAATTTTTGGAAATTTAGTTGGGAAGAGTGATACTGAGAGGGGGGGATGAATCAAATATCACCTACTAATCCATTTTATCATTACATAAAACTTTGCATAGCATCAACAAAACTTCATCAATGTAATGTAACTAATATACTAAACATCATTCAAGAAAGTACTCATAACACAGTAGCTTTGGTTACCCAGAAACCCTTGAAAGGTAAAACTAGGGTGGGGATGACACCCACAAATCTGCACTACTGTAGTATAAAGTTTTCCTGTTAAGGCTACAAATTTGATCACAAAATATGATCTACCCTGTGAGGGGTCTACCCTATTAAGAGCTAAAAGACTTATACAGTCTACCTTGCAAAAGGATTTACAACTTACAACTAAGTAAGCACTTGGTTAAGAGATTACAAAAAGGTCTGTTAAAAGCACTATGTTAAGAGATTTACCTGGATACACTTGTTAGAATGTCTTAGTACCTAATCCTTTGGTTTGCACTGTATGTTGATTACATATCTTCTCCTTCCAGTATTTGATTTGATCTTATCTATCGAGTTTATCTCTATTTTGTCCTTCACTGCAATATCTCTGTTTCACTCAGTCACTAAACTCTATCAAAATGCTTCACTAGTCTGAATGTATTCTCTACTCATTCCTCATTCCCTTCACATCCTCTGTCACACTAACATTTTTTAGGGTTTAGATCTTCTCTGATAAAAACAACTGAACTTCTTCAAGATTTTAGATCTACAATCCAGATTTACTCATTTTGCCACTTAAACTTTACTAATTTTGATTGGCTCCAAGTGTTGCATTGGGATCAATGATTATAAAATTGGTGTGTAATCACCTCCGTGATTTCCTCAACAAACAAAATTCAAAACATGAATGTTGTCCAAAACATTTTACCTCGATGATTCTGCCATAACAAACTCATATGTTGATTTTGGCTAACTCGGCAATTGATATCTCTGGTACTCAACATTCACTGTAGTTGGCATTCACTAATATCATTTTTTCTTGGTATACATTACTTTACATAGCTCAGTGAAAAACTAACTCGGCTAATACAAACATACATAGTGACCATTGGTTTACTCGATAGTGACTACTTCTTGGTAAATATACATTACATGACTCAACCTATACATGATGACTTGGTCGCAATGATGACTGAACAACATTGCCTAGATAATGACTAAGTATAAGACACTAATAGTCAACAAAATTATTGAGATCTACAATTGCTTCAAAACTAAAATTTCAATACAAATAAGAGGCATGGGCTGTAAAAACACTTACCTCTTCTTCCGATTTGAAATTGACGACGTTGTGGAGCCATTCTTTATCTAATTTGATGAATCAAACAAGAAGAATTCCTTTTCATACGCGTTGTGGGAAGCCCTCTTTCACTATAAACATGGGTTTGTGGGATAAAAATGAGCCTTTGAAAGGCAAGCAATAAAATCTATATTCTTTACATAGCATGTGCGAGCTATAGTACACACGCGCTATATTTTGAATTGTCGAAGCCTAAGGCTTGGGAAATAAAATCCATAGCACGTACGCACTATAGAGAGCATGTGGTTTAGTGCATACACACTATGGCCGTTGGGGGACCAAAAAGGAATGTGGCAGGTTTTTGGTCCCCCATCTTTGTGCATATACCCCTTTTGGATTTATCACTTTGGTTTGGATTTGGTTTCTTTGATTTTTGTTAATCTTTTGCAGCTTCACATTATCCCTCTCCTCAAGGTTTCCACCATTCTCTATATCATGGTGTGTTGTGAATGAGGGAAATATGGGGCAAGTCTCTTTTTATCTTCTTATTTGTGATAGTGAGTCAGTTGGATATCACCCTTGCACATCTCACATGTGATCCTTTGGGTTACATGGTGCACTTGGAAAATTTCAATTTTTTGTGGGTTCTTTAGCATCATTTCCACCATGTCTCCGCCTAGGTGCATGCATGATGCTGGGGAAAATCTTGTGGATCTTTTTCATGTTAGTCATATGCAATATTTGTGACAAGGCCTTGGATTCTTTGTAACCTTTGCATGTCCCTTATGTTTCTACATAAAAATAAGTTCTCAAACTACATGGTGGTATTTCATCCCAGATTACCCCGCGCTCAAGCTTCAAGAAAAATCCCCCCATCAATCCCCAACTAAAAATATCATCATAAATCCAAGAAATTATCTTAAAAAGCCACAACCATTCAATCCCCACCTCCAATCCCCATCAATCTATTCATTATCTATGTACCTCTCTCCATTATCCATCCTCTCCCCACAAACAAACCCATGATCCTAATGAAAACCTTAAAAACACCCATTCTATTCTAATTTTTGACCCATGGGTTTTGATTGTGAAAAACACCCTTCCCATATATTCGATCTCACCTCTCACAACAAGGGCTCAGTCAGGAAGTAATATGCTACATATACCACCTCTATTGCCCCCACGTTCATTCACTTGCATTTCATCTTGTCCACATTATCATTTAGATTGCATTTAATTGTAATATCACTTAGATTATTTTTAATTGCATTTAATTGCATTCTCCTTTAGATTTCATTTAATTGCATTGTCATTTAGATTGCATTTAATTTTATTATCATTTATATTTCATTTAATTGCATTATCATTTAGATTTCATTTAGTTGAATTATCCCATACATTTTCAATTGCATCTAGTTACGCTTGATTGCATAAATTGCTCATCTTTACAATAACCTAGTTGGATCCATTTGTTTTAAAATCTTGCATTGTTAATCATTTAGTTCATTTTTAATCTTGCATTGTTAATCATTTTAGATCATTTCAAGTTGCATTGTTAATCATTTTAGTTCATTTTAAGTATTGCATTGTTAATAATTTTAATCTTGCATTGTTAATCATTTAGTTCATTTTTAATCTTGCATTGTTAATCATTTTAGTTCATTTCAAGTTGCATTGTTAATCATTTTAGTTCATTTTAAGTATTTCATTGCTAATCATTTTAGTCTTGCAATGTTAATCATTTTAGGTTCATTTTAATCTTGCATTGTTAACTCACTTTTTTATCTTGCATTGTTAAGACATGGTTCACTTGCATCATCCATACATAAATTACATCATAAAAATCATAAAGAGATCATGCATCCATCACATGTGTAAAAATTCAAACATAACAAATCATATCCATCCTCCATCCACAAAGTGTTAATAACTACATCTCGCATAAATCATAATTGACACACATCACATAGATATCAAGAGTATAAATAAGCACATCACATCTTGCATCACAAAAATGTCAGTCCCATATCATAGTCATCTAGCACATCACATCCTATATCAAAAAAATGTTAGTCTCCTATCATAGTCATCTAAAAAATCACATCCTACATGACACACATCAATACATCATAAAATAATGCATCCATATATTTGCATAGAAAAATGGGCTCATAACACATCAAATACCACCCAACTCAACATCATATATATCACGTAAAGAATAAAAAAATGTCTCATACCACATCAAAGAATAAATAAATGTCTAAAATGTCTCATGAAGAATCTATCAATGAACACATATACAATGTCTAGGACAATTCCCTCTAAAAATAATATACATATGTATCAAAAATCATGCAACATATCACTGCCTATCTGCCTCTCCTAGGGGAGGTTTCATGTCTACATCTACAAAGGGGTCGACCTATGGCAGATCCTATGTTGGTGTGGCTGAAATATCTATCTGCATCAGCCTAAGATGTGGCCTCTCTAGTCTACTTTGTATCCATGTATCCTGCACCTATGTGGGTACCTATGATGACCCTATGACCTCTCGGCCTCCACCATCCACCTCCATCCTAACCCCTAATACCTCTTCCTCTGCCATCTTTATGGATCCACTGACCAACCATTTTTGTCTTTGTGTCTTCCCAAGATGATGGCTCTCCCGTCCTATCCTCTAAGAAGGACCAACCCCATAATTGATCCCCACATCCTCCTGCTGCTCTTGGTCCCCACTCCAGAACTTGTACTTGTAGCTCCTAATATTTTTCCTCATTGATAGTGCTCTCTCCACTCTAGTGGTATTGTAGCATGGTACATCACCTTGTACCAACCCACCTGCTCCTAGAGGTCTGCAAGATCTCTCTATAGAGGTACCACCTCTTGGGACCCCCCAGCCACACTCCCCATCCCCGTTGCCTACCTCTCCCCATCCAAATGCCATAGTGCCAAGTCCCTCTCCCCCTGCAGCCCGTCCCTCTCAGATTACAGTCCATCCCTCTCTACCTACAGACCATCCCTCTCTGCTTGCAACCCATCCCTCTCTCTCTGCAGGCCATCCCTCTCATCGATCATCTCTAGACCATCCTACAAGGCTTGTGATAGTTGTGTGATTAGAGAACCAATCTATTCCTATGTGTCATGCAGCATCTGGTGGGTTCAGTCATATATGGCCTGTAGGAATGAAAATTGAGCCACAAGATCTACTCCTCCCCTAGTGGTGGTCCTACTAGTGGTGGACCACCTCCTCCCCCTCTGTCTCACCCTAAGGGGTCCTAGGATACATTAATATATCCTTTTACCCCTTAGGACCCCTGAGCATACATTAATGTATGGTAAGGGGTCCTAGCATACATACATTTATGTATCCTAGGACTCCTTACCACACAGGGTCCTAGGGGGTTGTAAAAGGTTGCAAGGGGTCTTAAAGGTCCCTAGGATACATTAATAAATCCTAGGACCCCTTAAGACCCTTTACAACCCCTTAGGACCCCTTAGGATACATTAATGTATCCTAACACTGCTTCCCATATATTAATGTATGAGAATGGGTCCTAAGGGGTCATAAAGAGTTGTAAGGGTACTAGGATACAATAATGTATCCTAGGATGCCTTATGACCCTCTTATGACCCCTTATGACCCCTTACCATATCATATGATCCATTATGACCTCTTAAGACCCCTTATGATCCCTTAGGGATCATAAGCTCTCTCTCTCTCTCTCTCTCTCTCTCTCTCCACTTCTCACCATCTCTATCTCTCCCTTTCTCATCCTCTATCTTTCTCTCTCACCCCCCTCTCTCTCTAATCCATTAATGTATTCTATGAGTCCCTAGAATATATTAATGTATGGTAAGGGGTCATAAGGGTAAATAAGGGGTCTCGAGGGGTCCTAAGAAATATTAATATATCTTAGTACCCATTAAGACCTCTTATGACCCCTTACAACCCCCATTAACCATTAATGTATCTTAGGAGTCCTTCAATGCATTAATGTAAGCTAAGTAGTCCTAAAGTGTCATACGGGTTCCTATGATCATTAATATATCCTCTAGTTCCCTTAGAAACCCTCAACATAATTAATGTATCCTAGGACTCCTAGGATACATTAATGGGTAATCGGGGTTTTAAGGGGTCATAAGTGGCCCTAAAGGGTCCTAAGATACATCAATGTATCCTCGGATCCATTAGGACCCATTATGACCCCTTAGGAGACCTTAGGACCCCTTAGCATACATTATGTATCCTGAGAATCCCAGGATACCTTCAACATACATTAATGTATCCTAGGCCCCTTAGGGACACTTATGGCCCCTGAAGAACCCTTATGACCCCCATTAACCATTAACATATCCTAGGAGTATATTAGAATACATTAATGCATGCTAAGGGGTCATAATGGGTCATTAGGGTTCCTAAGGGGTCCTAAGATACACAAATCTATCCTATGACCTCTAATGACCCCTTACAACCCCTTACCATATCTAAAGAATAAGAAAGGAATGTGTAGGATATGAAATGAAAAGGATAAAATAAGATGGATGAGATTGGATTTATGTATCTAGGAGTTGGGGAAGATAAAATTCTCTTCTTAATCCCAAATTTCTAAAGGAAAGATCCATATTGATTAACCACAAGGGAATGGTTAATGCATAAATGAATCAATCAATTAGTAATAGGAAGAAAGAGGAAAACCTTATATTCCCTTATGGAAGAGAGTATTGAGATCTTAATTGAAATGAATTGAAGACAAATACTAACCTCAAAGTATAGAAGATCTGGAAATCATTATTTTCTGATGTCTATACTAAGTTTCAGGAAGTTCTGTAATTGAATTTGAAACAAAAACAAAGAGACAGAGGAAACCCAAAAATATTTTCCTTTTCTGAGAAAGCTTGACCTTGACCCCTTTATGTTGACCTTGACCTACACAACTTTGACAGAAATTCTATTCGCAGATCCTGAACGTTTGTCGAAAAGGGTATCTAAATCTTTTGTATAATTCATTATTCTGCACCTGCACCTACAAGAAAAAGGGTTTTTTTGTGTGTATGAGGGGTTTTCCTTGGTCAAACCATGATTTTGGAATTAACCTTGAAATTTAATTAAAATTATAGTAATAAATAAAGTAAATGGAACAATTCACCTTGCATATGTTGAAACCCTTGTGGAGGATTTGAATCCTTGGATCCACAAGTATGGATGCTCCAAATGAATGTATAATTGGATGTAGGATGTCTCAAATCAATTGTCTTTAGATCTTCAACACCAATCTTAAATGGAACTTAGAATAGGAAGAAGCTTGAACGGATATGGATAGAGAAATCTTCAACAAGAGAGCTCCATAGAGCTTGAATCCTTCAATGGCTACTAATGGATCTCCTTGATGAATTAGATCTTGAATGCTTGAATGCTTGAGGATAGATGAATGCTTGAATGTTTTCTTCTTTCTTTCTTGATAATTGCTTGATCATTTGATTTCACCTTATGCTTGATGATTGAGTTCTTGCATGATTAATGGATGTGAAATGAGAGGAGAAAGCTTCCTTATATACTAGTCTAGGGCACAAACTTCTAGAGAGGCTGACATAGGAGAAATAAATTTCCATTAAGTCTATACCCTTAAAAGTGGACCTAAATTAAATATCATTTAAGAGTTTACCATTTTGAAGCTTGAAACAGTCGACCCGAAAGTAGGAAATAAATCTTTCCAAAACCTGACATCTGGAAACCCCTGGAATTTGAAATTTGGACCTTAGGTTAGGGTCGAGGTTGACCTTGACCCAAAAGGTAGACCTTGACCCTGAGGTCAAGAACCTCATATTCACAGAGCCAGGTGCTAGAAACAGGCTGGAAATAAGTGGGAAATAGGGAAGAATAGGGAAAAAGGCTAGATCCAAGTCAAAGAACCATTCAAGGCATTTGACATGACCCCAAACCACTTACTCAAAGGGATAAACTAGTCCTAAATGGAAGTGCTTCCATTTTCCGATGATACATTTAGCCCCCACTTTAGCAAGAGTATGGACTCAATGCAAACTCTTGGTAGAGGAGATCACAATGAAATAGGAAACCTTATTGAAATCAAAGGGATAAAGAAATCATCAAGCCCCCGAGGACTCAAGTCTTTTTCAACCCCAAGATTACAATGAGAGACATCACTAGAAAAAAGAGAGAAGAGGATGTGATTACCTCACCTAATGAGAACTTATGTCCCATTGTGAATCACACAAGGAAACATCGTAACCAAAAAGATGGAGTTGAATCGCCTAGTGAATGTGGCTACTCACTAGTCAACCCATCGAGGATTGACCCTCAGGAATATTCTATTCCAAAAGAGCAAAGCCAAAATAAGGGAGATCCAGTCTTAAGGACACCTTCAACCTTAAGGGATCAAAACTTTGCAAATTGAAACTAGAGGGATCAAGAGATCCCATAAGGTAAAAATCCATGCTTTAAGGATTAGTCTGTAATCCATAAGGGGAGAAAAGTCTTGAAAAATATCTTGAAAGTGCATGTGTGCAAAAAGTGAGCAGAGTGTATGTCCCCACGTTAAAGTCACTACTAACATTTTAACAAGAGCAATGGATTTAATGGAAACATAAACAACTCCACTGATTACATTTCCACTATGAGATGCCCCCAAGCGAAGAAAAAAAAAGGGAAATACCACATATTCATACAGGGAACACAAAAGGGATCTACCTATGATTGGGTCAGTATGATCATAAGATTATATATATATATATATATATATATATATGGGTGGGTGTTTGGAGTTGGGTACCAATTCTGTAGAAGTCTACGGGATGAAGAAATTGCAATAAGAAATGGGCACTCTATTCTTAAAAATTGGGTGCCTGTTTAAGTTCGGGAGCCTATTCCATTTTCAAAAATCGGGCACCCATTTAAAAAATGGGTGCTCGTTTAGGATCAGGCACCCAAAGTGAAACGGGCACCCGATTTTTAAAAAACGGGCACCTGATTCTTACAAATCGGGCGCCCGTTTCTAAATTCTATTTATTTATTTTTTAACCGATTTCTTCTCATTTTCACCTTAAAAAAATGGGATCACATTTAGCAGAGCTCGGGTGCCCAACTTAGCTTCCCCTGCCGACCCCATCTGCCATTTTTTTTCGTGTTCCAGGTACGTAATATTGTTTTTTATTATTTTTGTCATTAAAAATTGTACTTTCAAGTTATTTTTAATTAAAAAATGTAGTTTAATGTTGTTTTCAAAATTATTGTATAAATTTAATTATATTTTATTTTTCAAGTAGTTCTTTTAAATTTTAATTTACTTTGTAAATTAGCATACCAAAGTAGAAAACTATTATTTAATTTTTAATTTAAACCTATACAAAATTAAATTACGAAACCCTACATAGAAACCAAAAACCTACGTAGTAAAACAAAAACGTAAACCTATACAAAATTAAATTAGGAAACCCTAAACTTAGAAAACAAAAATATAAACTTATAGAAAATTAAATTAGGAAACCCTAAACTTAGAAAACTGGAAAACATAAATCTAGAAATCCTCTCTCTCTCTCTCTCTCTCTCTCTCTCTCTCTCTCTCTCTCTCTCTCTCTCTCTCCCCCTCTATCTCTCTCCTCTCTCTCCCTCTCTCAACTTTCTCTCTCTCTCCTCTTTCTCTCTCTTCTTTATTTCTCTCTCTCTCTCTCTCTCTCTCTCTCTCTCTCTCTCCCTCTCTCAACTTTCTCTCTCTCTCCTCTTTCTCTCTCTTCTTTATTTCTCCTCTCTCTCTCTCTCTCTCTCTCTCTCTCTCCTCTTTTCTCTCTTAAAAAATGTAGTTTAATGTTGTTTTCAAAATTATTGTATAAATTTAATTATATTTTATCTTTCAAGTAGTTCTTTTTAATTTTAATTTACTTTGTAAATTAGCGTACCAAAGTAAAAAACTATTATTTAATTTTTAATTTAACCCTATACAAAATTAAATTATGAAACCCTACGTAGAAACCAAAACCCTAGGTAGTAAAACAAAAACGTAAACCTATACAAAATTAACTTAGGAAACCCTAAACTTAGAAAACAAAATCATAAACCTATAGAAAATTAAATTAGGAAACCCTAAACTTAGAAAACTGGAAAACATAAATCTAGAAACCCTCTCTCTCTCTCTCTCTCTCTTAAGTTTTAATTATTTAAGTCAATCTTTGTAAGGTAAAATATAATTTACAGTATGTTAATTGTAAATTATCATGTTTTTATATGTACGTAGATTGGCAATATGGATGATTTTCATATTGATGAGCTTATAGGACAACATGCACCACCACCACCACTTCCACCTCCACCTCCACCTCCCCCTCCACCTCCACCTCCACCTAGAGAGTTAAGGGATAATATTAGGAGAAATGTAGAGGAAATAATGAGAGACATAAATATTATTAGAAATGATCCCTATCCATCGGCCCAACTACTACTCCTTGCAGATAACATGCAAGGCATAGTAGATTCTGTACACACATTAGACTCTGAGATTGATAGTTTTGATTCATGGAGGGAGAGTATGCATGCATATTATGCTGACGACCTCTCTTATAAAGAGTTTAATGCTTTAAAAATTACAAAATCTGATTTGGTACACTTTTTTTATAACCTTACAATGGGTGAGTAGATACTTGGCAAGAAGCCACGTATTTCCTTTAGATGGTGTAGACACCCCGGTATAGTAGAGCATTTTTGGGAGTAGTGGTGGATCATATTTGACAATCCACCACACGCTAATCATGAGGTCCCGCTTTATTTTTTGAAAAAATTATTGGCTGAATTTGTATTGGGTAGGAAACCCAATTATTTTGACATGAGATCATTCTGGGGGGTTGGTCAGGGCATGCCATAGGATAGGCCAGGGGTCAAATTGAATGACAAAACTAGAAATTGTGTGCACAATGAGCCTCTTTTTCCTCTTCCTTCTCCTATAATTCCTGCACCTATCCATCATCGAGAAGTGCAATCATCTCTTGGTTCTTTGAGTGCCCTTACAGGCAATTTGTTACAACACTTGACCGAGGTGAGGGTTTCCCCTAGCATAGCACATGTTTGCATGAGTTGTGGGGGTATATGTAGGGGTCCCCAATCTGATCCTGATGTTGCCCATGCTGCCCATGGTGGATATGGTGACAATGGTGGTGGCACACATGGTGGATATGGTGATAATGATGGTGGCGCACATGGTGGATATGTTGTTGATGATGATGGTGCACATGGTGATGCTAGAGATGATATCTCATCACATGTTGATTTACTCAATGCAGACGATGATCATCCAGCACAGGTAAATTTAATTATAATTTATAATGTGTAATATTAAATTTCTTATTAAATAGAATTATGAGCCATAACATGTGGATTTTTTGGTGAATAGAGGAGGGTTGACCCTCCATCATTCATTAGCCGTCATCATATGACATCGACACCTTGACATCTAGGTGCTCCATTCACGATATGCACTTTGATCTTGATACATTTAAACTTAAAACAAAATAAACTTTAATTGATAATGTGTTTGACATATTTTTGTGATTTTGTAGGGTCTATTATGTACCACTGAGATTGGCAGTTCTTCATTCTCTGCCCCACCAGTCATCGAGATTCAGCCGCATATACCTGTAGTATATTTTTCATTTATTAATTTTAAGTGTTTATATCTTACTAACTTATGTACAACTTTGATTCACACTTATTTTTTTGCAATTGTAGGCTTTTGGATTGTCTCATGTTGCACAATCACATTTACATCTTGACTCATCAGTGACATTAGCTATGTGTCACACATAGGTAATGTACACATGTTTTTATTCCATAAATATATAGTCAAGTTATATATACTTTATAATTTATGTATATATGTACTATAAGTTTGATTCATGCTTTATATATGTTGTTCAAGTTGAAATCACCATGAGTCTTGGCATGGCTACATGATTAAGCCAAATGTAGCCATCGAGACTATCCTTTGAGGTGATGATTAATTTAAGTAATTTTTCAATGTCCATTGTGTATCTAGATCTTTTACGTGCCTAATTATTAAAAATTTGTACTTTAAATGTTTTTACAGGACTTGGCTGCATCCACTTTTCATGTAGTTGATGATGAGGGTACTCGAGACCAGACAGAGAAGGATGAGAGTACTCAGGACCAGACAGAGCAGGATGAGGGTACTCAAGACCAGACATAACATGTTGATGCATTGCAATCCTCTTCACGTGGAGTGAAGAGGATTGTAGATCAGCTAGATGAGTAGAGTTAGATTATTTGGACTCATGTTATGATGACTTGTTGTCATATTATTTAGATTATGATGATGATTATTTGGATTTGTTATGTTATTTCAGGATTTTTTATGTTATTCTAGGACTTGTTACATGTTATTTCAGGACTTGTTATGATTATTTGGACTTGTTATGTTATTTTAGGACTTGTTATGTTATTTATCTTAATCATGAGTTGTTATTTATATATATGAGCTTATGGAAAAGAAATCATATTTAATTCATCTATCTAACAATGAGATCTATTAATTCATGTGCAATTGAAAAGAACAATATCTAGATACATTACAAGTAATATGAACACTTTCATTAACTATAAAAAAAACCATCTATCTAATAATGAGATCTATTAATACATGTACAATTGACAAGAACAATATGGATGTTACAAACTTAATAACTATTAAACAATGAGATCTATTTAATTTGAACAATGAATTTATGGATCCACAAATAAATCTATCATAAGATCTATTAAGTGAACATAATCTGACCAATGTGCATAGTTTAATATTACGAAGACAAAATTGTACGAATACAAGAGTGCATTGTACTACATAAATAGTTCATGTCTATGTTCTTCCAGACATCTTGCATCATTAAAATAAACATGTTGAAATGTTAGAATTTATACAAGTTCATTTAAAGTTAATTTTAATTTTAATTTGAAATCTATATAAATTATGACACTTCAAAGAAGACATGTAGAAAACATATAAAAATATGACAATTGAACAAAAACTTACATGTATGAATTTGATTCAACCTAATGTACCATCAGAATCCTCTCTTTTCTACAATGCGTCTATGATTGCCTCATGCTCTTCCATTGAAAGTGTCCATAATATTTTATTAGCAGGTCTCCCTTTGTATCTTTCCAATTTGATATTTATTGCCACTACCAGATGGGAATAGTACATAATCTTTTTTTCTGATTGGTAGTATTCAAAAGCTGGTAAACCATTCCTTCTTGTTAGGTATTTGTGTAGCCATGTACCAACTACCACAATAGACCCAATTGGATACTAAAAATTATCATCTACTTGATGACATATCAACTTTTTCTTAGGTTCTACACATCGAGCTAACCAATACTCTGTCTGCTCTTCATTATCCTCAAGTGTAGCAACAACATACACGTCCTGCAAAACAAAATTAAGTACATGCACTGTAAATAAAACTTGTTTAAAGGTTTATAATTCAAATATATATAATCATAAATTATATGACATACACATGTAACTAATATATAATTTAAAGTTTTACATTAAATTGCATTAAATTACCAGGTTGTATGAGGTCTGAAACACGATCATAATCTTCTGATGCAAAGGCATGATCCAGGTCTTCATTTATTATATCATCTTCATCTTGTCTCTCACTAGGTGTTAAAAATTTTTGTTGTCATTCTTCAACCCATTCTGTATTCTTGCATTCTTCCCATTCACCTACAACACAAAATTGACAAAAACGTGCAAGCTCCCTAGTCCATATAGTCCAAGTGTTAGAATTAAAACTCCTAAATGAATGTCATTTAGCCGATCCGTTGATTGTATTAGAATCATATCTTGAAAGGATATTCTTCTCTTCAACTAGCCAGAAAAAAGTTTGATTCTAGAGTTCTGACTTGATCCTGTAGACAAACTTTTTTTACACCATTCAACAATTGCATGTGCATCTTTAAATTTTGATTTTTCCTCAAATTTGAGTTGCTCTTTATATGCACCCTAAAATGGTCTCCTAGACCTTGGACCCCATTTAGCAATTTATCAAATCCCTGAATCAATATTTTCAAATATCAACAATATCAATTATATCAATTTCCTTGATCAAATCATAATCAATTCAATATTTCTTAAGGTTTGAGCCTTATTTAATTTAAAAGAGAAAAAAATAAAAATCTTATTTAATTAAGAGAACATGCTCTTTTTTAATTAATTAAAAATCTCTTTTAATTAAATAATAAAATCACTTTATCCTAAGCTTTTATTTAATTAAAAAGAATTTCCTCTCCTTTTATTTAAATAAAAAATCTCCACTTTTCTTCTTATCTTATGTTGCACAAATAAAGCATTATTCTTACTTTATAAAAAGAGAAAAAATACTTTTTGTCTTATGTGGGACACAAAAGTCAACTCCTATTTTCCTATTGGAGGTATTTGTGCACAAGGATCAAGCTTCTATTTTTTTTCCACCGTTGATTAAGTCTTTTGCCTCTTAATCTCAGTGGTCCATTTTCATCTCATTTCTTATAAAAGGAGAGCTCTCTCCTTCATTTTCATATCTTAAGTTTTTATGCTAATGTTATGCTGCAGGTTTTCTAGGTCATTTGGAGCTCTTTGAAGACATTGTTGTTGCATTTCATTTAGCTTGTTTTCTTACATCATAGTTGCATAATTATGGCATTTTTAGTATATATTTCTTTTATGCAATAGATTAGCTTCACATAGCTTAATAGGAGGATTTGTAACACTTGTATTTTCCTTTCATAACATAGCTTGCATCTTTCATTCTCGTAGATTAGTTTGCTTTGCATTGCATCTATATTGATTTCATTAAAGATATTGGCATTGTTGCCCTTGTCTTTGATTTAGAATCTCTCATTGTGTGGTTGACTAGCAAGGTCATGAGTTTATAGCTCTAGCTGAGAGAAACTTTACATCTTGCAACTCCATGCATAGAGAGCTATGGATCGATTTGTGAGGGCTCATTTTTGAGTTTTCTTGCATGTAAAGATTCATAAAAGTGTGGTCACATTTTTACCATACATTTTTGGCACCCACCGTGGGGCAACTCACCTCTTGCATGCTGGTTTTGATTATTTTTGGAGCTAACCCTTGTGCAGATTTGTTTGGAGACAAAAAAAACCCTAGATTTGAAAGATTTGATCATATCTCCCAAATGGCTTGGTGTTTTAGTCTAAATTTTTTTTTTTAGGTTGGTGACATATCATAGAAGCTCCAAAAAACTTTTTAGAATTTTTAGAGGTAATTTGTATTTTTTATGATTTTTTCTTTATTTTTCATAAAAATTTGATTTTTGGCCCAAATCAGCATATTTTTTGAAAATTTTTACATTTCTGGAAAGTTCTTAAAATTATATAGGGGATCCATTCATTGTGTTTTAAATTTAGAAATCATATCATAGCTCATTTGGTCAATTTATAAAAATTGGTCTATTTTGGTAAAATGGGTCTCTAGGGCACAAACGAAGAGATTTTTCTAAAATTTATACATTTTTGGAAAGCTCTTTATTTTTTGATAGAGATCTCTTTTTTTCATTTTGAGTTTAAGGTCTGAATTCATGTGGTAAAAATCAAATCTTGTTGACTAGGTCAAATGCAAAAAAAATAAAATTTTGTGATAGGTATGCACTTATTTTTCATTGTTCAATGCATGATATGAGTTATCATTTGGATTATTTTCTAGTTATCATTGCTCCTAACAATTTATTTTCAGATCTAACCCCAGGGTTTGCATAAGTTGGATATACATTGCATATCTTGTTTGCTTGTTTTCTTGTCTTGTTCATTTGAAGGTGCTCTTGCTTCCATGGAAAATGCTTAAAATAAAGCATTGGACTTGAGGTACTTTGTTCCATCTCTACAACATTTGGATCTTGGGATTAAAATTGAACCTCTTATGTGTTTGTCTTGAGTGTTTACATGCTTTCATAGAACACATTTCAATTGATGCTCTTAATGGGAAATGAATGAACATAGATTTGCTTTCATAAAAGTTTGTGTAAGTGAATGCTTGTGTTTAAACCTTAAGTAATTCTTGGTTCCAATATCAAATATCTCATTGAGTGATTGAGGGCATGGATTCATTCCTTGTTTACATAGGGAGTTAAATGCACCACTTTGTGGACTCACTCTATGTTTGCCTGGAAAGTTAAATATTTCATTGATTCAACCCTTTGTCATTTGTGAGTAGTATTGATAAGCAACTTTAGATTACTTTTGATTGATCTTGTTAGCTAAATTGGGTGTTGGACTCACTTATTTCTAATCGCCCCTCATTACCACCTTTTGGATGCAAGATCAACATTCATACATAGGGGAAGGGTCTACTTGAAAAGAGCGTTAAGTGTTTCACAAAGTTTCCCTTTTTTTATGCTTTCTTGATCTCATTAGTTTTCTAAGGTGTGCACTCACTTTGAGTTTGTGTGAGGAGTTAAATGTTCCACTTTTGAACTCACTTTGAGTTTGTGTGAGGAGTTAAATGTTCCACTTTTGGACTCACTTTGAGTTTGTGTGAAGAGTTAAATGTTCCACCTTGTGGACTCACTTCACATTCACTTGAAGAGTTAAATGTTCCACTTTTGGACTCACTTCACATTCACTTGAAGAGTTAAATGTTCCACTTTTGGACTCACTTCACATTTACTTGAAGAGTTAAGTGTTCCACCTTTAGTGCTTTAAATACTTTTGATAGTGAATTACTTAATTTTATTTTTAGAAGGCCTGCTTGGGGACACACCACCTCAAGGGACGACCTTAACTCCCGTGTTCCGGCGGAGTATAAATAGTGGGTGGTGAATCGAAAGACACCTCTCTTGGGAATTGAATTTGATATCACTCTTGGCTAAGCCTCAAAGAACTTTATACCTTTGAGAAGTGAAGGAGGAGATTTGGGTTACCATCTCCTCTCGGCTGTGTGATTTCAGATTCTTCTCATCTATGAATTTAGGCCTCACGTACCTTGCATATATCGAGGACTCCTTTTAGAAAGCCACGTATATCTTTGTAGATAGCTTGTTAAGGTGTTGTTGTGTTCTATGTGCCTGCTAAAACATTTTCAAAAACATACACAAGTAGAGTCTTTAGGAAAAAAAATACTAAGTCACTATCTTTGTTCATGTGCAAGGTTGCTTTCTCCCTTGCCTATTGCTTGAAGACTATTTGCTTGAACTCCCTGGTTGTTGTTCTATGTGCTTGATCATCATTGCAAAATCTTTTGAAAGATCTAATTGGAATATTGAAACTGAGTTTTGTCCTGCTGTAGTGAGTTCTCCTTAGAAGCTTGGTCTTCCTTGGTCAGTCCAGGTCAGATCCAAGGTGTTGTCATGTTGCTCAACATCTCAATGAATGTTATGGTATCAATTGCATAAGATGAATCTTAGTCTTCTTCTTTCTTCTCCATTTCCCATGTTCTTCTAAAGTCCTCTATTCCCATGGGAAATTCTTCTTCTTATTCTTCTTGATTCTTTTCCTCTTATTATCTAGTCTACCTTCTTCTATTTATCTATTCATTTCTTCCATGCTTGATTCCTCCTCTTCTATAACCATGAATCTTGACTATCTGGTTTTGGAACCTTTATTAAGAATAGATGATCTTGAGCTCATTGACATATTTGAAAAGTATTGTTCCTCCAAAATTCTCATGAGTGATGAATTTATGACAAAAATAAAATAAAAATTGATTAAATCAGACGCCTTTGCTAGAATCATACTCATGATCTCATCCAAATATTCTTCATCTTCTAAATCTTCTCATCATTCTTCATCTTCTAAATCTTATCATGATTATTCTAAACACTATTCACATTCTTCATCTTCCAAATCTTATCATGACTCTTCTAAACATTATTTGAATTCCTCATTATCCAAGTCCTCTTCCTACACTAAGTCTTCAATTTCCTCTTCTTCACGATCTCATTCTTCTTCTACTTCTTCAAAGAGTCTTACTTCTCTTCAGAAGACATACCATAAAGACCAATGTGATAGTCCTTATGATACCTCTTCCATGAAGAGTGACGCACCCACCTATGATGACTATGATGACTATGATGATGGACAATGTAGTGATACCTATGACACCTCTATTCCTAAGAGTCCTCCTTATCGTGTCCTTTTGCTTACTGAAAATGGGTCCTCATATTGGAAAGATCGTGATGGTGATCCGTATGATTTGGATTTTGAAATAAACTTTGATGAGTTTTGTGAACAATACCTTGATTATAATCCAGCTACTACTATTGAGGAATATAAAATGCACCATGCTGATTTGAAATGTAAATATTATAAGAATCCTTCCTCTAAGAATTCTCATGCTAAAAATAAAGATGACACTCTCAAGCAAGATCATGTTAATGTTGAACCTTTGTCTTGTGATGGTTCCTTTCCATCCCCTAATTCTTCCAATACCCATACATTTCCTAAAGCTTCTGAGTCTACCAAATCTGTCACAAATCATTCATCCAACAAAGATCTTAAGACTTTTCATGCGGTTCCCTATAGTTATCCTCAAGGGCTACCTCTTAAAGAAACTCAAGCTAACCTTCACTTGGCTGTGAATACTTTCAATAATGCTAAATTTGAAGAGTCTAAGTCTTCATGCATTATAATGCCTACTTTAGCTAGTCCTTCACCATCTTTTTCAAAGTCTTCCATACAATTCCAACATGCTTCCTTGTCTGTAGAAGTGGCTCCATGTCAAGAGGACTCTAAAAATGATAAAGAAAAGAATATAAATAAAGATCAAGATCAAGAACCCTCCATATCATCTAATTCTCTTCATGATGTATCTCCTCCATTTCATGGTTCTTTTGATCCTCTACGCTCTTCCGCATTCATTCCACCATCTCCTAAGCAAGATCAAGCTACTACTTACACTGTTGAGCTTATTGATAAACAAAATAACCTTACTACACTTGTGCTTTCCAAAGATGATACTTCCATTAAGGTTATTAAAAATGGTTTTGTTACTTCCGATGTTAAGCCTATTGAAAATCAAGAGAAAAATGATACATTTATGCTATCTGAAGCTCCTTGTTAAAATCAAAGTCTTTCATCTTCTTGTTCTACCACTCCATGTTCGCTTCCACTTTCTACTCTTCCTAAGTCTTTGCAAGCTTTGAATAATCCTATCAAAGAAGTTTCTCCTATTCAATATGTTCATGATCCTATTGCAAATCCTAATGCTCACTCTAAAGATGTTGATGTCTTTGGTTCTCATATAGATGTTGATGAAACTATTGATTATCCTTTTGCATCTTCCATGTCCATCCTTGGATCTCCTCCACCAGTACTAAGGGCTTCATGTCTTCCTTCCATCTTGGGTCCTTATGTCCTTTCACTTTCCCCTCCTAACTCTCCTAATTCATCATCCATCTCGGGTCCTTACGTCCCTCCATCTCCTATCTTTCCTCAAGATCAACATAGATGCATACCCTTGAATCCTTTTCATCCACCAACTCATCTAAACCAGTCATATCCTCCTTCCACAAGTCCTAAGTCTTTTGGAAGTAACTTGAATGTTCAATACAAGAAAAAGAAACAATACAAGAATCCATGAAAAAAAGAAGATCACCATGTCTTCTCTAATCGACATGGGGGCATAAAGTCAAAAGAGATATCTAAGAAGAAAACTACAAGACAAGTATGGGTTCCAAAATCCATCATTCAAGATATTCTCTTTAAATCATCAAAAGAAAATGAAAAGACTATGGTTATATGGATTCCAAAGTCTCTCTTGAAAGAGTCTAATATTGAACAAAAATTGAAGTTGACATTCAAGCTTCCAAAGGCTTCCACTTCATCTTCTTCCAAAAACATTCTTCCATTCCATGCACCTAAGCCACAACCTCTGCTAAACATTCACCATATTCCTTCTCGTGTTCCTTCATTCACATTTCTTTCATCTTCTCACCACCCTTCAAGGTGTGTGTTGATGTTGATCTTGCCTTCCTTTCCATCTACCCTTTCACAATCCTTCCATTCATTATCTTTCTACTTTCTATCTTTTTTCCTCATTTGTCTGTTCCTCCTATTTTCCAACCTCACTCACTTTACATAAAACCTTATCCTCCATTTTTCTCTTTCATTTTCCTTTCCCTATCAACATCTTTGAGCATATCATTTTGAATCCTTGGTATATCATGGTTTATCCTTTCAAGGAGCATTATCTAAAAAGCTTGCCTTCTTCCAAAAAATAGAAAAATGAAAAAAAAAAAAAAAAAAATTTAAAAAGAAAGAAAAAAATTTAAAAAATTGAAAATGTGTCATGGTGAAAATTTGGAAATAGGCATCTTGGTAGCAAAAATAAAGAGAAATAAATTCATCCTATGGTGAAAACCACTCCCTTGTGGCACCTTGGATAAGTACCGTGATGAAAACCTAGCAATCAGGCATCAGGCGTAGTTCTTCTACATTTTTCATCCATTCCGTCTTCTCTCTTTGATCTTGACAATGTTGAACTATACGTGAACAATTGGCTATCTTGTGAGCTATCTTATGATGGTCTTGTTTTCATTTCATTTATTTTTAACCTTCATATTTAATTTTCTCCATTCATTCTAGCTTGTCGCTATCCTTTTTCCGTTTGGTCTTGATCTAATAAAAAAGAGTAAAGAATGATGCTATGAAGCCTCTTGACATATCTACTCCTTTGGATTACATCCTTTCCTTCTTTTGCATTATGCTTTTGAGGCTTATCCCATGCTAGTCTTTCATTATTTATCCAAATGTGCTTTGCATGACAATTTTTCCCTAGCTTGGATACTCTTGAGGAGTTTGACCTTGAGGATTTCTTCCCTTCATTCTCCTTCATTCTCTTGTCTTCCATCTCTTCCACCAGCTTGCTAATCCCTCTCGTTCCCCACCTTCCTAGACATTGGGACTACATGATGTGATCTTGCTTGGGAGTTTGATGCTCATTCTGTCTGGGGGCATCCCTTGTACATATTTTATGATCCTGAAAAAATACATATATGATGCTGAAAAAATCCTAAAAAGCATATACAGTCCTGAAAAAAATACAAAAAAATATATATAGAAAAAGTGCCCTGTGAAAACCTAGAAACATGCGCCTTGGTAGCAAAAATACAAAAAAATCAAAAAATGCAAAAAATATTTAAAAAAATATAGAAAAAGTGCCCTGGTGAAAACTTGGAAACAGGTGCCTTGGTAGCAAAAATACAAAAAAAAGAAAACAAATAAAAAAAAATGAAAAAAGAAAAAATTGCAATAAATCCAAGTGGTGAAAACTTGGAAACAGACGCTACTTGAGGCCTTTGCACCCCTATTTGTTAGCATGCATCCTTGACACTGAACCTTTCTCCATCATGTCTTGACCTTATTTGGCATAGTCTGGAATTGGTCTTTATTTTTGTCTATGGGGCATAACTATTAGCATTGGTCCTTTAGGTGTGTTTGTCTCTTGGGGCATTTCACAATAGGTGTTTTTCAACACCACCCCAAACAATTTTTTTCAACACTACCCCTGCATCGAGTGTTTCTCAACACTTATCAGATGTCTTACCCACCAGTCTAGTATGATGCGACGTTGCTCATTTGCAAATGTGATACTCAAAGTTTGATTCTATGACCAACACACACGCACTTAAACAATCAACTCGTTGAGATATGTTGACTTCTTTTTTTTTTTTGTGCTGTCTATGAAGATTTTTTTTATGAGTGGTCTCTCTCTGAGAAGTTTTTGATGATGCATAGCTAGAAGACTGAGGGTATGAGAATATGTTTTATTTCTTTATCTATTTGTGGGTATATTTTGTTGGTCCTAACTGTCATGAGCATTTATGTTGGTCTTACTTGACACTATGGATTGATAAGGTATTATCCTTGACTGTTTTGCGAGTGCATGCTTCTAGTTATCCTGACTTTCATGTGTCTTGATATAAGCATAATCTTGCCATATCAAACTTAGGTAATCTCACTGCATTAGTCATCTTGACCTCCATGTCTTTGATGCCTAGGTGAGATTTCCACATTTCTATCTGATAAAGATCATATTCATATTAACATAGTTATGCTAGTGTGCATTGTATGATCTTACGACGCTACCAATAACGCTTTATGATGATTATTAAATGTCTATAGGCATTGTGACCTTACAAGTCAACAACTTTTATAGTAGCTTGCATTCTTAGGTTCATCATAATTTAGTTTTTGCATCTTGCATATGGAGAGAGCTCTCATTTTTATCATTTACGGACTAGTTGGTCAACTATGCTCATTTTCTAGTTCTTCTTGATCATATCTTTATTTCTAGTCTTTCATATCACATCATTTTCTATTTATTTTCGGAATCAAAATCAAAATCTGAGTCACGTTTTTAAGATTTCTCATTTTTCTATGTAGTTGACTGAATTTTTGAAGCATAATTCTTCAATCTTTGATGAAATTTATTCCTTTCCATGTCTTCCAAACTTCTAGTCTTTCATTCACCCCTTTCACTTCCTCTCTTTGAAGTTTGACTTAATCTTTATCCTATATCTTTTTCAGTCAAACCTCGTCAACCTGGGGTATATCTTCACTGTTTGATGGTTATCCTATCATGCTCCATCCTTCGATTATGATTTATTGTGACTTGATCAGGTTTATCAATTTGTTGTTCTCCTCTATCTAATTTTGATTTCAATTCCGAGGGGGCAGTACCTATCAGCTTTAATCTTTGATTCAGCTTTATCATTTAGCTCAGCTTGAGATTCTTATTTTGAGACTTGATTATCACCTAGCAACGACGGTGGTGATTTTGTCTTTCAATTTTTATTTCTTATTTTTTAGACTTGATTATTGCCTAGCAGTGACAGTGATAATTTTGTCTAAAGTTTGATTTACACCTAGCAGTGACGGTGTTGGTCTTGTCTTTCAGCTTTTGCTTATGCTTGTCCTGATGTGTTCCCAAAATGAACACACATCTAGGTTGTTTTGTGATTCCAAATTGATCTCACATTTCAATCTTCTTTGACTGCATGTGTTCCCGAAATGATCACACATTAGTCAAAGAGGGTGGTGATTTTATCTTTCAATTTTTATCTCTTATTTTTCAGACTTGATTATTGCCTAGCAGTGACGGCGATAGTTTTGTCTAAGGCTTGATTTGCACCTAGCAGCGACGGTGTTGGTCTTGTCTTTCAACTTTTGCTTATGCTTGTCCTGATGTGTTCCCAAAATGAACACACATCTGAGTTGTTTTGTGATCCCAAATCGATCTCACATTTCAATTCTTCTTTGACCGCACATGTTTCTAAAATGATCATACATTAGTCAAAGAAGGACAAATGTATGCACCCTAAAATGGTCACCTAGACCTTGGGCCCCATTTAGCAATTTATCGAATCCCTGAATCAATATTTTCAAATATCAACAATATCAATTATATCAATTTCCTTGATCAAATCATAATCAATTCAATATTTCTTAAGGTTTGAGCCTTATTTAATTTAAAAGAGAAAAAAATAAAAATCTTATTTAATTAAGAGAAATGCTCCCTTTTAATTAATTAAAAATCTCTTTTAATTAAATAATAAAATCACTTTATTCTAAGCCTTTATTTAATTAAAAAGAATTTCCTCCTCTTTTATTTAAATAAAAAATCTCCACTTTTCTTCTTATTCTATGTTGCACAAATAAAACATTATTCTTATTTTATAAAAAGAGAAAAATTATTTTTTGTCTTATGTGGGACACAAAAGTCAACTCCTATTTTCCTATTGGAGGATATTTGTGCACAAGGATCAAGCTTCTATTTTTTCTTCACCGTTGATTAAGTCTTTTGTCTCTTAATCTCAATGGTCCATTTTCATCTCATTTCTTATAAAAGGAGAGCTCTCTCCTTCATTTTCATATCTTAAGTTTTTATGCTAATGTTATGCTGCAGGTTTTCTAGGTCATTTGGAGCTCTTTGAAGACATTGTTGTTGCATTTCATTTAGCTTGTTTTCTTACATCATAGTTGCATAATCATGACATTTTTAGTATAGATTTCATTTATGCAATAGATTAGCTTTACATAGCTTATTAGGAGGATTTGTAACACTTGTATTTTCCTTTCATAGCATAGCTTGCATCTTTCATTCTCATAGATTAGTTTGCATTGCATTGCATCCATATTGATTTCATTGGAGATATTGGCATTGTTGCCCTTGTCTTTGATTTGGAATCTCTCATTGTGTGGTTGACTAGCAAGGTCATTAGTTTATAGCTCTAGCTGAGAGCAACTTTACATCTTGCAACTCCATGCATAGAGAGCTATGGATCGATTTGTGAGGGCTCATTCTTGAGTTTTCTTGCATGTAAGGATTCATAGAAGTGTGGTCACATTTTCACCATACACTCTCTATAAAGGGCTCTCTTAACACATGCACTGACACCATCATGTTCTCCCTTCCCATGTCTAGCCTCAAAAAAACTTCAGATATGTTGGATATTTATTTTCTTGTGCATCCTACTTAACCAATAAAATATTCTAGCATTCTTGAATTTCCTTGTGCAATTATCTGACCATATTAGATGTTGTGTTCTATGAATTTCTCTCTCCCTGAAATTTTCATAAAAGGTATTAAAGCAATACTGGACAAACTCCGATGAGTGTAACTTATTATCACTCTTATAGAAATGGTACTCTCTTAATATTTTCCAATCCTCTTCTGTACTATCAAGTGCATTTCTATAGACAATATGAACAAAAATTATTACTTGCACTAAATTATAATATTGTGGTTTGATCTCATCTTGTGGTGCAAGCGTGTAGTTCTTTGTGTGTGTGTGAATTTTGTACCTAGCTGTAGACACAACACTTCAGTAAAACATTAGAGGTTACCTAAAATCAAAATCGTGCAATAAATGAAAAACTAAACTAACCAAGTGATTTACTACCTTCTAGTAGATGCTTGTATGTATTATCAGATTATACCGAGATCAGTGACCTTGACAACACCTAAACGAAAGATTTGAATGCAAAATCTAGATATGGAATGAATGCAATTAATCTATTTTTTTGGTTTTTCTGTGCAATTATGATACTGAAAACTTGATATGAATCTATGCTAATATGAAAATTGATATGCTAAAATGATCTAACAATAATATTCTAAATGATATGGATACTATGCAAAAATAATGAAAATCTCACAACAACTCGAATTCTCAAGATTGATTTTTCAATCTCCAATTCGACAGCGTGAGTGTGCAATTCATGGATGGATCCCAAATGAAGAGCTGAAGCCTTAATTTATAGAAATCTAGGGCTTTGGAGGTGCATGAAAAAAACCCATAAATCACTCAAATAACTTAGGTTGATTTTTGAGTTATTTTTAAATAAAGGATAATTAACTCACAAAAACATGCAAAAGCAGAGTTTAACTCAAAATAGAGTTTAGATTTAATTGATAATTGATAGTTGTCTGCTTTTCTGATTGTGCATGTTTTATTTATGAATTAATTTAATAATAGAGTGATTTATTTCCAACTTAACTGATTTTGAAAAATAAAACAATTGATTTATGGGTTAATCGATTATTTTTCAAACTTTTATTCAAAAACAATATCATTAAATATGACAACTTGCTTTAATCAATTAAATAAGAATTTAATCAATTAATGATAGGAATTTTGATTTATTGTCAAATTTAAATAATAATAATTAAGAATAAATATAATTAAATTCAATTAAATAATTAAGTGGCAATATTAAATCTAATTAATTAAATATTGAGAATATTCAATTAATCAAACTTTAGGATAAATAAGATTTATCACCAAATAATCATTAAATTAAAGATAATTATGATGATTAGGAATATTACTAGGAATATTCCTCGATGCAGAATTTGAGATAATCAATTAAATTCGATAATGTTCAGATGTGCCTTAGGTTAGGATTTCGATGTTGATTTTGTTCGATATGTCAATATAAGAGATTAATGAACCCATAGCCCATTTTTGGGGTATTACATTTTGCCCCTCTTTAAATTGTTGTGTGAAGCGCAATGGTTCAAAGACAGTTTGTGTATGATATTGAAACTGATGTTTGAAATTGATATTGATATGAGACATAAACTGATTGAAATTGATATGAAGATAATAGGTCATGAAAGACCAAAGATAATGTTAACTATAATAGCAAATGAACCGATGATTGCAAAAACATGTCAAAATACTTGATTCTGAACCTTATGATTGCAAAGAAGTGAGTGACCGATTCCAGACCCGATTGTCCTTATATTGAATCACACTGGTATCACATCTGAACCCTTTAGTTTCTGAAGAACCAAGGAAATAACACAATTGAACCGATAGTTACAAAAACTGATACAATTTACAAGATTAAGAGAATACCATATTGATATGGATCTCGAAGAATCTGATATGCCCCGAGCGATGATTGATTTGCCCCGATCGATGAGGTCTTTTTGATGAATCAACAACTAGGCATCGTTGTTGTCTTGATTACTGAGGAAAGATATGATTTCAGACTTAGATTTATAGACTTTGAATGATATGCAATACCATGCCCCCTTGGGGATTAAATTGAAATCTGACAAGAAAAGTCAGCATTGAATGGTTTAGAAGCATGTTAATTGATGTAAGAAGTGGTTAAATACGTTCGAGAACGCATTCTGCATCATTTAGAGGTCTAGAAGACCAAGTTTGACTTGGTTAAACCATGAATTGACCATGGTTGACCAAGTTGAAATTTTGATAGTTTGATGTAAGATAATCAGTTAAGTTGAACTCTAGATTTCTGTGATGATGGAAGATCGATTATGCAAGCAGTAGACTATCTTGGGTCCAAAAATTTTAAATCACAATTTTGACATAATAAATGATCTTAGATTTGAATTTTGATCCTGAAAATAGATTCAGAATGTCGAAATTAGCCAGGGGTGCAATTTTCGTGAAAAATAGAGCACTTTTGAAAATTAGGTCAAAAGCTATATAAAGGCCGGAAGGGCCATTTTCAATTCATTTCAACCTTGTGATTTTAGAAACTTGTGGAGCCCTCTGAGCAAAAATGGCAAATAGAGCAGCAGAACCAAAGGTACTTATGAGTTCGCATCGATTTGAGCACAGCCAGAGACACCAGAGACCGTGACAGTATGGACATTCGGTAAGTGGACCTCTGTGCTTCTCTGTAAATTTCATTTTTGCATGTTTGTAGCCTGTTAGGATCATTTTTGTACATTTTTAACTTTTTCAATTTTTGTTCCATGTAAACTCATACGACCCTCTAGCGAGGCTCGTACAACTTTATGATAGTAGATAGGTTTTCATTTGATGACACACGAAGGCTCATACCAGAGGGACCCATGAGTCATACGACATTTCATCGGGTCCCTCATAACTCATACGAATGGGATTCTAGTGTCATGTGACTATCCTTTGTCGTTTGGTTGTATGTGGAAAGTTGTATGACTTTTGATACTAGCCTGTACTATCGTATGGAAAACAACAAGCTTAAAACTCATATTTTGGTCCAAATTTTGAAATTTCTGATGCTGTACCCTGATACCTGTCCTGTTAACCTACCTTCTGAAATGTCAAACTACCCCATTTTTGTTTGTGTAACCTATTTTGTGACCCAATTACTAATAGGATTCCCTATTTCTAGTTCTGTGTAGGTCATATACCCAGATGTGCATGTTCAGATCTCTCATCCTACCACACAAAGACTGTGCATTTCACTTCCAGATCCGATGAGGGTGCATCTTGCTGCCTGCGGTTTTGAGTACTTGATACATTTACCTGAGCTTAGGGTAAATCATGGTTTATTGACTACATTGATTGAGAGGTTTCACTCAGAGACCCAAACTTTCCACTTGCCTACCAGGGAGATTACCATTACCCTCGAGGATGTTTATAGGATATTACGGATTCCTTTCCATGCTGCTAGGAGACCAGAGTATGTGAGTTTCGGGAACTCAGGATTTCTTGCCTTCAGACGTATCTTCGGAGATGATACCCAGATGACCTCATCTATTTCTTAGGATTTTCTTGTACAGAGATATGGACAGACACGCTGATTAGAGTGTATTATTGCTAGTATGATTGGTGATATCATTATGTCTGACCGTCAGCAGAATGGTCTTTTGATGGGCTGGGCACCCATGGTAGCACATTTGATGGCCACTCACTCTGAGTTGGCACGGGGCCAGTGCCTCCTTGCACACATTTTTTCAGAGATGCACAAGATCGTCTATCATGATAGTAGATCATTTGTAGCGGGAGCCCTAGTATTGCAGATATGGGTGTGGGAGCACATCCCAGTTGTGAGACCAGTGCATCAGACATAGCGGCAGCCATAGGAGCCGGTTATATATGTTTATGCTGGATACATTACACAGGTGCAGATGGGTCACCTTGAGTATTGGAGGTGATGCCTTGATGACATGACTTTTGTTCACTGGAGACCTTATGTAGGTATCGAGCCATGGCCTACTGCGCGAGGGCAGTTTAGTTATTTCTTTCAGAGCTGGATATTGATAGGCAGATCCTCTACTATCCTTGAGAGGTTCATTATCACTAGAGTATGGTGATAGTATGGGCAGATATAGGATGCCCCTAAGGATTACACCACATATGCTCAGATAGCTTGGGAGCTCAGGCTTGGTTGGTCAACGAGGCTCTCATATGCCTTGTGCACACAGGAGTATAGTGCTATTGTAGGCAAAGATTGGGAGTACCGACCTTAGGTACTCGATGCAGGTGTCATGGATGGTTTCATTTCATGGCTGGTAGACCATCCTATTCATAGGTTTTCAGATCCGATAGAGCTAATTCCCTCCATGGAGGACGCGATGGATGTTACAGGTGTAGCTATGCCATAGGGACCCACACCATCACAGGCTCCAGTGATACATCCCACACCATCGAGAGCCAGAGCGATGGCTCCTCCTTAGAGACCATTTGGACAGATGAGGCCCTCTCGTCCCACTACTTCCATAGCAGGGAGATCTACCGGTACACAGAGATGGAGTAGAGGAGAGAGTGGTACATTAGGTGGAGTTGGTTCAGCAAATGAGGTACTTGCAGCTAAGCAGGTGGTAGGTGGTGGTGTGGACTTCACAGAGGGGGAACTGGTTTTGATTTAGGTATAGAGGTCAGACGCCACAAGGCACAGAGAGCAGAGACTACGGAGCAGGTTTCCCCCAATACAGATATGCCAGATGTTGATCCAACTGTTCCTCTTACCCCACAGGAGACCATTAGATGTCTCAAAGTTCAGGTCAGAGACCTGAAGATACACAGTGCTAGGTGGGAGGAGAGATTTATAGAGGCTGATAGATAGTGCACTGCACTCACTAGAGAGGTACAACATTTACAGGTAGAGGTGATTCATCAGACCTCAAGATCTGCATATTATGTATCAGCTTATTATACTGCAGTTCCTTCAGCATAGAGAGTTCCTACCTACTCACAGTTCATGATGGCATCAGAGGGAGACAGAGCACCCAGAGCAGAGCCAGTGCCTGATGCACCACCTCCACCTACACTAGATGTGGAGGATCATGCTGATAGCTGATTTGTTTTGATACATTTTGATATACTGTACTCTTTTTGATCATTGTTCTGACATTGATAGCTCACATGAGCTCATTATTTTGTACATTGTGCCAGTAGTGTACCCCTGACTAGTTCGAGATTTTTGATATATATGAGATTGATATTTTGGTTGTGACTTCATATGTACTTGTCATGTTTTGATTTATGATGATATCATGTGATGCTTATTCTATGAGTAGAGTAGAAAGTATGTATGGATATATGCAATGCAATGATTTCTTTCATATGTATGGATGTTATGCAAATGTATTTGATTATGAAAAGATGTATGTATGATTTATGCTTATGCACATGGATGAGTTGTAATGAAAAAAATGGTTATGATATGTAAATGCAACAATACACATGATATATTTTGCAGGTATTGATGAAGACAAGTACTCAGTCTTATGTCAAAAAAGGATGTTTAACCCAGGATAGTAACTGCTGGCGAGTCTATGAAGAGACCTTCGAGTTAGGGTTCAGCTCTTCTTAGATTTGAAGAGATATTTGAAGAATTGTTTAAGCATTTGAATTTCATTGAGTTATTTGTGAGATCATGCAACATGAAAAATGCAAAGAAACATGCAATATGAAATGCAACCTAAGAACTAGGACCTAGTCACTGATCATGTGTCGGTCATTCTCATCATTGAATTTTTAGGTAACCAGATAAATAAATACAATGCCCACTAGTTATGAAACTATAGACATATGAATATCGATTTGTATGCGCAGGAATCAATACAACACCCACTAGTTAGGCAACCATGGATATATGAATATTGATTTTTTTTTTTGGAATTTCGAATTAGATATAAGCACCAAGGCATAAGTGCTAGGATGACCTAAATATCATATCCATTTTGATATAGCAATTTGTATAATCATCAAAACATAAATGTCATGATGACCTGAATATGCCTTGCATTACAAACACATCAAACAGTCAAGAGATCATTCTAAATCCAATGTGAATTACCCATAGTGACCCTTTATTGTTCACATCCTTAGGTAAGATCGCATTTCACAATAGGAGAAAGAATTCACTTAAAAGATAATAGTTAGATCAAACTTCCTTGAATTTTCTGGGTATCAATGGTCGAGGTACGCATGGCCATCCAATTTGAGATAGAGGCTCTTACAGTCGGACACCATTTCAATCTAGAGTTTCCAAAGTTGTTAGATTTTCACATACAAGCAGAAGACAAAGAAAAGATTATGCCCCCAGTCATCACTCTCTAAATCCTGTAAAGGACATCATCAAAGAGCTTGAAAGGAAATAATATGCAAAAATCTCAATGTGAATCAATAAGCATACAAGGAGATAAAAGCACGTAAAAACATAGATAGTTTTGAGTTTGAATTTGATGTTGATTGCATTGTTGTAGATGCAAAATCCTTTCTGGAGACAAGACTGACTGACTGACTCAAATGAAGCTTCAAAGGACTCTGACTGGATATGATACATCTAAGATACATTGGAGGCCATAGGATATGACTTTGATTGCCCCCAAGTTTGAACATTGATAGGATACAGATGCTTGAGCTGATTGGTGTATAGACCGACTTATTGAAAACAAGAATGCAGAAACAAACCGAGAGATATGTACAAACTAAAGCAAGATTGAAAGCTAGGAAAGACCAAGATTGTGCTGATAGATGGAGCATTTTGAAACAAGTGGCACTCATTTGCTAGGTTTTCACCATCTTGGCAAAGATTCTATTTTTTCTACCAAGGTGCCTGTTTCCAGGTTTTCACCAAGGCACTTTTTCTTTTTCTCATTTTTTTGTATTTTTCATTTTTTTTGTACTTTTGATTTTTTTTGTGAATCATCAAGGCACCTATTGCTAGGTTTTCACCAAGATGTTTATTTTTTCAAGACTTTTTCTAATTTTTATAATTTTTTTCAGGACATTTTACCATACACTAAATGCCTTAGGCATAGAATTTCTTCAGATGTAGAACATTGATTGGTTCTCGGAGCTGTTCTCCTTCAGTCATTGAGAGTTGATAGGCACCAGAGCCAAAATTAGTAGTGATTACAAAGAGACCCAGCCAGTTGGGTTCAAACTTCCCCTTGCATTCTCGATGTGATTGATTTTTAGGATTTTCTCTCAAGACTAGATCACCAACCTAAAATTCTCTATGTCTGACTTTCTTGTTGTAGCCTCTAGACATTCTCTTCTGATATTCTCTGAGATGATCATACGCTTCTTGTTTGCGCTCATCTAGTAGTTCAAGTTCTTGCAACCTAGACACCATATAGTCATCATCAGTTACTAGACCATGCATTCTGATTCTTAGTGATGGGATTTCAACCTCAATAGGCAGTACTGCTTCAGACCCATAAACTAAAGCAAAAGGTGTAGCCCTAGTAGGTGTTCTGATACTTGTTCTGTAGGCCCAGAGAGCTAGATTGATCATGAGATGCAAGTCTCTTACTATTTTATTAACTGTACGGTGCAATATTTTCAATAGATTCTTGTTAGAAGCCTTTGCTTGTCCATTCCCTTGAGGATAGTAGATAGAAGACCAATGTTGTGTAATTTTGAATTTAGCACATAAATCATCTAGATCTTTGGTCTTAAATTGTCCACCATTATCTATCATTATGGAATGAGGTATCCCATATTTGCATATGATATAGTTCAATATGAACATAGATATTTATTTTCCAGTTGCTTGTGTCAAAGGGACTGCTTCTACCCATTTTGTAAAATAATCTGTAGTTGTGATTATATGGGTATGTCCATTAGAAGAATGAGGATGTATAGCTCCTATAAGATCAAATGCCCATTGGTGAAAAGGCCATTGTGTAGTAAAGGGAATTAGATCTCTCCCTGGAGCATGAATTAAGTTACCATGCACTTGGCACTTTTGACAGTTCTTAGCAAACTTGATAGACTCTTTCTCCATTTCAGGCCAATAGTACCCAACCCTAATAAGTTTTTGAACTAGTGTTAAACCGTTTGAGTGTGACCCACAAATACCATCATGGACTTCCTCTAATGCACGTTGAGACTCTTCCCATTCTAAACATCTAAGTAGCATACCATCTAGACCTCATTTGTACATATCATGACCAATGATGACATATCAGGAGACATTATGGATAAGGTGTCTCTTTTCATGACGGTTGAAGGTATCGAGAATGATTTGGTCTTGGAGATAGGAAAATAGGTTTTTGTATCTGGATGAATCATGACCAACAACAGTGAAAATCATGCGGGTTTCAGGGGAATCATATGTAGGATAAGATAGCGCTTCCACCAGGAACTCATAGCGTAGCTCATGTTCAGGCTGCTCTAATAAAGTAGATAATGTTGCCATGGCATCGATAGCCTTGTTCTCTGTTCTAGGAATTTTCTCAAATGTGATAGATATGAAATACTTCTTTAGATCATCTACCATTCTCTTGTAAGGAATGAGCTTTTCATCTTTAGTTTGGTACACATCATTGACTTGATGGATAACAAGTTGAGAGTCTCCATAAATGTGTAGCTCTATTACTCTGCATTCAATCACTATTTTCATACCATTCAAAAGGGCTTTGTATTCAGCAATATTTTTTGTGCAAGGGAACTTTAATCTGAATGCTTTTGGGATTGAGTATCCTTGAGGAGTTATGAACAATATGCCTACTCCTGATCCATTCTGTGTATAGGAGCCATCAAAGAATAACTGCCATTCTCTAGAAGAAAGATTCATGATAGAGGAATCTAGAAATTCCATTTGCATTGGTGTATCATCAATCATAGGTGCATCTACTAATTGATCAGAAATAACTTGTCCTTTGATAGCTTTTCTTTCCACATATTCAATGTCAAATTCACTTAAGAGCATGACCCATTTGGCTAATCTACATGTGAGGGCAGCTTTGCTTAGTAGGTACTTGAGGGGATCAATCTTAGCTACCAATTGTGTGGTATGAGCTAACATGTAGTGTCTCAATTTTTGTGATGAAAAGATCATAGCTAGACAAGCTTTCTCAATCATTGAATAGTTCTTCTCATATGTAACCAATGTTCTACTAATATAGTATATAGTTCATTCCTTTTTGTTCTCATCATGTTGTGCTAGCAATATCCCCAGTGATGTATCTATTGTGGAGACATATAAGATCAAAGGCTTCCCAGGAATGGGAGGCATCAAGATAGGAGGATTTGATAGATACTTTTTGATATGATTAAATTTGTTCTCACATTCTTCATTCCATGCAAAGGTCACACCTTTATGTAATATTTTTGTAAAAGGTTGTGATATTTCTGCTAGCTGTGATATAAATATTCTGATAGATTGAACTCTTCCTTGCAATGTCCTCATTTGACTAATATTCTTTGGAAGTTGCATTTCCATGATAGCCTTTACTTTAGCTGGATCAACTTCAATGCCCTTCTTTGAAACTGTGTATCCTAAGAGCTTTCTAGAAGTGACACCAAAAGCACACTTCTTAAAATTTAGTCTGAGACTAAATTTTTCCATTCTATCTAGTATTTTGCTCAAGTCATTTAGATGTTCAGCTCTAATCATAGATTTTGCTAAAGTATCATCAACATAATCCTCCATAGTCCTATGCATCATGTCATGAAAAATAGAAGTTGTGGCTCTTTGATATGTAGCACCAACATTTTTAAGCCCAAATGGCATGACATTCCAATAGAAGGTGCCCCATGCACATGTAAAAGTAGTTTTCTCTTGATCCTTTGGAGCAATTTTTATTTGATTATATCTAGAAAAACCATCCATTAAGGAATACATCTCAAAGCCCACAGTCATGTCCACTATCATATCAATGTTAGGTAGTGGAAAATCATCCGTAGGGCATGCTCTGTTTACATCTCTAAAGTCTGTGCACACTCTGATTGATTTATCTAGTTTTGAAACTGGTACAATATTAGAGATCCACTCTGCATAGTCAATAACTCAGATGAATCTGGCTTTCAGGAGTTTCTCTAATTCAGCTTTTACCAAGAGTGCAACATGAGGATGCATCTTTCTTAATTTTTGCTTGACAGGTTTAACATTTGGAGCTATAGATAAATGATGCATTATAAGATTAGGATCCAACCCTGGCATATCTAAATATTTCCATGCAAAGTTGATCTTCTTTTCTATTAGGAATGTTGTAAATTTTTGCTTCTCTTCTTCTAATAAAGATTGTGCCACATGGATCAACTGTGGTTCCTTTGTTGTTCCCAAGTTGATGGATTGAGTGGGCTCAATTAGAACTAGAGATCTATCCTATAAATGACTCAGAAAGAAATCAAATATCTCATCCTTAGGCACCTCAAAGAGGTTTTCACCTTCGGATACATCTTTTATTTTTACTTTTGTAGGTTTTGAGACTGCCACAAAGTGGTTTTCACCCTCAGAACTCCTTTTATTCTTATTTTTCTGACTAAGATATTTGATGTCCGACTTCGTCATGCTAACACTTGGTTCACTGATGGAAGTACTCATAGGCTCAACTGCATTGAGGTAACAAGAAAGTGCATAGTCATTCGGGAAGGTATAAATACCATGGCTTGGATTTGTGGAGGTTTGATCAATAAGGTCTGGATATTGGATAGTCAAAGTGGGGAAAGATTGGGAGATAGTGTTTATGGATATGGATCTGTCATCATTGGTCCTAACTCGACGCTCAAGTTCAAAGGTGATATTACAACTTAAGACATTCAATTCATGAATAGGCTCAATGTCATTGTGGGAGTCCAATTCAGCCATAGGTGGATTAGACTCGATAGGTTCATCATTTCGCTCTAGACTTAGGTTGGGTTCAGGTGCATATTGGTGAATAACATCAACATGTTTCTCTATAATAAGATCATATTCTCCTATAATGGCTCCCCATTCATAGTCATTAGATTCTTCATTTATGCCTCTAGGAAATCTAAGAACATGAGTAAAGTCAGGATGAATACCCCAAGAAGGGTTACCCTCAGATTCTGATTTGAATTCATACTCATGGGAATTTGTCTCAAAATAACTATCACCTTCCTCTTTGTCTGTGTGATTGTCTTCGAGATTAGCTGGTTCTTGTGTTGCAACTATCTTTTGATTGATATTAGGTTCTTGTGTTTCTACTACATTAATTCTTTTGATTGGATCATCTTCAGCTTCAAGGAGATCTATGATTTCCTTAGGCAAATGCTCATAAGGGATAAGTTCAGAGCTGTTTGAATCACTATCTAATGGTTTAGTTTCTTCCTTCTTAAGAAGAGGTTCTCCTGGTGTGATCTACTCTATGACATGGGAACAATTACCTTTGAGGTGGAAGGGTTTCTTTTTAAAGCCTAGGCCAACAATATCTTTGTTTGCCTTACCAATATGTGAAATAGGTGTTATAAGACCTTCTCCGTTGACTCCTAGAGGTCCTTTACCTGAATATCCCATCTTAGCTATTAATTTATCTCTTAGACCATATGCCTTAGAAGGGATTTTGGATACTATAGAGTCACTAGTTTGAACAACTTTAGATTTAGGTTCATCTTTATATAGCCATGCAAGCACAGCTTCATCCTCTTCAAATTCTTTCTTGGAGACTTGTTCTGCTACAAAATTCTTTTTATATGCCTCAAGAGGTTCTTTAGAGTCTGGTTTGGATTGTTTTAAAGATTGTCCATAAGACTTAGGTGAGATAGGGAGAGATGTCAAAGATAAGACTAGCTCTATATTATATTCTCCCATACCATTTTCTTTGATATTGACCTCTTTTGCAAGATCTTCCATTTTAGATGTGGATGCTTCTTTAGTTGGCTCAATGGAAGATTCTCTGTTATTAGGCACAAGTTTATCTACACTTTCCTTCAATGTATTGCAAGTGGTGGATATGTCTACTGGAATAGTGACCTCTACTCCTTCATAAGGAAATTTTAAGCATTGGTGGAATATAGAAGGAATAGCCTTCATCTCATGTATCCATGGTATCCCTAGAAGAATGTTGTAAGCCAAAGGTAGATCAAGAACCTGACATATAGTATCTTTGATAACTAGACCTACTCTGATAGGTAAGACAATGGTGCCTTTAGAAGATCTTTCTTGTTCATCATAGGCCTTTATAGTTATTTTCTTTCTAGGATCAATAGCCAATTCTGAAAATCCCAATTGTGTGACCAAGCTGTAAGAACAAATATTTAGGCCAGCGCCTCCATCTATCAACACACATTTGACTCTACGGTTCTGGATCAAGACTTCTATATGCAAGGGCTTGTTATGTGGGTGACTCAAGGAGTTGTCATCTTCCTCTGAAAAGGAGATATATTGCGGAGATGTAAGATGTCCAACCATAGTCTAGAACTTGTCTAAATCAAGGTCATCAGGAACATTAGATCTGAGCAAAGCTTTGTCTAGAATGGCTCTATAAGCTGGAGATACCCGAAGCAACTCAAACATGGAGATTTTTTCATTAGTGTGTTGGAGTTGTTGAACAATGCTATAAGATGTTGGCCTTGTATCTTTAGGATTGGAAGATTTAGAAACAACCTTTTGTTTTGAAGCAGAAGAAAGATTGAAGGGCATATTAGGGAAATTTGATGAATCTGGGACTTGTCCATTCAGATGTGCTTGAGCTTGTGATCGAGTTACTGGATTAGCTAAAGTATGATCTCTATCTCTTCGCACAACTGTGATGACATTGCAATGCTTGGGGAGACAAGGTTCAACCATATTGATAACAACATTATTTCCAAGGTAAGCATAATTGACCTTTGCCGCCATATTAGGCTGAGAAGATGAAACTTCTTGACCATGTTTCAGAAATGGTTCTGTGAATGTTGTATGATCATTATTTCTCTTATGATTGTCAATGGTGATATCTCCCTTATCAATCAAATCTTGAATAGTATGCTTCAAGCATAAGTAGTGATTAGTTTTGTGACCTTTACCTCGATGGAAATCACAAAATTCATTCTCTCTCCGCCATTTCAGTTTAGGATCTAGATCATATTTTCAGATTTCAGGCAAGAAGATGATGTTATTAGCTAGCAGAGTTCTCATAGCTGATTCTAAAGATTCTCCAAGAGGAGTGAACGTTCGTTTATTATCAGCAGAC
This sequence comes from Chamaecyparis obtusa, assembly GCA_027943335.1. Lineage (NCBI taxonomy): Eukaryota > Viridiplantae > Streptophyta > Pinopsida > Cupressales > Cupressaceae > Chamaecyparis > Chamaecyparis obtusa. The sequence goes on from BSBK01002839.1 coordinate 1,282,513, forward strand.
CACTTTTTATACTCTAGCTTCTTTTGAGATGATTCAGACACTTTTTGTTCTGAAGCTTTTATGGCTTGGGTGCCAATAGTTAGATTGAAAGCTGGTACCTTTGATGGGGCATAGATAGTATCAACAACACCATCTGTGACAATGCCTTTATTCTTGTTCCAGTTTTTGTTCTTGTCTTTAGAACTAGATCCTGATTCATACTTGTCCTTTTGAAGTGTGATTTCTCCTTTTTTCACAAGTACTTTATCAATTTTGATCACAATGTCTACCATCTTATCAAAAGATGTATGATCTTGCATTTATAAAGGGTAGTTGATCTCTTGGATAAGATTATTGATGAAGATTTCCAGTTTATCAGTTTCTGGAATAGGCCTAGCATATAGAGAGAATTTCTTCCTCCATCTTTTGAGAAATGTCAAGAATGGTTCACTTGGATATTGCTTGAGATTACAGATATCAATCATGGTGACTGGATGTTGAATGTTGTAGGAGTATTGCTGATAGAAAAATTTGATCAACTCCTCAAAAGTTTTGATAGTAGAAGGCAATCTAGAGAACCAATGAATGGCTGCCCCTCCTAGAGATCGAGGAAAGAAATGCATCAGATAGGTTGGTTCATGCATGAAATCCATAGATTGTGTATAGAATTCTATGACATGATCTTGAGGATCTGAATGTCCATCATAATTATCATATTTAGGCATCTCCATTCTTTTTGGGAATGGTGGCATGTACGTCTTTGTCAAATGGAAAAGGACATAGAGCCTCCATGGAGAACTCCTTGGGTTCCTTTTCTTTCTCAAGGTTATTAAGTTTGACTTGCATGGCATGCATTTGTTTCATCATAGTTGTGAGTGGAGTTTCTTCCTAATGCGTAATGATATCTTCAAAATTAAATTTGGGAGGAAGTTTAGCTCCTTGATGAGCTAATTGTAAAAAGTATGCCTCTCTATCTTCTTTCAAGAAATGCTTCATCATTCGTTTGAAGTTATCATCATTTTGATATTGAGATATTTCTTTAGGTGTGGGTTCCTGATCTGCACCATTTTGAGATTGAGCTCTTTGAGAGCCAAAGTTTTTCCCCACTTGAGACATGGTGGGAGTTCTACTTGGGATAGATTGATGAGGAGTTTGTTGATTACCTCCGTGAGTTGATGAAGGACGAATGTAACTAGTTTTTAATCGAAGATTGCCAGTACCATCATCTTCATAAAGACTAGAATTGTAGAGTTGCTCAAAAGTTGGACTTTGGATATGAGTCAAAGGTAAAGTATGAGATACTTCCCCAGATTTCTTGTGAGAGGAAGCTCTAGTTTCCACCATTAACCTTGGGTGAAACAAAAGAATATGATGAAGACAATTGAAGAAGGATCTGATTGAAGAAGATCAAATGATGCAACCTTGTCAAGGTTTGATTGATTGAAGCTTAGATTAGACATAGATGAAGGAGACTATGTCCTGGATGTATGGGTAGATTCCAAAAAGATAGCGGACACGAGTTCACAACACTTAGTCATTTTGATGATTGATTGAAGATTGATAGTTATGACAAGGTTTTGACACAAGATGATAAAGACTCAAATCAATTAAACAGAAGGCTAAATCAGATTCAAAAGGCCACTTTAGGAAAATGATTGGATTCTTAGTAGTTTCCTGCTCTATTCCTGACACAGTGATTTTCTTGATAGACTCTGGAAATAGGCTAGAAAAGATGGATATCTAGCAATTCTGACAACTTTCTGGCAAATTTTCAAAACTTCTCAAATGACTTTTTGCAGACTCGTACGACAGTGGGTATAGAATGAAATGACAATTGACAAGCTCATACGAGTGTTGGCAATAGGAAAATTGACTTTTGAGAATGACTAGTAGAAACACTCGTACGACAATATACTAGTTACCATACAATAATCAGGGGGTAATGAAATGACTCTTGACCAAAACTTGTATGATTTTATGACCTGATGAGATGACTTTTGACTCCATAAATGAATTTCACTTCAATTTTTGCAAATTTTTGGGTTTTCAGGTCCAGATTTGAGGATTGTAACAGATTTGTTCATTTTCAGTAACCAGATAGATAAGCAAGCACACAAAATAGCAAGCAAGTGATTTCAAGCATGTCTGAAAATAATGAACAAGGGAAAAAGCAACCTTGCGCATGAACAATCAAGTGACTTATTTGTGCTAATCCATAGAAGTGCTAATTGTGTATGTTCCAAAAAGTTTTACAATAACGCACATATTCCTAGAAAATGAAAATTTGGCCTCACTAGGGTTTTTAGTAATGGTTTGACTCTGCAACTTTTATGATCCAAGAGGGTGAACTCCAATCCAAGCGCATCAGGGTTTTGACATAGTCTGAGAACTTAATCTCCAGGATCTGCTAGGGAGATCTGACAGCCCAACAAGAGACCACACATGTGGAGATTTCTTCCAACAGTACATTTATATAACGGTTGTCACTACCACAAAAAAAATGGCTATTACCGCTTGAGGTTCCATCAACGTGGTTGACCCAATTAAAGGAATGTCCACTATGGTTAACCCTCTCTAAAGGTGACTCACAAAATATACCACATGGGGACTAGATTAGATTCAAGGATCTGGGTTTCTCGTACTATCCAAAAAGGAAGTAGAGCATAATCCCCTAGCCTCTTCACTTCACCAAAACAAAGTAGACAAATAAATCCGACGTGCTAAGACTAAGATTATCTCACAAAGATCTATGACATCAACCCCTTATAATCTATCAACCTCTCCAGAGAGAGAATGCATCGATCAAAAGTTGAAGACACATGGATCTAGTAGAACGTGAGACTCTCTCAATATCCTCCCTACCTACAAGGGTTCCTTTGTTGAGAACAGTTTCACTGAAAACTCACTCTCTCAAGAGCCACAAATAGTGTTCATAGGGCCTATTTACTATGTGTAACAAAGATGTTGAGAGAAAATCTATGTTCATTTTTAGAGCCCAAATGAAATGTGTGATATGGAAAAGAAAGTCACTCAAGCTAGACACGCAAGATGTTCATTTTAATCCAAATCAAAACATTATCAGCTCAAAAGGTTACCTTAGTTCCTCGCAACGTGCTTAGTAGATTTTTACCTATTTTTAGCAATTCTTGCACTTTTTCCAATAAAAAACTAGTGAAAATCAATCAAAACCAAAGAATTTCAATTGTTAGGGTTAGATGTTAGATGTTAGTCGAAATCTAAAAACCAAATCTGACAAACTTCCTGAAAAGGTGAAACGATAATTGAACCCTGGCACTAAAACTCATACGACAGTGGCTTACCTCCCAGACGACAATCTAGAAGCTTGTACGATAATGGGTATCAGATCATACGATAATTGAGCTTCCAAATGATAGTGGGTTTCTGCTTGTGCGATCCTTGATCAAATCAACTATCGTACGATAGTGGGTATCTCCTGGTACGAGTTTCTGATAAAACTCGTATGAAAATTGTAAAGATAGAGAATAAAAATCGCAGCTTGGAACAGAAAAAGATAAGAAAATGATAGAAATTGATAAAATTTGAAGGGAAATCCATTTCAGGGCCCCACGATGGGTGCCAGAAATGTGTGTGTGAATTTTGTACCTAGCTGTAGACACAACACTTCAATAAAACATTAGAGGTTAGCTAAAATTGAAATCATGCAATAAATGAAAAACTAAACTAACCAGGTGATTTATAGCCTTCTAGTAGATGTGAGTATGTATTATCAGATTATACCGAGATCAGTGACCTTGACGACACCTAAACGAAGGATTTGAATGCAAAATCTAGATATGGAATGAATGCAATTAATCTATTTTTTTGGTTTTTCTGTGCAATTATGATACTGAAAACTTGATATGAATCTATGCTAATATGAAAATTGATATGCTAAAATGATCTAACAATAATATTCTAAATGATATGGATACTATGCAAAAATAATGAAAATCTCACAACAACTCGAATTCTCAAGATTGATTCTTCAGTCTCCAATTCGACAGTGTGAGTGTGCAATTCATGGATGGATCCCAAATGAAGAGCTAAAGCCCTAATTTATAAAAATCTAGGGCTTTGGAGGTGCATGAAAAAAGCCATAAATCACTCAAATAACTCAGGTTGATTTTTGAGTTATTTTTAAATAAAGGATAATTAACTCACAAAAACATGCAAAAGCAGAGTTTAACTCAAAATAGAGTTTAGATTTAATTGATAATTGACAGTTGTCTGCTTTTCTGATTGTGCATGTTTTATTTATGAATTAATTTAATAATAGAGTGATTTATTTCCAACTTAACTGATTTTGAAAAATAAAACAATTGATTTATGGGTTAATCAATTATTTTTCAAACTTTCATTCAAAAACAATATCATTAAATATGACAACTTGCTTTAATCAATTAAATAAGAATTTAATCAATTAATGATAGGAATTTTGATTTATTGTCAAATTTAAATAATAATAATTAGGAATAAATATAATTAAATTCAATTAAATAATTAAGTGGCAGTATTAAATCTAATTAATTAAATATTGAGAATATTCAATTAATCAAACTTTAGGATAAATAAGATTTATCACCAAATAATCATTAAATTAAAGATAATTATGAGGATTAGGAATATTACTAGGAATATTCCCTGATGTAGAATTTTAGATAATCAATTAAATTCGATAATGTTCAGATGTGCCTTAGGTTAGGATTTCGATGTTGATTTTGTTCGATATGTCGATATAAGAGATTAATGAACCTATAGCCCATTTTTGGGGTATTACACTCTGTAAAGTCAACAACTGACAATATACTATCAATTGGAAATGTATTCTTGCATATGCGGAATTGTCCATCAAGCCATCTAGAATTGTGAGAGTGTTTCACATATTTAGGTACGACCTTACTCTTGAATTCATTCATAAAAGAATTAACACTAAGTTTTTCAGTTATTAGGTCGCACCATTTTCCAACTTTTCCATCCTTCAATGGATACTCAATAGTTTTAAATCTTTTTACATCAACTAATTGTTGTCCGAAATCAAATGAAATATTTTCATGCAAACATTCATCTAATAATGTAAGATTTCCACATACATCACATACACCAGAAACACATGCATTCAAAAGATAAAATTGCTCATTAGGTGGGTTAAAAAATAAATTTGATATAAACTCCTTTACAGTTTGAGGTGGTATATTTATACCACATTCCCACAACATTTCATTAGTATGCATAATAGAATGTATAGATTGAAAAAATATCATAATGATAACGAAATTGAACATGAGTTTTGCAACAATAGGTGATTCTTTCTTTGTTAATCCTTAAATACCATGGTTTATATTTTTCAAAAGATCTTTGACTAATACTAATAGTTAACACCTTATCATCCACAAATTTTTTATACAATTTTGTTTTAGTCATATCTAAAAGGTGTTTTGGATGTGGATCACAAACTTTTGAACCAACTCTTAATTTAAGAACATCTCTGGCATTAGGGGATACTCTTGTATTATCGTGCCAAAAATTTTCAATCAAAGTTTTGACTTCACCAGTAAGATTCATGTCAGACCTCGGGAGTCTGCCACTAAAGGTCCATAAATGGTTTTTCGGATCACTTTCAAAGTTAACTCTTCTCTTTACAGCTCTTGTTAAAGTTTTACGATTAATATTAAGATATCCACTTATGTTTGAAATCATTCTTTTATCAGTAGTAGTTTTTTTAGTAAAGCTATTGTTATTGCTCATCGTGCCACATTACTATCTTTAGAATGACTTTTCTTTACAATTGTGTCAAAGGCACTAGAAATAGTTGATACAACTTTTTTTAGAGACTCATCCTTCTTAGTTTTCACATAAATGCCTAACCTCTTCATCACTTTTTGCATTTTAGACATTTTAATTAATTGTAACATTAATTGACATTGAAACCCAAATTTCTTATTATAAAAAAATTGTCTAAACAATCTGCTCACGTGTGTCCTAATTTGTCTTGATGAAACCAAACCATGTAGATTGTCTAGCACATCAATTTTTATTTGAAATTGTTCATTTATTTCATTATCATTCAAATGAGTTTCTTTCTCAATCGGTGTTTATATGTCTACATTTACATTGTTGATTTCAATCTGATTTGGTGTTTGATTTTCAGTTTCAATTAGGGTTTGACTTTCAGTTCCTTTATCATTATGATTAACATTACTAATTTCTGAAATTTCACGTGTAATTAAATTTGTTAATCTATTTTCAGGAATAAAATTTAAATCATTTTTATTGTAACCTGCTTCTAGCAAATCATGAACATCTTTATCAAAATAAGTTGTAACATTTGGATGTGAAGACATACCTGTATCCAATACTGGATTAGAAGATGCACCTAATTTTTCTTCTTCAACCTCTGCATCCATTATGGTGTCTTCATTTTCCTCCTCTTCTGAAACAATTGTTGAACTTGATGCTTCAACATTATTTAGGCTTTGAAGTCTTTCTCTTCTTTCTCATTGTCATTTTGCCTCCTCTCTATTTTCTGCAATCTCCTCATATGTCAGAACCTTCGTTGACCTCTTTCTACATCGGTTTGATCCCATTTTTGCACCAAAATTTGAGTTCAAACAATCTTTTTTGAATGTCAAATGCAAGATAAGACAAAAATACTAAATGTTGGCAGAAATATTCTCTTTGTCTACTGTGGATCGATACAAAACAGATTGAAATGTCATCAATCATTAGATCAGGCCCACGATCTTGTTTTTTTGGTTGCAACGACTCTTTACGAAATGGGCACCCGTTTTGTAGTTTCACAAAATGGGGGCCCATTTTTTAGCTTCACAAAACGGGCGCCCATTTTATGAATTTAAAAAAATGGGCTCCCGTTTTGTAAATCTATGAGCAGGAACCTTGCCTGTTGGCTTGGGTTTTGGTTTGGGACAGGCTTGGTGGGACCAAGCCTATGCTTGACCATGCAAAAAAATGGCTAAGGCATTACAAAATAAAATTTCTGCCTTGCCATAATGTTTTGGACACCTTCCCGAATAAATTTTTTGATAAAACAAAAACCCGTTTTAGCTCTAATTGTGCAGATTGTACAAATATAAATTTTATAGTGATATGATAAATTTTAATATTTATACAATATTTATTAAGCCAACGTGGTACCTAAACTTGAAATACCAAGGTTAACTAAAACTTTAATAACTTTTTTAAGTTTACATTTTTTGAAAAATGAGTTATATGAGACCAATCTATATAGAATTTCCTTCAAATTAAAAAAAAAATTGAAAAAAAGTGAAGTTATCATCAGATTATGGTGTCTGTACACCAGAGGTTTCAAAAATGTACTTTATAGTCAATTAAAAATTAATTTAAAAAAGTATTCAATAAAAAAATAAGATAAAATATTCTGACCAATCTTCAGTGTTTTAGGTACCTTTTGCCAAAAGGATTCACAAAAATACATTCATTTACTTCAAAAAAGGGTGTCCGTACACGTGTGAGGTGTGGTTTTGAAACATGCATTTTGAAAAAATGGTTTTCAGACATGCATACTAGAATTCAATTTATACCATGTGGGTATTGAAATAAATTACATATTTGAAAACTAGACTCCGAGCACTAAATTTTATTTAACTGAAGTTTTTCAAGATTCAATCTTTAAGTGCTTCAAATTTGGACATCAATTGACAGAAATTTTGAAAAATAGAGAAAACACTTCCACTTTTTGCCCAAAAGTGGGACTCAACTTCTTGCAGCCACCCATATATATATATATATATATATATATATATATATATATATATATATATATATATATATATATATATATATATATATATATATATATATATATATGATATTATTGCAAATGAATTGACATCATTCCCTAAAAAAGTAGAACTACAATCACAATGGAGGAAAGAAAACGCAAGAGTTACGAAGAAGAGTCTTTTCGGACCACAACATTGAGACCAAAAAGAATCAGTGCTACCAAGTCACAAATCCAAGCAAACTACACAAGGAAAACATTTACGAACAATATCACAGGTACAACATAACATGAAAACAACATATAGAAGAATAGAGATACATATAGAGGAATAGCAGAACAAGTTTGATTCCTTTATCACCTTGCACCAACAAAGTAACAAGGGTCGTATAAAAGAACCTAACAAACTTTTAGAAAACACATCACGTGGGGAGAAGCACAATACAATAGGCAAACACACAAAAAACTACCATGAAGGATAAGCCAATCAAGCACGCCGCCTACTCTCCCCATCTTGGTCTATATCATTTAGGGAAGGTGGGAAACTCACAAGAGGGACTATATCTAACACAGTAGGAATAATAGCTAGTTCCAAACAAGGATCCTCTTGAGAATCATAATGTTCGATACTAGGTGTAATTATCAATTGTTTTGAAAGCATATTAGGTAAATCAATATCAATTTCAATAGTCTCGTATTCATCATTAACATCATTAGCATCATCGAGAGTATCTTCTTCATCAAGATTAATCGAAATAGAATCTAAGATACGAATAGAATCATCATTATCATTCATCTTAACATCATTATTAACATTAACTTATTCCAACACATCAAGCATAGGCTGGTCAAAATAAGGTAAAGAACTTTGAAGAACATAGGCATCGGCCTTAGCTTGAGCCCGATGCTTCTTATGATGTTTTTTGGCATATTAGTTACATTTTGTCTTGTTTGAAATATGTTGGGAACTAGGAGGAACAAACACCGATTCCTTTACAGGTTCTATAGGATTCTCAGGAGCTTGATTAATAGAACTAGAAGAAATGGATAATAGAGGTATGGAAGGCGTAGGAAAAAGACCATGGTTAAGATCCATCTGAGCCATGCTTAACTCACTAATCTTGTAATGCTTATAGGTTTGATATGATCAAAAAAAATTATCAGGTTGAGAAGGACATGAATTAGATAATGAAGGCAAAAGAAGTCAAGGGTAGCACAATCCCTAGGCCTAGAAGGTTGATATAAACTATGATTAATCATCTTCACTTCTTCACCATGAATGAATTTAAGACACTTATGGATAGGAGAAGCAACATCATGCATGGAATTCAACCAAGGCAAACCAAGCTTAACTTGAAACTGATCAAAAGTAGTAACAAAAATGAAGGTAGTGTAACTTTACCACAGAGTTCAACAGACAAATTAATAGAACCAAATGATGGATAGAGAAAACCATTACAAGTTTGGATTCACAGATTAGATGTATCATAACAATCACATTGTAAGTTCTTCATAAAAATATTTTCTTTAGTAATAACATTGACTAAGGATGTAGAATCAACAAGGCAACCACGCGTAGGTATCTTATAAATCCTAGAATAAATGTAGAGGGGACCATCATGAGCTTTAATAGTCTCATAATTATCAAAGGTGATCAAGAGTTCCCTAGGTCTTTTTTTCTTAGGTTGTTTTCAAGGTTTAGGTTGAGGTTTCAGTTTAGGCTTAGGTTGAGGTGGAACTTGAAGTTGAGGTTGAGATTGAGGTTGGGGTGGAGATACAGGTTGAGACAAAACAACATGCTCCACATGGTTAACAATATGATTGAGATCATCCACCTTTATATCATAAATAATATCCATAGAAGATGGTTGAATAATGGTATTAGTATATATCATGTGTATCCAAAGGATTCGTATAGATTTGGAGGTTTTGATTAGGAGGAGAGATATATTTTTTCCCACTACCATCAAAATTATCAACAAATAAAGCATTAGAATCAATTAAGTCTTGAACCTTATGTTTTAGAGAATAACACTTCTCAGTATCATGGCCATTCTGATGATGGTATTGAAAAAAGACTTTGGAATCAAAGGATTTGGATGCCATCGTAGTAGGTAAAAGAGGTCAAATAGGAGGTAAAGTAATCATATTAGCATTCAAAAATTTACTCATGATAGAATGTAAAGATTCAGCAAGAGGAGTAAACATATGATTCAGACGAAAAGCAGTGAATGCAAAAGTGGCATTGTTGGATGCAAAAGCAACTTGATCAGCAACTGTGTTTGATTTCTTATTTATCTTGACATAGTTGTTAGGTTTTTGAAACTTGTTGGGATTAGGAGAAGCATCACTCTTATCAACTGGAATAGGAGCCATTGGAGTGTTTCTCTCAAATTGACTCACTTGTAATTGATAATGATGAAGTGATGCACAAATTTGTTGAAAAGAGGTAAATTCAGTAAGAAGAATCTTATCTCTAATATCCTTTTGTAAATTTGAAATAAACATACACTGAATATCAATATCAGGAACAAGATAATAAATTTGAGCATACAAATGTTTAAATCTACCAATAAATTTAGTCAATTTTTCTTTAGTATTCTGTTTACAATGCATCAAATTAGTTAAGGACACTTGCAGACCAATGTTATTTTGGAACTGTTGGAAAAAGACATTAGCAAGTTTTGGAAAATAATCAATAGAATAAGGAGGCAAGGAACAATACCATTGCAAGGCCTTATCACAAAAAGTTCTAGCAAACAACTTGGCTGAAATGCTATGGTCATGAGCATAGTCACTATAAAGGATTTGAAATGTTTTAACATGAGTGATAAGTTCTCCCTTACCATTGTAATTCTCAAGATGAGGCATATCGACTTACTGAGGAATAGGAGCAAGAATAATGTATAGGGATAAAGGACTTCCCATGTCACATGTAGGAATACTAAATTTGGATTGGGTTAAGGACGTAAGTTGTTGTTGTAAAGAGGACACAGTTTGAACTAGACTAATGATTGTGGAATCATTGGAAGAAATAGAAGGCATAGAAACATTAGAAACACTAGGGAAAGTGTAGGAAGAAGAAGGAATAGAAGACACAATTGGTGAACACTTGGAACCACAGTCGGAAGAGGGTTGGAATAAGTAAAAGGAACACTATGGTAATAAGGTTGTGAAGTAGGTAGAGACACCGATGGAATACTCATAGGAATAGATGTAGTCACTAAAGGAGGAGTATAAGTAGGAATTATAGGTAAAGGAATGGAAGAAGGTTCCACACTAGTGATAGGAGGAGTGAATCCTAGTTCTTGAGCTTCTTGAGCTAAAGGTTTAACATTTAAATGCACAAGATGAGTGATACCACACAAGAGATTAACACCTTGATCACTATCATGAAGGACTTTCTTAAGAGCCTCTATAGGTTGAATAGAATCTTGATTATGGTTTTCTTGAATAAGCCAATTTACCATTTTATCAAGTTCAATTGAAATTTTTTGGACTTGTTTAGGAGGAACCCTTAAAGCGTCATCCTCATCATGAGATGAGTGAGAAGAGTTATGGTCCATAGTAGGATTGGAAGAACAAGTAATCAAATTGTCATCTGGGATCCTAAGGAAAGGAGAGGAAGACTTAGGATCAAAGGCACCCATAAGTCTACGACTTCTTCTAACTGGGATATTATAAGTAGGACTAGAGGTAGTAAAGATCATATACCAATGCAATGCAAATGAAATAAATTAAGAAAACACAAGGCATGAACAAATAAATGTTTTTTATATTTTTTCTTTATATGATTTTTTTGTTTTATTTTTGTAATGTAAATATAAGAGCATAAAAGAAGTATACTTTTATAAGATCTAACACTATAAAAGAAAGAGTTGTCTATCGCGGGTTCACCAAAATGTAATAGATAAAAAGGAGCACTAAAATGTAGGATAAAGATAAAGATAAAGAGGGGAAGGAGAGATGGATTTATGTATCTAGGAGTTGGGGAAGATAAAATTCTCTTCTTAATCCCAAATTCCCAAAGGAAAGATCCAAATTGATTAACCACAAAGGAATGGTTAATGCATAACTGAATCAATCGATTAGTAATAGGAAGAAAGAGGAAAACCTTATATTCCTTTATGGAAGAGAGTATTGAAATCTTAATTGAAATGAATTGAAGACAAATACTAACCTCAAAGTATAGCAGATACAGAAATCACTATTTTCTAATGTCTGTACTGAGTTTCAGAAAGTTCTACAACCGGATCTAGAATAGAAACACAAAGATAGAGAAAACCCAGAAATCTTTTTCTTTTCTGAGAAAGGTCAACCTTGACCCAGATAAAGGTCGACCTTGACCTGCATAGCTCTGACGTAAATTTTGTTCGCAGATCCCAAAAGTTTGCTGAAAAGGATATCTAAATATGCTCTATAATTTTTTGTTCTGCGCCTGCACTTGCAAGAAAAAGGGTTTTGTTGTGTGGATGAAGGGTTTGCCTTGGTCAAACCCCGGTTTTGGAATTAACCTTGAAATGTAATTGAAATTGTAGTAATAAGAAAAGTAAATGGAACAATTCGCCTTGCCTATGTTGAAACCCTTGTGGAGGATTTAAATCCTTGGATCCACAAATATGGATGCTCCAAATGAATGTAGAATTGGATGTAGGATGGCTCAAATCAATTGTCTTTATATCTTCAAGACCAATCTTGAATGGATATGGATGGAGACATCTTCAAAAAGTGGGCTCCATAGAGCTTGAATCCTTCAATGGCTACTAATGGATCTCCTTGATGAATTGGATCTTGAATTCTTGAATACTTGAGGATAGATGAATTCTTGAATGTTTTCTTCTTGCTTGCTTGATCACTTGATTTCACCTTATGCTTGATGATTGAGTGCTTGTATGATTGATGGATGTGAAATAAGAGGAGAAAGCTTCCTTATATACTAGTCTAGGGCACAAACTTCTAGAGAGGTTGATATAGGAGAAATAAATTCCCATTGAGCCTATACCCTTAGAAGTGGACCTAAATTAAATATCATTTAAAATTTTACCATTTCAAACCCTGAAATAGCCGACCCGGAAGCGAGAAATAATTCTTTTCGAAACTCGACATCTGAAAACCCCCAAAATTTGAAATTTGGACCCTACTTCAGGGTCGAGGTCGACCTTGACCTAGATCAAGGTTGAGGTCAACCTTGATCTAGAAGGTCGACCTTGACCTTGAGGTCAAGAACCTCAAATTCACAGAGCCAGGTGCTAGAAATAGGCTAGAAATAAGTGGAAATAGGGTAGAACAGGGGAAAAAGCTAGATCCAAGTCAAAGACCCATTCAAGGCATTTGACATGACCTCAAACCACTTACTCAGAGGGCTAAACCAGTCCTAAATAGAAGTGCTTCCATTTTACGATGATAAACCATACAATAATATATGTTGAGGGATTGTAAGGGATCATTAGGGGTCCTAGGTTACATTAATGTATGCTAGGACCCCTTACAACTAGTTAGCACCCATAGGTATTCTAGGACCCCTTAAGTTCCCATAAGACCCCTTAGCATCTTTAATGTATCCTAGGAATCCTAAGATATAGTAATGGGTAATATGTGTCGTAAGGGGTGGGGGATAGAGAGAGAGAGGGAGAGTTGTGGGGGTGAGGGAGAGAATGGAAACATGGAGAGGAGCATAGAGAGACAAGGAGGAAGGGGATAGAGAGAGTGAGTGACAAGCGAGGAGGAAAGGGATAGGTGACATAGAGAGAGGGTGAAAGAGAGAAGAGGAGGGAGAGAGTAAGAAAGAGCACAAGATAAGGGGAAGGTAGAGGGGAGAAATGGAAAGGGAGAGGAGAGGCAAAGATATGAAAGAGAGGTAGAGGATGGATGGAGAGAGAGGCAAGGAAGAGAGAGAGAAGGAAAATAGGGAGAGGGTCAGAGAGGAGAAAATAGATATGTGGAAAGGGAAAAAGGATTAAACATTTCTAGGGTTTAGGGTTTAGAGAAAGAGATATAGGTGGAGAGAGGTAGGAAGATTGGGGAGAGAGGGAAAGAGAGTAAGAGAGGGGAGAGAGGATGGGAAGAATAGAGAGAGGATAAAACCTCTAAACATAATCCATCAACCCTAAATCACCTCTCTCTCTCTCTCCCCTAACCCTAACCCTAACCCTAACCCTAAAACCTATAGCCATAATTAATCAACCCTAAATCATTTTTCCCTTTCCCCCATCTCTCCCCCTCTCCCCCTCTCTCCATCTTCACCACCTCTTTCCCCTAAACCTTAATGTTATTATATAGATTCTAATCAAAGTTGGATGTTAATTTTTTCCACTTTTATCGGCGTAGTTCCCCCCCACAAAAAAAATAAAAAATATATTATTCAATGGGGATTTGGGGGCAGCGCCCCCAAGATAGGGTCGAGGGGAAACATCATGGTGCACACCATTTTATTGATTTTTTAAGATGCTTTGGATCCTTGAAAACCATCCTATGTTTGTAATTGACATAAGTCATGATAACTGCGTTTCACTTGAGCTTGACAAACTTGATCAAACTTTCATAAACTTCATTCAAACTTGTTTTTGTTCATGTTTACTTTTTAGTAGGGTGCACACCCTATGCCATAGGGCGTGTTCTTTATGTGGTGTATTCCCTATTAATTTTGGGGGACCAAAATAATAAGTGACACCTTTTTGGTCCCCCATCTTTGTGCACTTACCCCAAAAATATTGTCTAGTTTTTCGATAAGGGCTAAGGGTTACTATTTTTGGAAAGTCTAATATTTTAGTAAGGCTTTTTTTCTTTAGCATAGATTGTCCCAATTTATTTCTTGGAGGTTCATTTTGGATATATAAGCCTTCTAGTAATGTTTCATGGAAAGATCAAATCTGGTTTTGAAGTTATTAAAATTTTATATTTCGGCAGGGTGGTATAAAAACTTTGAACATAGTTTTGAAGGCCTTAGAGGCTCCAAAAGGGGTCAAAACTTGTCTATAATTATGCTTTGTAGTCCTAGTTGTAGAGTGCTTCAAGAGGTTTCCAAAATGGGGTTATAATAGACAAGTTGGTCAATTGTTCACAAGTTATGGCTTTTGTAAGTTGTACCATCAAGACTAAGTTTCTATATACAAAAGAAAGAGAGAAATTAGTTAAGGTGGGAATTGAACCATTGGGCACAAAAATAGAAAAAATTCACTTTTTAGAAAATTATAAGATGGTTAATTGTACTAATTATATAGGGATGAAGGGGGGTTTTAGGGCTCAGCTCTAGAAGTGTATATTGTGGCTCTGACTTGTAGATTATTGTAATAAAAATGCCCTTATGGTTGTAGCATGTCATTTTTATGAATATTGTAATGTCATTTCATTGAAGATAATAGAAAGTAAGTGTTTTTGTTCTTGTCATGTTCTATTCTTGCAATTATCTATTTATTTCCCTGTTGTGTTATGTGTGTTTGGTTGAATAAGGGGAGTGCCCTTAACCACCATAAGTACATTGGGATTCTTGTGATTAAAGAGATTATATTATCATTAAACTACTTGCTTGATTAGGATGGTATTTTAATCAAGTTGAAATCTATTCTTATGTTATGATCGCATATCATTTTGAATTACACTTCTAACTAAGCCTAACTAAGTTATTTTATTTTAAGCCTTGAGATGTTCCATTATGTCTTAGTTTTAAATTTTGAAATTTTTGTGATGGATTGGTAAAAGGAAATAAATGAATAATGGTGGTTACATTCTATGAGGGTTAAAAATATTGTTTAAATCTAAAGGATGGATGTCTAGAGTCATCAAGGGAGAGACGCTCTCACTGGGGTTGGGACCCTTGAGAGGCTACCTGGGTAATCCAATAGGGAGTTTGTAAACAAGTGATAAGATAATTGATGAATTGGGGGGAATGAGATAATACACACTAAAATAAGATAATGTGGCTACACACATGGCCTTGAGTGCTTGTATAGACTAAGGATTGGATCAAGAAGGTCTAGCCATTCGTGGGACACGGTTCCACATGAGTTGTCAAATGGGGTTTGGGGTCTTGAGAGGCTGCCAGGATAACTCATATTAAGGAAGTGTAATGACACTCTATCCTTCACAAACATCTAGAATCCAGTTTTGTGTATATTGAGTGGAAACCTATGATACTATTCTATTTGGCTATATTAATTTCGGTAGTGTTTATATTCTTATCCCTTGTTGTTGTGTGTCTCTGGTGATCTTATAGGTAGGTTTATGAGTGTTTGTACATATTTTAAGCTCTAGTTCTCTTCTTCAACATTTTGGTGATGCATTATATTAATATTCTTGTCATTCTTTTTAATTATAATTGAAATTATATTTGACAGTTGGATTCTCCTCATGGAGATTGATGTAATCATTTAGAATATATATTGGTGATTAGGGTATCATGTTAATTATCATTTAATGAATGTGTATCTTGATTCAATGAAAGGATATGTGAGAATTCTTATTTGGTTTTGTAAATGCATAGTCAACACAAATTAATGTTTAAGATGTTTCATTTTTATGTAAGTGAGTTAATCTTGTTAATGGTAACGATGTTAGAGGACCCCAAAGAGCATAAATAGTTGTGTGTGTCTTCACCTTGTGCATTTTTATGATTTCACATATAATGTAATTCAATGTTTCTATTTTCTAAGTTTTTTGAAAAGTATATACAACTATATTATATTAAATGTAGAACCACTAATTTACTATTAAACTCTTTATTAATTTTTTATAAATATTAAATATTTTCATACTTGATACCTCTCAGCGTATTTTACATAGGTTTTTAAAAATATCAACATATTAGTTCTTATAATTCATATAATATTCACAAAGATATTTTCAATAATAAAATGCATATAATCAATGTAAATTAAAATAGATTAATCCTTTATGAAATACTAATGAGTTTCAAAGTGGGATATAGAGGAATTAAATGTAAAAGACTGATCAAACTAATCCATCAAACTTATAAAACTTAATTTCTTCTTTTCAAAAAAATAGAACTTTTTTGGTCTCCATTTTGAATCACCGCTGCAGTCTTCTCAGTCTACCTGGAGACGGAGGTTTTTAACTATTTGGTTTATTCTTTTCCACCACTTTCCTTTGGGTTCCTATCTTCAGCATTTGGGGTATCAGACCCTCACTATCCATTTTGTGGTCAGCCCAGATATTTCCTTCATATTTTTTGGTTTTGTAGGAGGGCAGAACAATACTGGGTTTGGATTCATGGTTTTTTTAGTCCCTTCTGACAAGAATTCTTTACTTGGCATATGGTCATTTTGGGTGACTCTTATAGATTTCCCTCTTAATTCCTTCAAATTTGGTATACTTTCAGGATGAAAATCTTATTTGCTATTTGGATTGACATGAGTGCCGTTATATTCACACACTCGTGCATCGATACTTATGTTTCTATTTTTGCTAAAGCATGTATTTGCAATAATGTGGTGTTATAGATTCAAGTACAAGCAGATAAGGTGGCTCTTGAGGTGACCCATTTGCAAGATCTTTTGCAGCATTGGGGAAATGCCCCTTGTACGTACGGTTGCTAGAGTCCTACCGGATGGTGCTAATTTTGGCTGTCATTCACCATCTCCTGACCGTTGCCATAGTTGCATTCCAATGACCGTTAGGATTTCTCTTGTCGGTAGTCAACTTCACCACCTCCCAATGGCCCTACCTCTAGATGGCCCTCTGCTAGTGATGTTCCTTCTACCCCAACTTGTACAGGTTGGCCTGGTTCGGGCAACCATTTTGGTTTGCTTTCCTCTTCAAAGTAGTTTCCCTGACTTACCTTGGTTATTTCTTCATCCAGGAAGGATAATGAGGAAGAAGAGGAGACAGTTGATGGTTGGTCTATTCCAGACCCCAATCCTAACCTTGTTGATGTATGGGGAAAGAAGGATGATCCAGATCCACTTCCATCCACTGGTACTACATTAATTGCTTAAGTGTCTTTTTGGTGCTCGACTTTGCCCATGATTCTATTGGTTTCTAGTATCGAGGCACATGTTTGACTTGGGGAGTTATTTTATATTCTTCAAACACTTATTTTTTGAATTTTGTATTAATCTTTTCTAATTAATGGTTTAACTTAATTCATCAAAACAATAAAAATAACTAATAAACATTTTAAAAAATTATTATAATATTTATATTTTTAAAAATAAATAAATTTAACTTCAAACAATTTCTAGTCCAAACAATTAAACTTTTATAATAAATAACACAAAAAAATATTTTATTTCTCCAAATAGACCTAAAAACATTACAATTTGTACTAGTTTGACACCAGAGTATCATTCATATATGAGAAACCTAACACAATCTCTTCATGAAAACATAAGATATGTATAAGTATATGTTTTTGAAAATCAACAAGAAGATTGATCCTTACACAGCTACGGCCTGAAAGTGTCAAAGAGTTGAATCACAGGCTATTGACAGTGCATAAACAACACAACAGATACTGACCGACACAAAAATAATAATAATACACGTAGTACAAAGACTAGAAGCCCTCCAATAAAAAGGCGTATCAAATATATGTTAAGTTATATCATTGAAGATTTAGCAAATTTATATTCATAAGTTAAATTTAAAGATTGGAAATTCTTATTCTTGTGATAAGCAAGATAAGTAAATCGGAACACAAATGAAGTGGTCAATTCAGTAAGTTGTTATCATTCAAGTTAGAAGACATCCCACAACGTCTTCTTCATTAATTTTCCATTAATATTTGCTTGTCGGTACACAGTCACTATAAAATTGTTTTCTAGCTTTACCCAATGCCGATCCTTATCTGATGTGTGAATGATGACATGGGATTTTCTCAGTTTGGCATTTGACAGTTGACTACTAAAAAATCCATTTGTTAATGGCAAACATCAAATCCACTAGCTTTGTGGATTCCTTATGTTCAAGATATATTCAAACAATATATGATACTAGACAATTAACAATTCATTTACATCTGCAACATAAGAATTAATAGAAGCCATTGAAATTTGCATAAAAGTTGAGATAGGCATGATTTTATTAGATCTGTAATGGCAAGAATACATGATTGTCTCAAAAAATACAAACTCCATGCCACAATAATTACAAACTTCAACAATGAAAAATCTTAAGAGAAACAATGTTAGGGCTGGACTTAGCAAGAACAGAACGTCAGATTTGATGAAGAAACCCCATTTGTAGAAAATGCACCACCTAAACTTTAACAATGATATATCTTAAGAGAATCCTTTGTGGGACTCGGTCTAATCAGAACAGGACGCCAGATTTGATGAAGAAACCCCCACTTATAAAAGCTTAGCACGCCTAAAATAAAGGACCACTCAAGAGTTGATGCACTCCAAAAGAAGCAGAGCATCCCATCAATCCAACCAATGCCAAAAAGTTGAATTTCCTACATACACTCAGCAAATGTTAGATTTGATTTTAAATATCATAATGTCTATAGAAAGATTTTGAAAATCCTAAAGATTGAATAAACAAACGAGTACCCATATGTGTGTCTCCTCTTTGGATCTCCAGTTGCGTAACCTGTGAAATACAAAAACCTTGCCATACAATATATGATACCCAAGACAGTCGCTGCTATTGGGTGCTGTAATACCATTATCACCATGTTAATTCAAGCAGCAATGTTGATAAGAACCCAAAAAGCTATCATATAAATAGAAGAGAGGGAAAAGATTCTAGTTATATTTGATACCTGCAAACCTCCAAATGTGAGAAGCACATAAAACATGGACATGATCTCCACGGAGTTCTGGTGCCCTCTCTGTTAATACAATATTATAGACATCTTTGTCAATATATTGGTGGTGAAATTAAAAAGTTCTGATGGGTTTGTTCTGGATCAAGTCTTGTCGAGTGCAAGGTTTGACATCATAAGAGATGAGGTTAGGACCATGTCCTTGGTGAATTTAATGAAATAGATATGCCCCACTCCTTGACTCTCACCTAAAGGTGTTTCAGCCTAAAACTCATACTCATATCGGATAGCTACAAAGATAAGTAGGTGAAATCTTCCAAAGCAAGTCAAATTATGATATTGCCATCAAGACTCAACTGTATCAGTTTTCAAGTCAAACTCATTGACCCATGTTTCATGAGTAATGGTTCACAAGAACCCATCTCTCATGAGAATGAATAGTACATTTAGCACAAATTGTATTTAGGTGATGCTCACAAAGATGAAACATTACTGGGATGGGTGACCTCCTAGAAAGTCCCAATGCTTCACATTGTGAGCATCATCTAGTAATGAGTGCTAGGTGTACCATTTACTCTCATGAGAGTTGGGTTCACATGAAACAATGAGTTTGAATCACAAACTATAGGGTTAAATCAATTGAATATCACAGCTAGAAAGTTAAGTAGGAGATATTTTCCACACCAAGTCAAATTATGATATTGCCATCGGAATTCAACAGTGTGTTAGTTTTCAAGTCAAACGAGCATTAACCCATGTTTTGTGACTAGTAGTTCAAAAGAACACATCTGCCATAAGAACAAAAGGTACATTAAACACTCACTGCATCTAGGTGATGCACACAAAGGTGAATCATTACTGGGATGAGTGACCTCCTAGGAAGGCCCAATGTTTATCTTGTGGGCATCACCTAAATGCCACAAGTGCTAAGTGTACCAATCATTCTCATGAGAGATGAGTTCTTATGAACCACTACTCATGAAATATGGGTAAATAATTTGACTTAAAAACTACAAAGTTGAATCCTAATAATAACAATTCGATATCAAACCTTCCTACTTAAAAAACAAAAACACAGAAACAACAACTAATAATTTCTAACCTGGATACAGTTGAATAACTTGCCATCCTTATTCTTATTCTCATCTGCATACATGGCTGGATATGGAACATTATACCTGCAACAAATAACACAACCAATTTGAATATTCTCTTCAAAGAGTCTTATCATCATGATATTGTGATTCTCGTAAAAGTTCAAAGAAGTACCATGGTAGTAAATGCTAACCTTTTTCTAGCCTTTCCAACCTGCATGGCCATCCAGGCATTGAGCATGCTATATGCCACAGCCACCAAAGCTATCAATCCAAATACAGGAGGAAACATTATATCCACAGTTAAGCTTAATATGGCTAGCAGGAGCTCTAATTATAAAAGCCAATGCTTGAAGTCCCTTGTAGCTCTGTGTATCATTTTGGTAATATTGCTGTTTATATAATAAGTATATCATCTCCCTCGTTGCAACCGTGAACCGTGTGAAATTCACGTGGAGAGCTGGAAGTCCAGATAATAAGAATATTAACTCCCTCGTTAGCTCTGGCTTTGCCGCCATTGTTTTGTCATTGAGTAGCCAATCTTTTCTTGCTTCTCCCATTTTGAGCTGTCATTACAATGATAAAAATGAAACTTTTTTGTCATATTGTTTCTGTTTGCATGTTCTTAGTCTGTCATCTGTGTTTAGGATTGTTGTTTACAAAGTTGTTGGTTGTTTATAATTACAATTTCAGTGTTCCCCGGAATAATTGAAAGCATTTAAGACTAAATTAAGAAAACATGGTTTCAAAAAATTTGTTTCTATTAGGACTGCAGAATCTGGTATTTTCGGCGCATTGAAAATTTTATTAATATGAAAGAAGATTAAGTACATATATGCTGTAAAGGGCAAAATAATGTTCTGATGGAGAATAACTTGAAAGACACCCCAAACAAAGATAAACATTAGAGACATAAACCCAACCTAACATGAATATAATAGAACAATACAAACCATCATAGACTCATAGAGGCTCATAAATTAGAGAGCTTTATTAAAACAAAATGTCCAGAAATGAAGCTAATATTGGCAACCTTATTGTAATATTTTTTCTATAATTAAACTTTCTTTCCATATTATATCGCATATCACTGAAATTAAGAATACAGCTATTCTCCACAAAATAGTACTATTATACAGGTTTGAATATTTGTATACTAAGACAGATTTTTGTGCCATTTTTAGTAGTTTAATTCTCATAATCAGCCTCCAAAACATGTTGAGTTATGCTAATTTGTATATTTACAGTCATGCCATTTTGTATAAAGAATAGTCAGAACTTAATATCATTGTATGTTAGCTTCATTAATTTATGACTTATCAATCATGAAAATCTTTAATTTTAACAATATACATAATAAAATTTGAGCTATTTTGTTAAGAATATAAGATAATTTGCCCTTTTTATTAGAATAACTAAATATATGTAATTGCTACTTAAAATGTTTACTTTGACAGAATTTAACAACTAATATTATTGTAGCATTAAAAAAATATATTTTTGATGTATTTTCCATTTAGTTTGGAACAATGACAACAGTTTTAATCTAGAATAATGTTGATAATAATTGCCCCACATTTTGAATTATAAAGCCACTCAAGAACTTTAAACATGGTAACATTAGAAAAAATAGAGTTTTCATTAGGCTATAGGTCAACTTGCATCAGTTAATAGTCTATGATAGCTTATCTTTCAATAATACCATTCAACAGACATCAGTTACCTAGTAGCTTTACTCATTACAATTCACACACAGCTAGGAAGATCTACTCTTCATTCACCAAAACACATCCATTGTACACCATTGAACAACAACACAAACACAAACACAATATTTTAAAACATAAAACATTTCATTTCTATTACGTGTGATTTTATTCTGGAGTGGCAGAGACTTGTTTCTCTGCACCCAGTCTGCTGATACTGTGGCTTTCTGATTTTGGAGTTGTCTATATCAGCTTTGTGTGTGCTGTTGTCTACTCCATTTTGTCCTGTTTATACTTCCATTTTATTGCTGCTACTACTATTTTCTTTTCAGCAGGCTTCAATAATTGCTGTTGCTGCTGTTTTTCAGTAGTATTGCAATTTTGTTTATTATCTATATTTTGAATTGCTTCATCCAATTAAAAAAAAATTACAAGACATCCCACAATATCGTCTTCTCTAATTTTAGATTTATATTTGCTTGTCAGTACACTGCCACCATAAAAGTGTTTTATAGCTCTGGCATCCCAAAATCAAATGCTGATCCTTATCTGGTGAGTGAATCTTGACATGGGATTTTCTCAGTCTGACAGTTGACTGCTAAATAATCAATTTGTTAATGGAAAACATCGAATCCACTAGTGTTCCGGATTCCTTATGTTTAAGATATATTTAAACAATCTGTGATACTGTACAATTAATACTTCTGCAACATAAAAATTAATAGTTCAGACAATCAGTTTGCATAAAACTTGAGATAGGCATAATTTTATTTGATCTGTAATTGGCAAGAATCCATGATTGTATCAGAAAGTACAAACTCTCATGCCACAATAAGTACAAACTTCAATAATGAAAAATCTTAAAAGAAACAATCTTGGGTCTCAACCTAGCCAGAACATAACCCTAGAATCGCTGAAGAAACCCCATTTGCAGAAAACTCACCACCTAAACATTAACAATGAAAAATCTTAAGAGAATCCTTTGTGGGACTCGGCCTAACCCGAACAGTAAGCCAGATTTGATTAAGAAGCCTCACTTATAAAAGCTCAGCACACCTAAAGCAAAGGACCACTTAAGAGTTGCTGCACTCCGAAAGAAGCAGAGCATCCCAATAGTCCCACCAATGCCAAAAAGTTGAATTTCCTACATACATTCCACAAATATTAGATCTGATTTTAAAACTGGAAACTGCATAATTTTTATAGAAAAAAATTAAAAACCCTGAGGATGAGATAAATAAACAAGTACCCATATGTGAGTCTCTTCTTTGGATCTCCAGTTGCATAGCCTTTGAAATACATAAACCTTGCCATGCAATATATGACACCCAAAACAGTCGCTGCTATTGGGTGCTGTGATACCATCATCACCATGTTAATTCAAACAGCACTATTAACTAGAACCTAAAAAGATATCGTGTAAATAGAAGAGATGGAAAAAATTATATAGTTATATTTGATACCTGCAAACCTCCAAATTGGAGAAGCACAAAGAACATTGGCATGACCTCCAACGAGTTCTGGTGCCCTCTCTGTTAATACAATATTGTTAAATACTTTTGCATATAAATTATTGGTAGAGTGAAAGGGTTTTGAATGGGTTTAGATTTAAAGATTATGTCTTTTTGAGCACAAGACCCTGATAACATAAGGGATGAGATCAGGATCATACCCTCTGCAAATTTAGTGGAATGGATACCCCTCAATCCTTGACTCATACACCCATATTAGATAGCTAGAAATATAAGTAGGAGATATTTTCCACAAGAAGTCAATATGATATTGCCATCAGGATTCAACTATGTTAGTCTTCAAGTCAAACTCATTGACCCATGTTGAATATGAGTATTAGTTCACAAGAGCCCATTTGTCATGAGAATGAATGGTATACTTAGCACTCATTGTATCTAGGTGATGCTCATAGATGTGACGCATTACTGCGATGAGTGACTTTGAAAGACCCAATGCTTCATCTCGTGAGCATCACCTAGCCATGAGTGCTAAGTGTACCATTTACTCTCATGAGAGTTGGGCTCTCATGAACCACTACTCATGAAACATGGATCAATGAGCTTGACTCAAACACTACAGGGTTGAATCTAACTACCAATATCATGGTTAGAAAGATAAGTAAGAGTTTTTATCTACAGTATGCCAAATTATGATATTGCCATCAGGATTCAACTATGTTAGTTTTAGAGTCAAATTCATTGACCCATGTTTCATGAGTAGTAGTTCACAAAAACCCATATATCATAAGAATGAATGGTACATTTAGCACTCGGTGCATCTAGGTGATACTCACAAAGGTGAAACATTACTATGATGGGTGACCTCACGGAAAGACCCAATGCTTCACCTTGTGAGCATCACCTTAATGTAACGAGTGCTAAGTGTACCATTCATTCTCATAAATGATGGACTGTTGCGAACTACTATTCATAAAAACATGTGTCAATAAACTTGACTCAAAAATTACAGAATTAAATCCTATTAACAATACCATTACTAGAAAGGATCTATAGAATTGATATAAAACCCTCCAACTAAAAACTTAAAAACCAGACGCAACCACTAAGAATATCTAACCTGGACACAGTTGAATAATCTGCCATTCTCGTTATTATTTTCATCTGCATACATGGCTGGATATGGAACATTGTATCTGCAACAAAATATAACACAACCAATCTGAGTATTCTCTTCAAACTGTCTTATTACCATGATACTGAGATCCTTTACAAGTTCAGAGAAGTACAATGGTAATAAACACTAACCTTCCTCTAGCCTTTCCAACCTGCATGGCCATCCAGATATTGAGCATGCAATATGCCACGGCCACCAAAGCTATCAACCCAAATACAGGAGGAAACATCATGTCCAAAGTTAAGCCTCTAAGATTAGCAGCAGCTCTAATTATTAAAGCCAATGCTTGAAATCCCTCGTAGCTCTGTGTATCATATTTCTAGTATTACTGTTTATATTATCTTAAAATGCTCTGGATTTTCCGTCACTGTTTTGTCATTGAGTGGCCAGTCTTTTCTTTCTTGCACATTTTGAGCTGTCATTCCTAAGTTATAAAAAAAAAAAGTTGATTTGTCATATTGGCCGGCTACTATTTGAAGTTGCTTTGTCATATTAATTTTGATAAAAACGAAGTTGATCTGTCATATTGTTTTTGTATTGCACCAGAGATTTATCTAGTTATCATCTGTGCTTTGAATTGTTCTTAACAAAGTTTTGGTTGTTTATTTATAATTATAATTTCAGTGTTCCTTGGTATAATCGAAAGATTTTCTAACTACAATAAAAACATGGTGTCACAATCACCTATTTGTGAAACGGAGTTGTGGAAGAATTTTTTTTTTTTGTTGGAGGGTTCAGATTTGTGAGGCAGCTCAGCTAAGCACGAAGTAGGGCACGATCACATACTCATCCCTTATGATGTCGGAGCCTTGCACTCGGCAAGACTTGATCCCTGGTGGGCTCATTGTGAGCATTCAACTTCACCAACAGACCAAGGGCCCATTGACGTTATGGAGGAATTTGACTTCTAAAAATACTAAGATTCAATTTAAAGACATTAATGACTTA
Source organism: Chamaecyparis obtusa (assembly GCA_027943335.1). Lineage (NCBI taxonomy): Eukaryota > Viridiplantae > Streptophyta > Pinopsida > Cupressales > Cupressaceae > Chamaecyparis > Chamaecyparis obtusa. Next base: position 1,308,388 of record BSBK01002839.1, read on the forward strand.
ATGCAGACTGTAATGATATTTTCTATCACTAAACTTCCTTCCCACATTGTTTTATGAATCATAAAATCATTGTATCTTTGATTTTTAAAATAAAGATAATAATATTTGAGCTATTTTATGAAAGAGTGGTATAAGATAATTTGTCTCTTTCTCAAGGTGAATATATGTGTTGTTACTTTGACTTTTTATTTTTTCAAATTTGATATTGATAATGATTTAGTTTATTATTGTAGCTCATTTTAAAAAATATTTTAGAAAGGTTCATTATTAAGTATGTTGGTTAAGTGGTAGTATTGTTGTTGTGTTTACTAAGGTTCAAACTTTTGCTAGGCTATTGTGATCGCAGGTTTGTGTCATCGCTGATCTAATGCATTTGCAAGTTTGAACCTCAACTTTGTTAAATGAGGATGAGGCCCCATGTTTGTGGCTTCATTGGTGGCCAAAAGTGTTTTAGACAAGGCTAGAGGATGTGTTGCTCATATTAAAAAAGTTTACTTGGCACATTACCCCACATTTAGACTACTTTGCATAGTTACATAAAAGAAAACTAGGGGTTTTTCATTTAGCTGTAGGTCAAATTGTATCAAATAATAGCATATGGTAGCTTATCTCTAAATAATTCTACCCAACATGCATCAATTACCTAGTGGCTCCTCGTAATCTTCATGCACCAAAATACATCCATTGTAGCTGTGTGTGTGTGTGTGTAAAATTTCTAGTTTTACATAACCCGTACGGGTTATGAGAAATTGTGAATGTTGTCGTAAGTTTAAATAACTTGTATGGGTTATGAGAAATTGTGAGCGTTTTCATTACTTTACATAACCCATATAGGTTGTGATGAATTCTTTATATTTGAGTCCCAACGGTCTAAAAACCAGTAGTGAAAGTTGTTTGAAGGCCCCACTGCTATTGCACATGATTTTTTGGGACAATAACTGTCAGGTTTTTTTTTTTTTTTTATTGTCAATTTTTTGTTGAAATGATTGATTTGTCCTATATTTTGGATTCTTTTTTAAGTTATTTCATATTATAATAAAATGATGCTCATTTTTTGTTTTTATTCTATTTGATTGTGGATTGTCCTCATGATGTTATGTGTAGGACAATCAATATCAACAATGGGAAAAAACAAGAGAGGAACGATTGAACAATGAGAGGCAACAAAGAAAAGACAAAGGGAGTGAATGAGGATATTACATGAAGGTACGCCATCTAATACACCTAATGAAAATGATGAACATTCAAAAATTGAAATTGATATGATGAATGCACCAAATCAAAATGATCAACATACACCAATTCAAATGCATGTGATGAATCTACCTAATGAATGCAATGAACATAGACCATTTGAAAATGATGTAATGAATGCACATGTTAATGAAATTGAAGAAGATATTCCATTTGAATTTGATGTGATTAATGCACATAATGCACCAATCTTAAAACCTCCTAGAATAATTTGTAGAAAACCAAAGTTTCTAATAGACATTGATGAAAATATTGTGAGGCGAATGCATGATAAAATTTCCGAAAGAGCTTGTAGAAGAATGGTTATAAGAATTTCAAATAACTATTCTGAAAACTTAAATCAAAGTGGAAGATGCCAATTAGTTGTTGAAATGATTAAAAATCTGAAATTTAGAGAGACAATGAAAATTTTGGGGTTAAGAACATCTGAAAATAATAGTGAAAGAACCATTGTGAGAAATCTTTATGATGCATACCAATCCATTGGTTCAAAATCACGCTCTAAAGATGCTAATGTTACTCTTTGTGTCCTCACATCAACCATAATAGGAAAGAAAATGGAAAAATCTCATTTAATAAGAAAAACAAGAAAGTCATTAAGGATAAGTAGAACCACATTACACTATGCTTTAAATAGGCGAGATAAAATTGAGGATCCTAAAAATAATTTTCTATGGGCATTCCCGGGTAGCCTCCCACACAAAGACAAGGTTGTTGTTGATGCACTAAGAACATTAATTGAGAAATATTGGCATGAAAAAACAAGGGTTTCATCCAACCAAAGAGATGTTGTTAGAAGGCAAATTGGAATTAGAAATCATGAGCCACATCCAAAACACTATTTAGATATGACACAAACACAATTTTATGAAAGGTTTCTTCAAAGATTTCCTTAGATTAAAATTAGTCAAATATTTTTTGAGATGACAAAACCATTTTATGTTAAAATTAATCATGCACGTACTACATGTTGTTGTAGGGTTCATGTTGAATTTTCCATGCATTATCAATCAGATTTATCGCTATATATGTGGTACTTTGCATGCTAACAATGTTTTGGAGGAATGTGTTCTACAAGAACCTCCTAAGTCATTGAGAGACTTCATTTCAAGTGTACTATGTAATGAGATTATGGGTGCATTTATTATAAGATGATGTGTTTAAAAATATTTTGTCCTACATGTGGTAGTTTGCAAAAGTTGCATAGATTCTTACATCTCAATAACACACACAAAATTGGGCAGGAACTAGTTTTTGTTGGAAAATACAAGTCATTCACATATGGTGTTAAAGATGGAAAAGAATTAAAGAGGTGTGAGTTAGTGAAAAGGGATATATGCGTAGCTGATTTTATAAAGATGTTTCAAGACAAACTAGTTTACGAGTACATAGATCACATACATAGAGCTAGGTGGTTAGATGAGAAATTCAAGTTGTGTAAGAACACTTAAATACCCCTCGGTACTATTATCTCTGTCATTGATTTTGTAGATAATTATACAGTAAAACCTCAAAATGAAGTGCAACCTATGTATAACCACTCTACACAAGTTACAATTTTTATACACATAGTATTCATGCATGCACATGATAGCACAAAGGAGGACATAAAGGTTATAAGAGAGTATCACTTCTATATCAGTGATGATTGTACACACTCCTCAGAGTTTGTGCAAGGATTCTTTAAAGTTTTCTACGACAGTTTAAGGGAAAGAGGTATAAGATACAACCAACACTTAATATGGTCAGACAATTGCACCTCACAATTCAAGAATGCAAGGATGTTCTACTGGTTGACTAGGATGCATGTGACAAGTGGTGTGCAATATTTTTGGAATTTCACTAAGGTAGGTCATGGAAAGGGAGAGCATCATGGTGCAGGAGCATGTGTGAAAAGAGCTCTTACCAGAGAGGAATTGAAGTATGAAGGTGGTGCACTGTTAATAGATGGAGAAAAAATTGTGTAATGGTGTAATTCTACTATGAGACCAAGTAATGTAGATAAGTCTATGGTTTCCATATATTTTTGGTTAATACATGAATCTAACATTGAAAACTATTTAGATTTGTGTACACTTACAGGATAAAGTGACATGCATTCATTTAGAAGTTCAAATGCAACATCATTAGCTATTTGTACTAGACAGATTGCATATTTTTCCTTTTCGTGTATGCATTTTTTGTGAAATGAATGTGAATCAAAAGAGTGGGTCAACTAATGACCATCTTTTATACCTTTGCAAACCCTAGATACATGTCAACTTCCTCGAGCACTACAAATGAATCAGATGGAAGCATCAATGGATTTTGACCATGTATCGGATGTAGTTGAACTAGAGGTAATTTATCAATTTATTACTTAGTGAATTCTTTTTCTCATCTTGTATGCATTTTAAGGTCAATTTATAATTTCTTTATGTTGATTTGTGTAAATTAACTTATAGCCTTCTACTAAATGTAGGTCATGTATATGCAGTCATTGCATATGAGAATAATGAAGAAGGAACAAATTACTTTGTGTGTCATTATATTGAGGCCAAAAATAAACTGACAGTTCTACAGTCATTGATGGAGAGAGTATTGATTACCCAATAGATTTCATTGTTGTGATAGGCACATGGCTTAGAAGGCACCATTGTTGTGTTGAATTGTATTGAGACCCTTAAACTCAATTTATTACACTTTGTATTGATATTGGCATTAACTTATTTTTATAATAAAATGTAGGTACCCTATCAAGAATTTAACGCCTAGTTGTTTAAGGACTTTGAGACACATAGACATATTCTTTATTACTCTATCCTTGTTGTTGCAACAAATATTCAATTGATTAAATATCGTAGTAGATCTCTTAACAAGAATTTGTGGAAAGTTCATGAATCTAACCATGAGGCAATACTTGACATAGTAAAGGTTAGAGCTAATCAAAAGGGTTCACTTAAATAATATTGGGCCATAAAGATGAATGATTCTTCAATATGGTAGAATGATTTTGACAATTTGTATATGATTCTATGTGCATATGAGCTATAATGTGCATATTTAGATGCTAAATTTTGTATATATAAAAACAACAATCAACTGTAATGTGCATATTTAAATGCAAAATTTTGTATATATAAACAATAGTGAGCTTCATCATGCATATTAGATACAAAATTTGAAATATAAAAGTTCCCATGGGGCTGATTTGTAGATATTAAGAGCCCACAAAATTTTGTATATCCTAATTTATACCATTTGATTATAAATACATATTGAATTTTGTATCCTTACATTTGTATCGCCTTAATGCCATTTAAAGTGAAATTTTTTTTGTCTCAATTTCTTCACACATTAGATTTCAATTGTAAGGTCCAATGATCCACCATGTTACCTAGTGCAGGAGCACCTAAGGGTCCAAGGAGACCTCAAATGATGAACATGTAGTGTTTTAGTAAATGGAGCATGTTTAGTCTAATTAGGCTTTAATAAGATCATTTTGATCATTTGATGATGTAATAAGATCTTTGAAGGTCAAAATGATGTAATACTTAGAGTCATTGAGTCAAAATTGGTCAAATGTGTGTCCAAAGTAAAATAGTGATTCCTAGGGTAAAGGAATAGTGTTGAAAGATTGCATCCTGACACCAAACAGTTTGTGCCATTAGCTCTCATTGGGAAGGTAATAGCTAGTGACAACCCCATTCCTTCCACAAAGTCACTAGAATGTTCCCAACCATCCTGAACCAAACTATCTCCAAGGTGCACTAAGCACGATTGAGAAGTGATATTTTGAGGCTGGTATCTCAAACCTTGTGAGAGGTATCGAAAAATTGTTAGAAGTTACATAACCGTGTTTCTAAGGCCTATAATAACCTCGATCTCTCTATTCTAGGAGATTCAAATTTGTTTGAATTTGACATGGAAATCTTGCTTGATGCCAAAACTTATAGTGAGGCTCAGTTGAAAGTTGCACCAATGGGTATCTTCCAAACCGTTTGTCCTAGCACCAAATGGTTTGCGCCATTAGCTCCCATTGGGTAGGTAAAAGCTAGTGACAACCTCATTCCTCCCACAGAGCCACTAGAAGGTTTGCGACCATGCTAGACCAAAGTGTCCCCAAGTTGCACTAAGCACGATTGGGCAGCGATCTTTCGAGGCTCGTATCTCAGACCTCGTGAGAAGTATCGACAAACTGTCAGATGCTATATGACCATGTTTTTTAGGCCTACAATAACATCTCTCTATTCTAGAAGATTAAAATTTATTTGAATTTGGCATGTAAATCTTGCTTGATGCCAAAACTTGTAGTGAGGCTCAGTTGAAAGTTGCACCACTGGGTATCTTCCAAACTGTTCATCCTAGCACCGAACGGTCTATGTCATTAGCTCCCATTGGGTGCATAAACTCTAGTGACAACCCCGTTCCACCCACAGAGTCACTAGAATGTTCGTGACCATGCCAGACCAAAGTGCCCCCAAGTTGCACTAAGCACAATTTGGCATCGATGTTTCGAGGCTCATATCTCGGACCTCATGAGAGGTATCGAAAAACCTTCAAATGCATGACAATCTCTTTTTGAATTTGGCATGACAATCTTGCTTGATGCCAAAACTTGTAGTGAGGCTTAGTTGAAAGTTGTAGCACTGTGCATCTTCCAAACCATTCATCCTGGCACTAAATGGTCTATGCCATTATCTCCCATTAGATGGGTAAATGCTAGTGACAACCACATTCTACCTAAGGAGTCACTAGAATGTACATGACCATGCTGGACCAAAGTGTCCCCAAGGTGCACTAAACACGATTGGGCAATGATCTTTTGAGGCTCATATCTCAAACCTCGTGAGAGGTATTGGCAAATCATCAGATGCTACATGACCATATTTTTAAGGCCTACAATAATCTCTCTCCATTCTTGGAGATTTGAATTTTTTTGAATTGCGCAAGACAATCTCACTTGATGCTAAAACTTGTAGTGAGGCTCAATTGATAGTTACACCATTAGGTATCTTCCAAACCATTCGTCCTAGTAGCAAACGGTCTACGCCATTAGCTCCCATCGGGCGTGTAAACGCTAGTGACAACCCCATTCACTACAATATTTTGGGTCAAATTTTGACGCCACTACAATTTGTGTTTGTTTTTTGTGTTTTTTTTTGCAATTTCCCTTGATGATGTCATAATAGCGACGATGTCATCATAATTGCGACACCCCTTTGGTTATAAAAAAAAAAGAAAAAAAGAAAGTGTCATTTATAATTTGTGAATTCGAAGAGCTACCACGAAGACGACACTGCACTTTTGTGTGGCGCAAAGAGGGCATTCAAGTTTGGCATGCGCGAAGAGGGTGACACCGTGTGGGAAGACCGCTGGCACTTGAGGTAGGCATTCGAGCTTTGTCTTCTCATTAACTCAATTTCATTTTGATGGCATTTGTTGATTTAAAGGCCCATAATATAAATGTTAATAGTGGCATTGTTTACATCTTAGCATTTGGAATGCTCGATGACCTGGGAGATTTGAGAGCTAGGGCATCCTTGCTATTACCTTCAAGGCATTGTGTGAAGTTTTTGATTTGTCTTTATTTGTTTTGTTGTTGATATTCACTATGTGGTACTCCCTGTTTATGATCATTTCATGAGGAAATGTCTCGATGGCTCGCAGGCTACAAGCTAGGGCATCATACATTGTTTATGAGCTCACTATTGAATATTGGCATTGTTTACATCTTTTCATTTGGAATGCTTAATGACCCATGAGGTTTAATTTGAGAGCTAGGGCATTGTTGCTATTGCCTTCAAGGCATTGTGTGAAGTGTTTGATCTCTCTTTATTTGTTTTTCTATTGACATTTACTATGTGGTACTCCCCGTTTATGATCATTTCACAAGGAAATGTCTTGATGGCTCATGGGCTGCAAGCTAGGGCATCATACATTGTTCATGAGCTCACTGTTTAATACTAGCATTGTTTACATCTTTTCATTTGGAATGCTTGATGACCTGCGAGCTTTGAGAGCTAGGGCATTGTTTCTATTACCTTCAAGGCATTGTGTGAAGTGTTTGATCTCTCTTTATTTGTTTTGTTGTTGATATTCACTATGTGGTATTCCCCATTTATGATCATTCATGAGGAAATGTCTTGATGGTTCGCGGGCTACAAGCTAGGGCATCATACATTGTTCATGAGATCACCGTTTAATACTGGCATTATTGATGAGCTCACTATTTAATATCTGGCTAGGCCATGTAATAAGAACAGTTAAAATTGAATACTTTTAGTTTTTCTTCAAATCTATTCGAAACTCTTATGAATTCACTATGCATTAGGTATGACATATGAATGAATGAATTTGAAATAAGAAAGAAAAATCTTTCTATTTAAAAACTAGCATAATTAAGCCTCAAACAAAAAAAGTGCAAACGTATAAACTTACAAGCTATATACACCACCCCAATCCACTAAAAAGGTCTTAGCCTTCTCCTCCCCTGAAATCACAATAGGAACAAATAAAATTCAATACTCTTAGTTTTTATTCAAATCTATTCGAAACTCCTATCAGCTCATTATCCAATAGTTAAACTAACCTATGACTTCAAAGGAGGAATTATGAAATATAGTTGTAGGTAGTTATCTCTTCTATAATGATGGAGGAGTGAAAGGTAATGATCAATGAGGTTGCTGCTATTAGATCATATTAATACACTTACTATTTTGAATTTGAGCTCGAACATCATGCAATGTTATTGTTGTCATTGCATGCTTGCTGCTGTTGTGCACCATATATTGTAGATGAGGATCAGTAATAGGGTGCCAGGCATTGCTTAGATCCTTTGGGTCTAACCTCATCTTTTCCTTCCTTACAGGTTTTGGATCATACAAGAGCATACTGGATTGAACCCTGGGTCAACACTTCATTGCTTCAGGCAATGTCTGGTACCTTCATTATTTATGTTCATCCACTTATGTATGTTTGCATTCATTCATATTCTTTTGAAAGTTGGCTATTAGCGACCACATATGGTGATTCTTGATGTTTTTGGGTCATTTGATGAAAAGATGTAAAGGTTTCTTAAAAGTTTCAATTTTTTATTTCAATTTTTAAAATCATAAAATGAATAAAATTTAAAGATAAAAAATCAAGATAATCTTTGTCTTGACTTAAGAAAAAACATAAAGCTCATAAAGCAGGGTAAAAGAGGGCCCTAACTGTGGTAAAATGGGAAAGTTGTCGCCTTGCACTGCTTTTCTTATGGTAGCTGCTAAGGAACTATGTTATAAAATTTCAAGGCACAAAATTTTATACTTTTTGGTCCATCATATTTTTTTCTCCTTAGCATTGAATTTACAATGTTGGGGAGTTGAAGAAAATATATGTATAGTTATAAAATTTCATGCCTTGAAATTTGGCATGAAATTTTATAACATAGTTCCTTAGCATTTGATCTTTATATGGTAGCCATGACTTGAGGTAGGCATTCGAGCTTTGTCTTCTCATTAAATCAATTTCATTTTAATGGGCCACAATATGAATGTTAATACTGCCATTGTTTACATATTTGCATTTGGAATGCTCGATGACCCGTGAGTTTTGAGAGCTAGGACATCATTTCTATTACCTTCAAGGCATTGTGTGAAGTGTTTGATCTCTTTTTATTTATTTTATTGTTGATATTCACTATGTGGTACTCCCCTTTTATGATCATTTCATGAGGAAATGTCTTGATGGCTCATGAGCTACAAGCTAGGGTATTATGCATTGTTTATGAGCTCACTGTTTGAGCACCTCATGTCCCTATTTGATTGGCCGGTGCTCTGTTTGTTATATTGATTCTATTACATCAAATAGTGACATCAATAATAAAATAGGGACATCAGTAATAAAATAATACACTTACTGTTTTGAATTTGAGCTCTGGCATCATGCAATGTTATTGCTATCAAAATAGTAAGTGTATTAATGTATGATCTAATAGCAGAAACCTCATTGATCATTACCTTTGAATTTTCCATAATCTTTGTGCAATGACCGACCCAAGTGGTTTTCTAGGTCACCTGAAGATTACTCACCATCTGTATTCCTCTTTTGGGATACCAAGTTGTGGGCAAAGGTTGTGATACTAGCCTGTCTTGTAGGTAGAAATTGCTTGTGCGTGTTCTCGAAGTTATTAGACCCAGTGAAAACATTTGTTTGAACATACACAAATTGAGGTTACAAAGTTCGTTGCCAAAAGAGATCATTTGCATGTTCTCCCATAATATTGTTGTGTCTCTTGTGGGACTGTTTGTCTAACTATCCTAAATATATTGTTTTATGAGCTCACTGTTTGAGCACCTCATGTCCCTATTTGATTGGTCAGTGCTCTGTTTGTTATATTGATGCTATTATATCAAATAGGGACTTCAAATAGAGACATCAATAATAAAATAATACACTTACTATTTTGAATTTGAGCTCATAAAGATTAAGATATCCTACTAGTGTTTTGAATTTTTATGATGAAGTAATAATGCATTAAATGTCTTATTGATGTCCAAATTTGATTGGACAGTGCTCTGTTTGTTATATTGTTGCTATCAAAATAGAATGGAATTGGTGATTCAATGCATCTACAACCTCAACAACATGGTAGCATTGATCCAATAACAGAAAATACATTACAAATGCCAAGCTCACGATCTTAATGAAATAAATTATAAAACAATATATGGTGCACAACAATAGCAAGTATGCAATGACAACAATAACATTGCATGATGCCCGAGCTCAAATCAAAATAGTAAGTGTATTAATGTATGATCTAATAGCAGCAACCTCATTGATCATTACCTTTCACTCCTCCATCATTATAGAAGAGATAACTACCTATAACTAGGGAATCATGCATTGTTTATGAGCTCACCATTTGAGCACCTCATGTCCCTATTTGATTGGCCGGTGCTCAAACAGTGAGCTCATAAATAATGCATGATGCCCTATCTTGTAGCCTGCAAGCCATCAAGACATTTCCTCATGAAACGATCATAAACGGGGAGTACCATATAGTGAATATCAACAAAAAGACAAATAAAGAGAGATCAAACACTTCACACACTATATGTTGTTTTATAAGATTTTATTAAGACTAAATATATTGTTTTATGAGCTCATTGTTTGATCACATCATGTCCCTATTTGATTGGTCAGTGCTCTATTTGTTATATTGATGCTATTAGATCAAATAGGGACATCAGTAATAAAATAATATACTTACTATTTTGAATTTGAGCTCATAAAGATTAAGATATCCTACTAGTGTTTTGAATTTCTATGATGAAGTAATAATGCATTACATGTCTTACTGATGTTCGTATTTGATTAGACGGTGCTCTATTTGTTATATTGCTACTATAAAAATAGAATGGAAGTGGTGATTCAATACATCTACAGCCTCAACAACATGGTAGCATTGATCCAATAACAGAAAATACATTACAAATGCCAAGCTCACGATCTCAATGAAATAAATTATAAAAAAATATATGGTGCACAACAGCAGAAAGCATGTAATGACAGCAATAACATTGCATGATGCTCGACCAAAATTTAAAATAGTAAGTGTATTAATGTATGATCTAATAGTAGCAACCTCATTGATTATTACCTTTCACTCTTCCATCATTATAGAAGCGATGACTACCTACAACTAGGGCATCATGCATTGTTTATGAGCTCACCGTTTGAGCACCTCATGTCCCTATTTGATTGGTCAGTGCTCAAGCAGTGAGCTCATAAATAATGCATGATACCCTAGCTTGTAGCCCACAAGCCATCAAGACATTTCCTCATAAAATGATCATAAACGGGGAGTACCACATAGTGAATATCAACAACAAAACAAATAAAGAGAGATCAAACACTTCACACACTATATGTTATTTTATAAGATTTTATTAAGACTAAATATATTGTTTTATGAGCTCACTGTTTGAGCACCTCATGTCCCTATTTTATTGGTCGGTGCTATATTTTTTATATTGATGCTATTAGATCAAATAGGGACATCAGTAATAAAATAATACACTTACTATTTTGAATTTGAGCTCATAAAGATTAAGATATCCTACTAGTGTTTTGAATTTCTATGATGAAGTAATAATGCATTAAATGTCTTACTGATGTCCATATTTGATTGGATGGTGCTCTGTTTGTTGTATTACTACTATTAAAATAGAATGGAAGTGGTCATTCAATGCATCTACAGCCTCAAAAACATGGTAGCATTGATCCAATAACAGAAAATACATTACAAATACCAAGCTTGCGGTCTCAATGAAATAAATTATAAAACAATATATGGTGCACAACAACAACAAGCATGCAATGACAACAATAACATTGCATGATGCTCGACCTCAAATTCAAGATAATAAGTGTATTAAGGTATAATCTAATAGCAGCAACCTCATTGATCATTACCTTTCACTCCATCATTATAGAAGAGTTAACTACCTACAACTAGGGCATCATGCATTGTTTATGAGCTCATCATTTGAGCACCTCATGTCCCTATTTGATTGGTCGGTGCTCAAACAGTGAGCTCATAAATAATGCATGATGCCCTAGCTTGCAGCCCACAATCCATCAAGACATTTCCTCATGAAATGATCATAAACAAGGAGTACCACAAAGTGAATATCAACAACAAAACAAATAAAGAGAGATCAAACACTTCACACACTATATGTTGTTTTATAAGATTTTATTAAGACTAAATATATTGTTTTATTAGCTCACTATTTGAGCACCTCATGTCCCTATTTGATTGGTCGGTGCTTTGTTTGTTATATTGATGCTATTAGAACAAATAGGGACATCAGTAATAAAATAATACACTTATTGTTTTAAATTTGAGCTCATAAAGATTAACATATCCTACTAGTATTTTGAATTTATATGATGAAGTAATAATGTTGAATAGAGGTAAAATGGAATCACCTCTATTGAATGTATGTGTGGGGGAAATATGAGATCCACTTCTAAATCCAAATTCCCAAAGGAGAGATCCAAATTGATCAACCAAGAGGTTAATGCACAATCGAATCAATCTATGGAGAATATGAAAGAGGAAGAAAACCTTATATTTCCCTTTAAAGGAATTGTTCTTGAAATCTAAAATAATTGAAAAGCAAATACTAACCTCAAAATAGGGAAAATCTGGAAAATGCCAATTTTTTATGTCTGTGTGTACTTTCGGGCAATTATGCAACCTATTTCGGATTGGAAATGCCAAGACAAAGAAAACCCATAAATATTTTATCTTTCTAATAGCAGGTAGTCTTTGACCCTCATAAAAGGTCAAAGGCTACATTCTTAGTCTAAAGGTCAACTTTGACTTTGTTCGCAGATCTTAGAAGTTTGTCAAAAAGGGTATCCAAATCCGATCTCAGATCCGAAGTTCCACACTTGCACATGCAAGAAAAAGGGGGTTTTGTTGTTTGTATGGGGGGTTTGCCTTGGTCAAACCACGGTTTGGAATCAACCTTAATATTGAAATTGAAATTGAGAATTGTAGCAAGTAGTAGAAGTAGATCTAACAATGAAGCTATGCAATTTGATAGATATGCAATTATATTTCGAATGTAAACAAATATATTGATATGAAAGCTTGAACACAATAATGGAAAATGTAAATCAAAACCATGAAAGTAAATACAAAACCTCCATGATTTTATGCTTGGAATCCACCTTGATAGAAGAATGAATGGATCTAGAAGATGAACAAAGTATTTTGAAGGAAGATCACATCATCATGATGGCTAGATCTAGGGTTTGAATGATGAATCTTGCATGTATGAACCAAATCCATTCAGAGGCTTGAATGCTTGAATCCTTGATCTTCAATGGAGAACTTGAATGGGGAAGAGGACTTGAATGCTTCCTTGAAATTCTTTCTTAATCTTTTATTGAATGCTCATGAATAGGTGATGGCTTGATCATGAGAGTGGATGATGAAAATGGGAGAGGAAGGCCTCCTTTTATAGTGATCTAGGGCACAAACCTCTAGAGAAGGCCACCATTGTGGAATTAAATCCCAATTAAACTTAACCCATAGAAATGGACCTAAATTAAATGCAATTTAAGGATTTACCATTCCTAAACCTGAAATGGCTGACTTGAAGGCAGGAAAAAAAATCTTTCTGAAACCCTATACCCGAAAATTAGAAAAACTTGAAATTTGAACTAGGGGTCAAGGATGAGGTCAACTCAGCCCTAGGTCAGAGTTGAGGTCAACCCTGACCTAGGTTAGAGTCAAGGTCAACTTTGACCCTCAAGGTTGACTTTGACCTTGAGGTCAAAAACCTCAGGACCCCAACCCAGAATGCCAGGAAATGCATAAATTTACTGAAAACAGGGACAAATAGAGGTAGAATGAGGAGAACAAGTAAGATCTAAGCAAAGGGCTGATTCAAGATGCTTGACATGACCCAAACCACTCACTTGGAGGGCTAAATGGTCTTAACATGGAAGTGCTTCTATTTTAGGACGATACATTAAGCTCCCACTTTAGCAAGAGTATGGATTCGATGCAAACTCTTGGTAAAGGAGAAGAAAGAGGAGATCTAAGTGGATTCACAATGAGATAAAATAACACTTAGCTAAGGATACAATCCTCCAATCTAAGGATTCTAACTCAACATACATGCATGAGGGTGCGAAAAGAGAAAATCAAAAGAACAAGGGCTAGTCCTAAATCAATTAGCATAAGAAACCTTGCTAAGAAATATTTCTCATACTAATATCATATTTGGAAAGCAATCATAAAGACATAAATGATTACATAAGAAAGACAAGAGAAACACTATAAATAACATAGCTTCATGATCCATTCCTACTAGCATGAAAGTGAAAAGAGAGAAAGGAGAAAGTGATTACCTCACCCAATAAGATGCCCACCTTATCGTGAATCACCCTGGAGGGAGAGCCCAATAGGTTCACCCATAAACTGTGCTTTGAAATTATAGTGCATCTTCTGATGGCTTCTGGAATACCCATAGATCCACCTTCTTGTATCACTATGAATAGGAAATGCATGTCTCCTCAGGATTTAGCAACTTATGTGTGTTACCTTCAGAAGATTTAGCATATAGATGCGTGTCCCTTTAGGATTTAGCAACTTATGCGCATTACCATCCATGATTTAGAATATTGAAATTGGAAATGCATGTCCCTTCAGGATTTAGCAACTTATGTGCAAATTACCTTCAGAGGATTTAGCATATTGAATTTTTTTTTGAAAAATGTGTGTCTTCTTAAGATTTAGCAACTTATGTGCGTTACCTTCGGAAGATTTAGCATATAGATGTGTGTCTTTTAAAGATTTAGCAACTTATGTGTGTTACCTTCCAAAATTTAGCATGTAAAAATAAAAACTATAGTACAAGAGAGACCCTATATATGCCCCCCTCCTTAATATGGAAAAAACATACTATTTTGACATGTTAAGGAAAACAAAGAACAAGGATAAAGTCTTCTTCAACATCAAGAAAATATCAACAAACAACACCCAGTCCAAGCCAAGAAGGTCACAGCTCCTATGAGGCCATGGAAGGGACGTATGCAAAGAGATATCATGCGAGAAGTGAAAAAAAAAGTAACCCTTGTGAGGGATAACACACTATTTAGTTTCCAAGATGAGAAATATATCGACCATGTAACCCAATGTCAAACATCAAAAGAGGTTGTTATCAAAGACATAGATCCTCAATGCAAACCAAAATTTTCATGTATGATTGGATATCACATAATAGATAGATATTGCTTAACCAAGGAAAGAGGTGAATCCTGGAAAGACAGAAAAGAAGGAGATGGCATCCTTGCCCCCAAAGTGTAGGAACAAAGATGGAAGATGATACCTACTTCACAATTCAAGGAGATATCCTATTTAGCAACAATATATACCATATTCTTAGGAAGGGCTATTGATCCCTACATCCAAGAGTATAGATAATCATGAAAAGGATATGTCACTCATGGAAAAGGATCCTCAAATGAAAGAGATCTTATCAACAAGACCCCCACCAAAGAGGAGTGCTTTAGATAAAATATCATCTTTCAAAAGTGGGAATAGAGATTCAATCATCAAGCCCCCTGCAAACAAGAGGAAGAGGAATCTTTGAATGAGGGAAACAAATCCAACACCAAGCAAGGGTGAGAGTTTATAATGAACATAATTTTTAACATAGAGAAGAGGTGATGACCTAGGACAAAAACTTCTCATATAAAAAGGTTATCCATAGTCAAAAAATCTATCAATATGTTGAAGTAATATTGCAATATAAACAAATACCACTAAGCTAAGGAAATCAGCTCCCTAGACAAAGAGAAAGAAATAGGTACCTTGTCCCATAGAGATAAAGACAAGGGATACCTTCACAAAATGAATGTCTTAGAAAAGATATCTTGAAAAAGATCTATGGATGATTATAAACATAATGCAAAACCATAGAAAAATATGAGAGAAAGAATACCAATTAAGCTCAAGGCACGATATATACTAAAAGCCTAATGGATCCTAGGAGACTGGATGAAAATACACCTCTTACCCCCTAGTCATGAGACAAGAGGGGAAGAACATCTACATTATATAAGAAGGAGGGGAATCCCCTATATCAAAATTATGAAGGAATTGTAAAACTACACGAGAGTGAGATATAATTCCTAAAGCAGCTCTTTCTCTAACATATAACTTGAAATATTTACAATCAGCGAGTAAATGTGTGTTTCTATAATGAAAAGGACATTTGTATTTGTATAAAGCATCTATCAACATAGGTCTAAATATTTCTTTCTTGGAATTCATTAGCTCAACATATACCTTCTTAGCCACTTCTTGACGAGTATTAGGGTTTTCTAAGATAGGTGTGGGAAGAAGAATGTGAAGAGGAGGACAATGATTATCATTACCTACCTTGACTTGAGATTTTGAACAACCAACACCATACATATTCGGTTTAGGGGGTATATGAATTGGAAACCTAATACCATGTTCGTTAACTCCAAGTCCTAAACCTTTATAACCTTGTTTAGTCACCATATTATATTCGGTAGTGTACATATTATGTAAAGCTTCTACAGGAGGTGATTGTTTATCATGTTCATGAATAAACATTGTCTAAGGTAGAATAATAGGTTTTCAAAAAGTTTCTTATGAGGCCTCACCCTGAGCCTATCATAGCCATTCAGTTCTGTATTTGAGATAGACATATTTGATGATTATATTTTGATGCTCTATGGATTTACTGATACTTTATGTTATGGTTTTATCACCTTAGAGTTTAGTTGCTCATTTATTTATGTTATTTTGATGAAATTATGATATCTATTTGGAACCTTTTTGTGAGATTAAGTGGATTTTATGGATGATTATGATGTCATGATGATATGTAATTGCAATTGAATTATATATGCAATGATTATGTTATAAGTTGAATTTAGTGATGAATTATGTATTTCATGATGAGTTGTATGTATGTTATAGATGATCGATTAATGTCATGTGATTTATGAAATGTCAGATGAATTATCTTGATTATTAATGTTATGAATTTACATATTTTTATTTCCTTGGACTACTAATATTGGACTTTAGTGTGCAGGGAATTAGACCATGGTAAATTCGAGGAACCAGAGCATAGAATTTTGTGTAATTCAGTTTGAGCCAAGGTTGCTTCTAGTGAGAAGCAAAAAACCTCGTTGTATTGTATTTAATTCATAAAAGTATGGTGCATGAATGTAGTTGATTTATATGTTAATTTTAAATGTGATTTATGTGAGAATGCCCAAGTGGATATGCCGCATGGCTTGTCATGTGTCATTTTGTTGTGTCACTTGACACATGTGTGTGTACTTTTGGCCATGACATGTCAACTCGGGGATTGGATGCCCACTAACCTAGGATGGTACCCCTTTAGGATTCTCATGTAAACCTTTGGTTAGGAAGCCTTAGAGTAAGCCAAACCATGTTGAACCCGAATTCAAACTTCAAGTGCATTTTAGGGAGGTTAAATGAGCCCCTAGGGAGTAGTTAGGGTCTTTTTTAGCCACCCCACTTGATGTACATTGGTTTGGGTGTTAAATTTTAGTCAATTTTGAGCCCATAACTTATTTATGGTCTTTCAAAAGTACCTCTCAAGTGAAATTTCGAAAATGGAGGGTTGGAAAATGAGGACAAGCCCATTCCTCTTTCCCCATTCTTGGTCTCCATATCATTTATGAGGGGAGACAAGGATGGATGGAAAATCTCCTTGAGCCATACCTATTCATGAGGGTTAGTTGGGGGTTTGGTGGGAAACCTCTTTTAGTTGGAATTTTGGGGGGAGAATTGGGTTGACACCCACTCTCTAGATTTTGAGACTTGGCTAGTTTGGGAAAAGGCTTAGAGGAGGCTCTTCTTCAACTTCCTTCCTTAAGCTTGGATTTTAGGTTGGTGGCATTCATTCTTCTACTTGTTATGTTTTTATGTGAATGAGCTCTCAAGAATATTTTCATTCTTGCATGGAGAAACTAGTTTGTGATATTATGTGCTATTGTTTGTGAATCTTGTTATTGTATGTGAGTAGTTGTGAGAATTTATTGAGCTTGTTGTAGTATGTGATTTCTTTGTTATTTAAATTGTAAAGCTTTGTCGCTCTTGAATATTCCTTGGTGTTTTGTATTGTTTTTGTTAAGGGAGTTTTCTCAAGGCCACACTGACCCTTGGGAGGGAAGAGTAGCCTTGGGGGTGAAGGGAATTTGAGACAATCAGGGGTGTAGAGTCTCTCATTGTTATGGAGAGGAAAGAAACATGGATGTATGGGCTCCATGTAGCCATTTCTTATTTTTATTTGGGGGTCATAAGGGATTGTATGGCTTGGAGCCATGGGGGTCATAAGGAGATTTGTTGTGTCAGGATTTTGTGGCAAAATGTGTGTTGAGAAAGCCATGAGTAGGCTTGTCTATTTTTTTTTATGAAATGTGCTTTCTCTCCTTGTGTTAGTTCCACCTTCACCCCAATATATGAGTCATTTGGAGACTCTTTATTTTCGCCTTGGATGGGAGTTTAATGTAAATTTTTTGTTATAGTGACTGTGGCTTGTTTGTGTGTGAACCCTTGTCTTTGTGATGGTTCCCCAAGCTCGGGGGTGGCTTCTTAGAAACCTAGGATGACAGGTGAGCATCCCATGGTCTATACCATTTTCATTTGTAGGTATTGATGATCTTGTTGCAAGAAGAAGAAGCATTGGAGTGATCCCTTATGGTGTTTTGTGAAAGCCAATGTATTGTGTTGTTGATCTTTTGGAATAAGAATCATTTCATGTTGTATTGTATTTGGAAATTGTAGATTTATGTATCGAGGAGTATGTGAAAATGTCTTTTTACATTTGTAATAAAGTTAGTTGATTTAGTTACTTGAAAGAACGGTTGTAATATGTGGAAAAACCATGAGAAAATGATATTGTTGATTGTAAAATGAACACTGCATTATTTCAATGGAAAGAAAATACAGATGTTGTAGGATTTGTTTTGTAAGAGCTTTGTTTGTTTACTTTTGGATAAAAACTTTTTGTATACATATTGATAAATTATGTAGGGAAGAAAGTTTTCAATCTTTTATAGTTGCAATGAATTGATTTTATTTGTATAAAAATGAGCTAGTTAGAGTTTTAAATATCAAACCATCAATAAACTAAACTCTATTACCTTTAGTGAAATGAAACTATAAAACTATAACTATGTGTAAAAGAAAGAAGTAAAAATCATTAGAAAACAAACAAATAAAAGAACAAGTAAAGGAAACACAAAGAAAAAAAAAACAAGTTGAAAAGAGACCTACAGGTCTCTGGAAAATGTATGGGATAAATTTCCCATACATTTTCCGTTACACAGACAATATTTTATTCATAAACTTCCACATGTCCTTTTTGACAAATAGAAAAATATATAATAGCATAGACTTACTTTATTTCTTCCTTCTAGACTTATGATGGTGGGTCCCATTTGGGTCTCCACCTAGTTTTTCAATAAAAAATAAAAAATAAATATAAATATAAATATATATATAAATATATATATATATATATATATATATATATATATATATATATATATATATATATATATATATATATATATATATATATATGTATATTTGTAAAAATATTACATACTTTTAAATATATAAAAAAAAAGGGGGCATGTCTTATTAAATAAAATGCATAAATAAAAAATTAATAAAAAAAAGGGTTTGTATAAAAAAAGTGTTTTAAAAAAAAAATTAAATGAAATTTTTTTGGGGGGAGGCATGGACCCCACACCCGAACACCCACACGGTTGGCCGCGGGCCCTATGGAGGCAAGTACCCACCTGCTGAAGCAAGACAGGCCCTATCATGCACAAGGTACCACCCTACTGTGGCAGGTCGGCCCTACCATGTGGGGTACCGCGCTGTCAGCGCGGGCCTTGCGTGTCAGGATGGGCCCCTGTGAATATGCGGGTCGAGGCCCATTAACTTTGGTAGTTTTTTTATATATTTCCCCTTTTAAAATTTTTTTTATTATCTTAATTAATATAAAATTTAATTAATAATTTATTTATTATTTATTTTATATTAATTAATATTTTTAGTATTAATTATTATAAATATTATTTAATAATTAATATTATTTAACAAAATTATAATTTAAAAATTAATTTATTTAATTTGTTAATAATACTTATATTAATTAGATGATAATAATTAATATAATTATTATTTAATTATTCTTTTTATAAATGTATTAATTGGTAATTAATATAATTATTATCATTTAATAATTTATTTATTTATTCTTTTATAGTGATATTTAATAATTGTATTAATTATTAAATAATAATAATTAATATAATTATTATTTATAAAAAAAATTACGTTGTCATTTAATTTTATAAAGGGTTAAGGAAATTTAAGTTAAATTGTAACTTAATTTTATAATTAATGAAATTTGTATAGCTACTATTTAGCTAATTAGGTTCCCTTGATATATTGTCACAACATTTAAATAAATAAATCGTATTGACCTAATGTAGTATAATGTTGGTGCTAGGCCTAATTGAAAATATTAGTATAATCGTAATTCATTTTTATTTGATTAATTTTTATCGAGATGCCTTGACAGGAATGGTATTCAGCTTACTCGCTGGCATCTTAGTACATTAGGATAACCTACTTCTCTAATGATGTCGTGATTAGGGACCGACCCTTTTAAGTATGGTTAACACATGAGATAGACAACCTTAGAAATCTAGTTACCACCACCTTAAGTTGAATTTGAATTTGTTCCGAACCAACTTTAGTCCACTGTTAACCTCTAAACATAAACTTATAACCCTATTCCAAAAAAAAAAGTTGGTGTGTTTTTTTAGCGTAATATTTATGGGCATGACACTTGGTACCAGAGCCTAGCTTTCAACATTTGAACCTAAACCCATTACATTTTCTTAGCTAACTTTAACCTTTTGAAAAATTTTAGGATGCCTCCCCTTATGCATCAAGCTCGAAGACATATTATAGGAAGAGGGGCTAGGCGAGCTCCCTCGGGTCATGACCGAGTTGAACAAAGGGCTGAGATATCAGGAGTTAATCAACCACCACCACCCACACCACCACCAGATCCTAATCAAGAGATCTTGTTAGCCTTGCAGAAACTCATCAGAGTTATATAGGAGAGGTTGCCCTCCAGTTAACCCTCATTCAGAGCATCAGTTGTCAAGAGGGCATAGATCAGAGGCACGAGAGAGGACTAGGAGCCCTCCACAAGATCGTGAGGAAGGGCAGGGGGCACATGAGGTGGATTCGGTTCACATGCTAGAACCACCACCTGGATTTGTTCAGAGAGCACCCCGTGATGCTGGAGATCATATTAGAGATCTCCTACAGTTACAACCACCTTTATATTATGGTTCTACAGAGGGAAAAGATGCCGAGGCATGGCTTTTGAGCTTAGACAGGTGCTTTGGTTGCATCAGTATAATAGCAATGTCAAGGCTCATTTTGCAGTACTCCTTTTGAGAGGTGGTGCTTCCACATGGTGGAAACAGGAAGAATATAAGAACAACACCACTATGGAGACTATGTCTTGGGGAGACATTCCTAGAGAGGTTCCTAGATAGGTACCTATCAGAGTACTATAGACAGAGGTGTATTGATGAGTTCCATGAGCTCCAGCAGAGGGAACTCATAGTGCTACAGTATGAGACCTGATTCCTTGAGTTGTTACCTTATGTAGACTACATGAAGGATGAAAAGCTATGAGTCAACCAATTTGTTAAGGGACTCAATGATTGGATATCAGGATAGGTTCACATGACCTCTCCAGAGACCCTTCATGAGGCAATTGAGATGGCTTTGGTTGCAGAAGAGATTTGGGGTAAAACTAGAGACGCTCATGATAGGTCTCAGAATTATAAATCTACATCACAGTCACAGGGGCACCAGAAGAGTCACTGGAAAGGTAATAACAAGTTTTCCTCAGGGTATTTTAATAAGAACCCACAATAGCAGACTCAACAAAACCAGAAACAGAAGCCACCATAGGGATAGCAGGGCTCTAAGCCCAAATAGTGGTAGGCATAGTGACAGAGGAAGGATCAATGATAGCAGTATACAGATGCACCCCCAGCACAAACTCAGCAGTCCTCTCGAGGGGGTTTCAGTGGTTCTAGTAGGACTGGTGGTCAACAGTCCTCTATGCCACAGGGAGTATAGACTTTCACATGAGGTCCTTGCTATGCATGTGGTGCCATGGGGCATTTAGCTCGTGATTGTCCACAAGGTCCAGTGTTAGGCAGTCAGTGTATGGTAGCATTGGGGCCTATAGTTGGAGACTTTGGAAAGTCTCACAGGGTTTTTGCAGCAGTGATAACCGCCAGGCTGAGCACTAGGCCACAGTGATAGAGGCTACAAGTATGATTAGCAGTATTGGTGTTACTATGTTATTTGATTCTGGTGCTACTAATTCTTTTATATCTCCATTTGTTGTGGAGCATTGCAGGCTTGTGGCAGCAAGACAGGAAGTTAGTTGGGAAGTGGCGTTAGCTTCAGGGTCTAGAGTGTCAGTCAACTCTTTAGTGAGGGATAGCCAGGTACAGATTGGTGATTTCATCACTACTATGGATCTTCGTATCAAACCTCTTGGCTCTTATGAAATAGTGCTTGGCATGGATTGGCTTTACACCCACAAAGCTAAGTTAGATTGTTGACAGAAGAGGATTGAGTGCCTGACGATAATGGTACATGTATGTGATTTGCGAGATTTAGAGAGGCACTCTCTCTATATGATCTTAGCCATGCAACTTAAGAGAATCATGTGGAAGGGATGTCATCTTTTTTCCATTACCATCAATGATAGAGAGGATGAGGAGGAAAGGGAACCATCTCTTGATGATCATCCTATACTTTAGGAATTTGCAGATGTGTTTCCTACTGAGCTTCCAGGCATGCCTCCTCGTAGAGCAGTGGATTTCCATATAGATCTTGTACCAGGAGCTGCTCCAGTTTTGAGGGCACCTTACAGGATGACCACTAATGAGCTTAATGAGCTCAAGATTCAGTTAGAGGAACTTTGGAGAAGGGTCACATTCATCCTAGTGTTTCACCTGGGGCGCACCTGTTATCTTTATTAAGAAGAAGGATGGATCCTTGTGGTTATGTATGGATTACCGATAGCTTAATAAGCTTACCATCAAGAATTGGTATCCAGTCCCCAAGATTGATGATTTATTTGATCAACTTAAGAGTGCTAAAGTGTTTTCCAAGATTGATCTTAAGTTAGGTTAGCATCAGTTACAGATTGTTGATAGCAATATCCCTAAGACTGTATTTGTACCAGGTATGGGCAATTATGAGTTCACAGTTGTACCTTTCAGACTCACCAATGCTCTAGCAGTTTTCATGAGCCTTATGAATGGGGTATTCCTCTCTTTCCTTGATAAGTTTTTAATTGTGCTCCTTGATGATATCCTCAATTATTCACAGGATGAAGAGGAGCACAAAGGGAACTTGAGATAGGTATTGCAGTGTCTTAGAGACAATCAGTTGTATGGGAGTTTGTCCAAATGTGCTTTCTATAGGATAGAGATTCATTACCTTGGGCATGTTATTTCAGGAGATGGAATCTCAGTAGATCCATCTAAGATTAGAGCCATCATGGATTGGCCTGCACCTACTTTAATAGCCGAGTCAAAAGTTTTATGGAGTTGGTAGGTTATTACAGATGTTTTGTAGAGGGATTTTCTAGAGTGGCACATCCCATCACTTCTCTTCAGCATAAGGAAAGAAATTTGAGTGGACCGAGAAGTGCAAGAAGGCCTTTCAGGAACTCAAAAAGGCACTTACTAGGACTCCTATTTTAGCAGTGTCTGATCCTTCAATGGACTTTGTCATATATATAGATGCTTCCTTAGATGGTTTGGGAGCAGTTCTTATGTAGAATGGGTGAGCCATTGCATATGAGTCTAGGAAACTTAAGACTCATGAACTTAATTACCCCTCATGACCTTGAGTTAGCTTGCAGTGGTTCATGCCTTAGTGAGATGGTGGCATTTTCTTTGGGTCATTAGTTTGAGCTCCATTCAGATCATCAGAGCTTACAGTATATTTTCTCTCAGCCGAACCTGAATGCACGTCAGTGTAGGTGGATGGAATTTCTATGTGAGTATGATTTTGATGTCCACTACATCAAGGGGAAGGAGAATGTGGTTGATGATGCCTTGAGTAGGAGATGCCATGGGCCTACTCTATGATAGTAGGTACTGAGTTAAGGGATTGGATATTGCATCACTTGCATGAGGATGTTTGGTATGTAGAGGTTAGTCGGATTATTCGGTCTCAGAGTACCCTTGAGGGTAAATATTTAGGATATTCCCTAGATTCTGATGGACTTTTATGCCATAGAGAGTGCATCTATGTCCCATCCTTTGGTAACTTGCGAGCATTCATCATGCTAGAGGCTCATAGGGTCCCTTATACAACACATCCTAGAGTCAAGAAGATGCATGCATATTTGAGGTAGTTATATCATTGGGCAAGGATGAGACAAAACATAGCTGAGATAGTGGCATGATGTCTTGAGTGTCAGAGGGTTAAGGAAGAGCATCGTCACCCTGGTGGTTTTCTTTAGCCTCATGAGATACCAGAGTGGAAGTGGGATGTTATTTCTATGGACTTCATCATTGGTCTCCCTATGTCATCTTGACGTCATGATGCCATCATGGTAATAGTTGACAAACTGATCAAAGTAGCCCACTTTTCACCTGTTCAGACAACCTTTATAGCCCCAGCAGTAGCTCAAGTTTTCTTGCAAGATATTGTCAGACTTCATGGCATACCTCGTAAGATTATTTCAGATTGAGATTCTCTCTTCACATCATCTTTCTAGAGAGGATTACAGATAGCTTTGGGCACTAAGCTCAATTTAAGCACCACTTATCACCCAGAGATAGATGGTTAGATAGAGAGGGTAAATCAGGTGTTGGAGGATATGCTCTACATGTATGTCATGGATCATTAGACTAGGTGGGAGGAGTACCTTCATTTGGTGGAGTTTGCCTACAATAATGGGCATCACACTTCTCTAGGTATGCCTCCCTATCAAGCATTATATGATAGACCACACAGGAAACCATTGAGTTGGGACCGTATTGAGGATAGAGTTGCTTTAGGTCCCGCATTAGTGCGAGAGTTAGAGCAGCAAGTGACTTCGATCAGACAGCATCTAAAGGAGGTATAGGATAGGCAGAAGAAGTATGTAGATGCCAAGAGGGAAGATCATAGTTATCAGGTTGGAGATAGAGTCTTTTTGAGAGTGCGAGCTCATAAGAGTCCAATCCGATTTGGAAAGGGCTCTAAGCTTGCACCCAGATTTATTGGCCCTTTTGAGATACTTGAGCGGATAGGTCTTGTCACCTATCATCTTGCTTTTCCACCGAGCCTATCACGCATCCACGATGTATTTCATGTGTCAGTGTTGAGGAAGTATATTTTTTATGAGACTCATATCATAGATTGGGATACCTTACAGGTGGACTCAGATGGTCAGCTATCTTTGGATCCCATCTGCATTTTGGCTCGTCAGACACTAGCACTTTGAGGCTGAGAGCTGGACCAGGTTAGGGTCCAGTGGGATTTCTATGATGACATTATGGCATCATGGGAGGATGTAGTGCAGATGAGAGCACAGTATCCCCATATTTTTGATTAACTCCAAGAGGAAGTTCATACCTAGGGGGGGAGGATGTGAGGCCTCACCCCGAGCCTATCATAGCCATTCAGTTCTGCATTTGAGATAGACATATTTGATGATTATGTTTTGATGCTCTATGGATTTACTAATAATTTATGTTATGGTTTTATCACCTTAGAGTTTAGTTGCTCATTCAGTTACATTATTTTGATGAAACTGTGATATCTATTTGGAACCTTTTTGTGAGATTAAGTGGATTTTATGGATGCTTATGATGTGACGATGATATGTAATTGCAATTTAATTATATATGCAATGATTATGTTATAAGTTTAATTTAGTGATGAATTATGTATTTCATGATGATTTGTATGTATGTTATAGATGATTGATTAATGTCATGTGATTTATGAAATGTCGGATGAATTATCTTGATTATTAATGTTATGAATTTACATGTTTTTATTTCCTTGGACTATTGATATTGGACTTTAGTGTGCAGGGAATTAGACCATGGTAAATTTGGGGAACCAGAGCATAGACTTTTGTGTAATTCAGTTCGAGCCAAGGTTGCTTCTAGTGAGAAGCCAAAAACCTCGTTGTATTGTATTTAATTCATAAAATTATGGTGCATGAATGTAGTTGATTTATATGTTAATTTTAAATGTGATTTATGTGAGAATGCCTAACTGGATATGCCACATGGCTTATGATGTGTCATTTTGTTGTGTCACTTGGACACATGTGTGTGTACTTTTGGCCATGACATGTCCACTTGGGGATTGGATGCCCACTAACCTAGGATGGTACCCCTTTAGGATTCCCATGTAAACCTTTGGTTAGGAAGCCTTAGAGTAAACCAAACCATGTTGAAGTTGAATTCAAACTTCAAGTGCATTTTAGGGAGGTTAAATGAGCCCCTAGAGAGTAGTTAGGGTCTTTTTTAGCCACCCCACTTGATGTACATTGGTTTGGGTGTTAAATTTTAGTCAATTTTGAGCCCATAACTTATTTATGGTCCTTCAAAAGTACCTCTCAAGTGAAATTTTGAAAATCGAGGGTTGGCAAATAAGGACAAGCCCATTCCTCTTTCCCCATTCTTGGTCTCCATATTATTTATGAGGGGAGACAAGGATGGATGGAAAATCTCCTTGAGCCATACCTATTAATGAGGTTTAGTTGGGGGTTTGGTGGGAAACCTCTTTTAGTAGGAATTTTGGGGGGAGAATTGGGTTGACACCCACTCTCTAGATTTGGAGACTTGGCTAGTTTGGGAAAACGCTTAGAGGAGGCTCTTCTTCAACTTCCTTCCTTAAGATTGGATTTTAGGTTGGTGGCATTCATTCTTCTACTTGTTATATTTTTATGTGAATGAGCTCTCAAGAATATTTTCATTCTTTCATGGAGAAACTAGTTTGTGATATTATGTGCTATTGTTTGTGAATCTTGTTATTGTATGTGAGTAGTTGTGATAATTTCTTGAGCTTGTTGTAGTATGTGATTTCTTTGTTATGTAAATTGTAAAGCTTTGTTTCTCTTGAAGATTCCTTAGTGTTTTGTATTGTTTTTGCTAAGGGAGTTTTCTCAAGGCCACTCTGACCCTTGGGAGGGAAGAGTAGCCTTGGGGGTGAAGGGAATTTGAGACAATCAGGGGTGTAGAGTCTCTCATTGTTATGGAGAGGGAAGAAACATGGATGTATGGGCTCCATGTAGCCATTTCTTATCTGTATTTGGGGGTCATAAGGGATTTTATGGCTTGAAGCCATAGGGGTCATATGGAGATTTGTTGTGTCGGGATTTTGTGGCAAAATGTGTGTTGAGAAAGCCATGAGTAGGCTTGTCTATTTTTTTTAATGAAATGTGCTTTCTCTCCTTGTGTTAGTTCCACCTTCACCCCAATATATGAGTCATTTGGAGACTCTTTTTTTTAGCCTTGGATGGGAGTTTAATGTAAAAATTTTGTTATAGTGATTGTGGCTTGTTTGTGTGTGAACCCTTGTCTTTGTGATGGTTCCCCAAGCTCGGGGGTGGCTTCATAGAAGCCTAGGATGGGAGGTGAGCATCCCATGGTCTATACCATTTTCATTTGCAAGTATTGATGATCTTGTTGCAAGAAGAAGAAGCATTAGAGTGATCCCTGATGGTGTTTTATGAAAGCCAATGTATTGTGTTGTTGATCTTTTGGAATAAGAATCATTCCATGTTGTATTGTATTTGGAAATTGTAGATTTATGTATCAAGGAGTATGTGAAAATGTCTTTGTACATTTGTAATAAAGTTAGTTGATTTAGCTACTTGAAAGAATGGTTGTAATAGGTGGAAAAACCATGAGAAAATGATATTATTGATTGTAAAATGAACAATGTATTATTTCAATGGAAAGAAAATACAGATGTTGTAGGATTTGTTTTGTGAGAACTTTGTTTGTTTACTTTTGGATAAATTTTTTTTTGTATACATATTGATAAATTATGTAGGGAAGAAAGTTTTCTATCTTTTATAGTTGCAATGAATTGATTTTATTTGTATAAAAATGATCTAGTTAGAGTTTTAAATATCAAACCATGAATAAACTAAACTCTATCACCTTTAGTGAAATGAAACTATAAAACTATAACTATGTGTAAAAGAAAGAAGTAAAACTCATTAGGAAACAAACAAATAAAAGAACAAGTAAAGGAAGCACAAAGAAAAAAAAAAAGTTGAAAAGAGACCTACAGGTCTCTGGAAAATGTATGGGATAAATTTCCCATACATTTTCCTTTACAAAGATAATATTTTATTCATAAACTTCCACATGTCCTTTTTGACAAATAGAAAAATATATAATAGCATAGACTTACTTTATTTCTTCCTTCTAGACTTATGATGGTGGGTCCCATTTGGGTCTCCACCTAGTTTTTCAAATATATATATATATATATATATATATATATATATATATATATATATATATATATATATATATATATATATATATATATATATATATATATATATATATATATATATATATACATATATATATATAGATATACATACATATATATATACATACATATATATATCTATATATATATACATATATATATATATATACATACATATATATATATATATATACATACATATATATATCTATATATATATATATATATATATATATATATATATATATATATACATACATATATATATCTATACATATATATATATATATCTACATATATATGTATATACATACATATATATGTATATATACATATATATGTATATATACATATATATGTATATATACATATATATATGTAGATATACATATAGATATATATATATACATATACATGTATATATGTATATATACATGTATACATGTATACATGTATATATACATATACATGTATATATATATATATATATTTATTTATTTATTTGCAAAAATATTACATACTTTTAAATACATAAAAAAAAGGGGCATGTCTTATTAAATAAAACGCATCAAAAATATATTAATAAAAAAAAAAGGGTTTGTATAAAAAAAAATTAAAAAAATAAATTTAAATGAAATTTTTTGGGGGGGGCCATGGACCCCACACCCCAACATCCACGCAGTTGGCTACGGGCCCTGCGGAGGCAGGTACCCACCTGCCGAAGCAGGACAGGCCCTGCCGTGCGTAGGGTACCGCCCTGCTGCAACAGGTCGGCCCTACCACGCGGGGTACAACGCTGTCAGCGTAGGCCCCATGTGTCAGTTTTGAGCCCCCATGAATATGCCGGCTGAGGCCCATTAACTTTGGTAGTTTTTTTATATATTTCCCCTTTTTTTATATTATATTAATTAAAATAAATATTAATTAATAATTAATTTATTATTTATTTTATATTAATTAATATTTTCAGTATTAATTATTATAAATATTATTTAATAATTATGAAGATTAATAATTAATATTATTTAACAAAATTATAATTTAAAAATTAATTTATTTAATTTGTTAATAATACTTATATTAATTAGATGATAATAATTAATATAATTATTATCATTTAATAATTTATTTATTTATTCTTTTATAGCGATATTTAATAATTGTATTAATTATTAAATAATAATAATTAATATAATTATTATTTGTAAAAAAAAACAATGTTGTCATTTAATTTTATAAAGGGTTAAGGAAATTTAAGTTAAATTGTAACTTAATTTTATAATTAATGAAATTTGTATAGCTACTATTTAGCTAATTAGGTTCCCTTGATATATTGTCACAACATTTAAATAAATAAATCTTATTGACCTAATGTAGTATAACGTTGATGCTAGGCCTAATTGAAAATATTAGTATAATCGTAATTCATTTTGATTTGGTATTTAATTTTTATCGAGACGCCTTGCTAGGAATGGTATTCAGCTTACTCAGCATCTTAGTACATTAGGATAACCTACTTCTCTAACGATGTCATGATAAGGAACCGACCCTTTTAAGTATGATTAACACATGAGATAAACAACTTTAGAAATCTAGTTACCACCACCTTAAGTTGAATGTGAATTTGTTCTGAGCCAACTTTAGTCCACTGTTAACCTCTAAACATAAACTTATAACCCTAATCCAAAAAAAAAAGTTGGTGTGTTTTTTTAGCGTAATTTTTATGGGCATGACATTTCTTCACCCTTTCCTTTAATATTATCATGAATCGGAGGAGAAGGTAAATCAAAAAAATCTTGCACATCCGCATCCTAAACTATAGCTTGAATCCCATCATAAGTACAAGAAGAGTGAGGATGAACAGATGGAGAATTAGGTATCGGATTAGGAAGATTAGGATTGATAGGATTAGGATTAGGAAGATTAGGAGATGGTGAATCATCTACCAAATTCTTCACATAATCCAAAAGATTAATAAGGTTACCACATAAATCCTTAATGAAGGTTTTGAATGTAGGAAGACTAGTGTCAGTCAACTTCACAAAAGCATAGGCAAGAGCAAAGTGAAGGGTCATCAACATAATGAAGTGAATGAGACTCTCATAAACATCATAGGTACAATAAAGGAATGCTAAAAGAAGGGTAATGAGGAACATGACCACACACCACAACATCTTAGCAATCTCCATAGTAAAATGCAATGCAAGAAATGTTTTTATATTTTATTGAATATGTAGATCTTTTTGTATTTTTGAATTTTAAAATGCAAGAGCATAAACTAGATGTAATCTAAATGCAAGAAAAGATATAAAATCTAACACAATAGGGCATCTAATTCCACAAAAGAAATGGGGTAAGTACGTCGGGCTCACCAAAATGAATAATGAAGGTGAACACACACAATAAGACAAAGGGAAATCTAACACCAAAAAGAAAGAGAGTAAGCTCGTCGGGTTCACCCAAATGAATAGAGGTAATATGGAATCACCTCTATTGAATGTATGTGTGGGGGAAATATGAGATCCACTTCTAAATCTAAATTCCCAAAGGAGAGATCCAAATTGATCAACCAAGAGGTTAATGCACAATCGAATCAATCTATGGAGAATATGAGAGGAAGAAAACCTTATATTTTCCTATAAAGGAATTGTTCTTGAAACCTGAAATAATTGAAAAGAAAATACTAACCTCAAAATAGGGCAAATCTGGAAAATGTCAATTTTTGATGTCTGTGTGTACTTTCAGGCAATTTTGCAACCTGTTTCGGACTGGAAATGCTGAGACAAAGAAAACCCATAAATCTTTTATCTTTCTGACACCAGGTAGTCTTTGACCCTCATAAAATGTTAAAGGCTACATTCTTATTCTGAAGGTCGACTTTGACTTTGTTCACAGATCTCGGAAGTTCACCGAAAAGGGTATCCAAATCCGATCTCAGATCCAAATTTTCTCACTTGTACCTACAAGAAAAAGGGGGTTTTGTTGTTTGTATGGGGGGTTTGCCTTGGTCAAACCCCAGTTTGGAATCAACCTTAATATTGAAATTGAAATTTAAAATGCTAGCAAGTAGTAGAAGTAGATCTAACAATGAAGCTATGTAATTCAGTAGATATGCAATTGTATTTCGAATGTAAACAAATATATTGATATGAAAGCTTGAACACAATAATGGAAAATGTAAATCAAAACCATGAAAGTAAATACAAAACCTACATGCTTGTATGTTTGGAATCCACCTTGATAGAAGAATGAATGGATCTAGAAGATGAACAAAGGATCTTGAAGGAAGATCACACCATCATGATGGCTAGATCTAGGGTTTGAATGATGAATCTTGCATGTATGAACCAAATCCCTTCAAAGGCTTGAATTCTTGAATCCTTGATCTTCAATGGAGAACTTGAATGGAGAAGAGGACTTGAATGCTTCTTTGAAATGCTTGTTTAATCTTTGCTTGAATGGTCATGAATAGGTGATGGCTTGATCATGAGATCTAGGACACAAACCTCTAGAGAAGGCTGACATTGGGGAATTAAATCCCAATTAACCTTAACCCTTAAAAATGGACCCAAATTAAATGCAATTTAAGAATTTACCATTCTGAAACCCGAAATGGCCAACCCGAAGGCAGGAAAAAGAATCTTTTCAAAACCCAATACCCAGAAATCAAAAAAACTTGAAATTTGAACTAGGGGTCAAGGATGAGGTCGACTCTACCCTAGGTCAGAGTCAAGGTCAAATTTGAACCTCAAGGTTGACTTTGACCTTGAGGTCAAAAACCTCAGGACCCCAACCCAGAATGCTAGGAAATGTAGAAATATACTAAAAATAGGGACAGATAGAGGCAGAATGAGGAAAACAAGTCAAATCTGAGCAAAGGGCTAATTCAAGGTGCTTGACATGACCCATACCACTCACTCAAAGGGATAAACACTCTTAACATGGAAGTGCTTCTATTTTAAGATGATACAAATTCTTTAAATGTCTTACTGATGTCCGTATTTGATTAGACAATGCTCTGTTTGTTATATTGCTACTATCAAAATAGAATGGAAGTGGTGACACAATGCATCTACAGCCTCAATAACATGGTAGCATTGATCCAATAAGAGAAAATACATTAAAAATGCCAAGCTCACGGTCTCAATGAAATAAATTATAAAACAATATATGGTGCACAACAGCAGCAAGCATGCAATGACAGTAATAACATTGCATGATGCTCGAGCTCAAATTCAAAATAGTAAGTGTATTAATGTATGATCTAATAGTAGCAACCTCATTGATCATTACCTTTCACACCTCCATCATTATAGAAGAGATAACTACCTACAACTAGGGCATCATGCATTATTTATGAGTTCATCGTTTGAGCACCTCATTTCCCTATTTGATTGGTCAATTCTCAAACAGTGAGCTCATAAATAATGCATGATGCCCTAGCTTGTAGCCCACAAGCCATCAAGACATTTCCTCATGAAATGATCATAAACGGGGAGTACCACATAGTGAATATCAACAAAAAATAAAATAAAGAAAGATCAAACACTTAACACACTATATGTTGTTTTATAATATTTTATTAAGACTAAATATATTGTTTTATGAGCTCACTAGTTGAGCACCTCATGTCCCTATTTGATTAGTCGGTGCTATGTTTTTTATATTGATGCTATTAGATCAAATAAGGACATCAATAATAAAATAATACACTTACTGTTTTGAATTTGAGCTCATAAAGATTAAGATATCCAATTTGTTTTGCAGATATACACATTAAGGATCATGTCAGATAATACAAGGGAATTTGATCAAAATAGGGAGACAATCACTAGATTGTTGTCTAACTTTCAAAGAGAAGGTGATGACAAATGTTATTTTCCATGCAAGAGTTGTAATGGCTTAAAGACAAGAAGAATCAAAATCAAAATAGCAAAGAGACATCATAGGGAGAATGGTCAAATTGAAGGGGGGTTTGATTATAATCTAGTGGTAAGTTGTTTGTTATATTGTTTTCACAATTAATATACATATGAACCATGGAAGGAGGTTTGATTATCACATTGAAGGGGGGTTTGATTATCATCACTTTTATATAGGTCGATCTCCCCAATGTGAATATAGAGGAACATAGAGGTGTGAGTATTTAAGTTGAAGATCATGATCCCATGGAAGATGATGATCATGCACCAGAAAACACATTTGAAGATGATGGTATCAATGTATTGATCGTTGACACATTTGGTACTGGTGTTGCTGGTGTTGGTGTTGATGGTGCTGCTACTGATGATGATGATGATTATGATGAGGATAACATTAACGATGTCCATGATATACCTCTACTTGAGAAGGAAGACATGGCCCTTTACGAAGGCTCGCAATCTTCTCTTCTCTCTTCTATATGTTGTTGGTGAATTTGAAAGTTATGAATGGTTTATCCAACATAGCAATGTCACGTATGCTAAGGTTTTTCATATATGTCATTATAGTCTATAAAAGGTGAAACATGTACCATTAAGATTGTTTATAGTAATGACTTATATTATTTTTTGCAGATTGATAGGTGACTTTCTGTTACCACCATCAAATGTTCTCCCTCTCTCGTACCTGAAACATATTGGAATGAAGTATCAAACAATAGATGCTTGTCCTGAAGATCATATTATTTATTATAAAGAACATGAAAATGGAACAGAATTCCCTGAATTCCATACGAGTAGATATTGAGATGATCAAATGACAAAAGGGTGCCTCGCAAGGTTCTTCGTCACATCCCCATTATTCCACGTCTGAAATGATTATTTAGGTGCAATAGCTTGGCACAATTTATGGATTATCATGCACACGGCAAGAGTCAAGATGACATTATTCAAATGCCTACAGATGGTTCATCATTTATGGACATAGAGGAAAAGTAGCCACACTTTAAAGAGGAACCTCAAAATCTCAAGGTTTCTCTGGCAGTAAATGGTGTCAATCCGCATGGAGAGATGAGATGCGTTTTCTCGGTGTGGCCTATTTTTGTTATAAACAATAACCTTCCTCCATGGATGTCAATAAAGAGGGAGCACATTATGTTGTCAATGATTGTTTCAGGTATCTTATTATTTTATAGTTATCTACATGTAATTATAAGTCTTGGATTAAAATGACCACAATAATTATCTAATGTTGTTAATTCAACTGGGTAAGTACCAAGTGAAAGATATGAATGTATATATTATGCCTCTTATCGATGAGTTGTTGGTGTTATGAAATGGTTTCACTATGTATGACATCTCTCGATGAATTGGAGAAAGATAATTTCAATTCCATGCAATGCTTGTGTGGACAATTTATGATGCTCCAAGGTTGACACATTTCTGTGGTATGTTATGGTGAGTTCTAGTTGTATGCGATAATTCAAATTCTAAAAATATATATATTTAATCCAATTGTATCATTATCTTGTAGGTCTTCAAACAAAGGGAAAATTTTCATGTCCAATGTGTGGTCCAAAGATGAAATCTCTTCATTCCAAAAGTTTAAGAAAGTAGGTGTTTGATGAGAATGGGCAGTTCCTCCCCATAAATCATAAGTATCGAAGTGCAGAAAGACATCTTTTTAATGGGAAAGAAGAGACTACATCAAAACCTCAAAGAATGACACCCCACCTATGATAGTTAGAATGTAATAGAATTCAAGGTAATATCATTCCACGTAATGGTTGATGTTTGAAAATTATATATTTTGATTTTGTTTTGTTGGCTAATTATGTAGTTGATGATCTTGAAGGTCGTGAAGACATCATCGACCAGCTTCCAAAGGGACTAAAATGTTATCCCAGAGAATTTAGTAGGCTGCCCTACTATGAGCATCTAAAAATTATGCATTTTTTTGATACTATGCATATTAAAAAGAATGTAATAGAGACACTGTGGAAAATATTGGACGGAAGGCGTGACAAAAAAAAACTTGGCAAAATTTGTAGTGACATTCATGATTTCAATCATGCAATGAAAAATATCATTGAATCAAATAGCAATGGAGACTGGATTAATGCAAGTGCTCTTCCTTGGTTATTAACAGACCAACAAAGTAATGTCATAAAAGAAGTGATCTGAAAAATTAAATTTCCTACAGGATTTGTTGCAGATATAAGAAATCTCATATCAAAGAAAAATGATTTTGGGTCAGGGATGAAACTGCATGATTGGCATATCTTCATCAAGGTAAGTCATAGTTTTTTGTATTTACAATATATTTGTGTAATTTCATTGTATGAAATGATCAGTTGACAATTGTTGCAGTATTTACTACCCCTATCTCTCCCGGAGAACTTCGACAATAATATCAAACAAGTGATATATGATCTTGGAAAATACATGAGGTAAGCAGTGATATTTGTTCAATATATCAAACAATAATATCAAACAAGTAATATATTGTAAAGTCTCATATTTATATATTTAATTTATGTCTTGAATCCCTTGTAGGTGATTGTCATCTAAAGAAATCCATAAAGAAGATATAAAATATTAGAAGAAAAGAATTTGTCGATTAATGTGTGAAATACAAAAGTGTTTACCTCCATCTTTTTTCAATGCACAAGAACACTACCTCATACACCAAGTTGAGGAGATTGAATTATGTGGACCTGGTACACGCTAGGTCAATGTGGATAGTTGAGAGACACTTGAAATTTTTGAAGGGTTTGGTACAACAAAGAGCACGTCCTAAGAGTTCTATGGTTGAGGGATATATGGTATAGTAGATGACGGTGCACGTTACTCAATATCTTTTTAATCTTGCAGCAAAGACCCATATAGATTATATTTGGGATCTCAACTCAATTAAAAAATTTGAAGGGGAGTACTTGGTGGGCAATGGTAGATTTAGGAAACTGAAAGGTAATAAATTATGAGATGTTATTATAGTCAATTAATTCTTAATCTTTAAAATAAATCTATTGTAAGTCATCTATTTACTTTTGTACAGCTGCTAAAGAGTGGGATGCAATACATTTGTTTATTGTAAACAATCAAGATTGGATGGCAGTATGGATTGAACGATGTCAACATGATGGTCATAGATTAACATGGGAATCTGTGTCTTCATTGGTTATACAAGCTCATCATAATGGAGATCCCAATGTTACACAAAAGGAAATAGATTTAGCATATGGTTTAAGAGATCACCAGGTACTTATAAATTTGTTAATTAATCAACCATATGTTTTTCAACTCATTATGCAATAATTTATACAATGTTTGACTTTATTGTAGGTGAAACACCACAAGGCTATATTTTGTAATGGTTATAAATTTCACATCAAAAATTTGGATGAAACGAAAAGAGCTTGTGATTCTAGGATAAGTGCAGTGTTCCAGGTGACTAATATTTCATCTAGAAACAACTTACATCCTCGAGAGTCACAAAATCAATACTTTTTTATTTTGGTTGATATACTTGACTACGAATTTAATTCCTTCAAATTAGTTTTATTCATTGTGAAATGGTATAGACTACGACTCAATAAAAATGATCCTAATAGAACTATTATTGAACATGACAATGGATTTTCAATGATTAATACAAGGTTATTTGAGCCAATTGGAGAAGAGCCCTATGTTCTTCCAAGCCAATGTGAGCAGGTATTTTACTTAGAGGTTCCACATAAATTAGGTTGGTCATTTGTTGTTAGACATGATCCAAGAAGAAGGCCAATAAAGTATAATGCGATGGAAGAAGATACCGAGGAAGATGAAGAAGTGGAAGATGATGTAGATGATGATCATGATCGAGAGCTAGTCGAAGAAGAATATGAAGAAGAAAATGATGATGATGCTGCTATTGATGAGGAAGATAATGATGACGATGATGATGGTGATGGTGATGATGATGACAACGATGACAATAGTGGTGGTGATGATGTCATTAACGATGACGATCTTGATGATGAGATGGATGAAGAAGAATATCAATGACATGAATGAAATGTACAATTATGCCAGATGTTTGGCATGTTCTAACGATTGTTTTATATGTACTACTCTTATTCACCTTTTTTTATATGTCCTACTTATATATCTTTGATCTTTTGATAAGAGAAATTTTATTCTAAAAGAGTGTATTTAATCTCTATACGCTTAAACAACCTCACTAGTTAAGACTATTCTCATTTGTAGTGGGCATGACAAGAATCAAATCACTTGAAAGATGCCAGTATTTAGACATGCACAAATTAGTGACGTGATTAAGAAAATTACCTTTCTTTATAATTTTCTGGGGTATTTTTTTATATCAATGCATTTAATCTAAATACTATCTTATGAGAGTTTCTTCTGTTAATTTTCTATTTCCTTGCACATCAATGTTGTTAAAGGGTATGTGCAAGATCATGAGGGGCCAAAAAGTGGCGATGTCATCTCAAAACTTTGACAATGTAGCTGATGACTTTTTTTTCACCTGAATTTGATAAAATGAAAAGGGTATCTTAAGGAGATTATCAACTTTCTATCAATATAATTGTTGTCAAATTTTGAATTCGGTAAGTAATTATTAGTTATTTTCTAATTGAACTACCTCTAAAGTGC
This sequence comes from Chamaecyparis obtusa, assembly GCA_027943335.1. Taxonomy (NCBI): domain Eukaryota; kingdom Viridiplantae; phylum Streptophyta; class Pinopsida; order Cupressales; family Cupressaceae; genus Chamaecyparis; species Chamaecyparis obtusa. The sequence continues at coordinate 1,346,371 of BSBK01002839.1, forward strand.
TAATTTATATACTGATTGAAAAATGACTATAACTTTCAAACGGTATAATATTTTTGAAATCTGAAAAATGTGTCACATTCTATGCTTTGCCTACTATAAGGAAAAGAAAAAAAAAATGAATTTTGTAAAGTTTTGAATGAGTTAAGGTGGTCAGACATGGGACTTTTTTTATTCTAAAAACATTGTAGCAAAAAATTTATAATTAATTAATTTTTTGGAATAAAATTACAAAAAAATATGTGTCACATTCGGGCATGAGTCTACTACTTATATATAAAATCTTATAATAAAATATTATCATTTGATTATGATTAAGGTGGTCAAACATACACCTACTTCTTATTTTTTTCTTGAAATTTTTGTACTGCTACATTGAAATCTATACTTTTCACCAATCATACTAACTTTTTCTCAAAAAAGGCATAGTAGTTTAGAAACTACATTCATTTTTCTATAGATTCTATTCTTACAAATTTTTGATATTAGATTCATAGCTAGTTGAAATTTTCACGTCAAGTTGACTAACCCTGATTTGTTGATTTTTCATTGCCACTTAAGGGCATAGTTTGGCCCCTCATGATCTTGCACATACCCTAAATCACAGGGGATTCTCTTTGTTCCCTGCAATAGAGTGAGCTAATTCTGAATTGCTTAGTAATTTATTTTTATTGCATGGTTGTCTTTGGTTTGTCATTTTGTTTTGAGTGTCTAGTGATTTAAACCAAAGACTTTGACTTAGCCAAAAAATGTGCAAGTCTACATTAGTATGTTCCTTTTTATTATAATTATAATTAGTATGAATAAACAAAATAATGACAATGCAATATTTGTCAAAATAGCATCAATGACTTCAGTCAATGTGCCTATGTGTCAATGTGGTGTTGGCCCATGCATGTTGAAGATGTGACACACAACAAGTAATCATGGGTGTCAATTTTGGGTTTTCCCAAATAGGAAAAAGGTCTGGATACGTAATTATATTTTATGTTTAAAAATAATGTGACAACTAATCATTTTATGAAGAATTGATGTACATATGATATTGCAGGGAAATAGTGGATATCAATACTTTTGGTGGGTCGATGAAATGATATTTACATCTACCCCATCTACATCTATACCTGATGTAGGAAATAAGTGCAACTTGTGCAAAGCTCGAGAGGCAGCTAGTGCCACCAAGATTGCTTCAATGGCGAAAGCAGAAACCATATTTCTGTGATGCCTTCTTTATGTATTTTGTGCACTACTTTGTTGGGACCATATGCGTAAATTTGGTTAACAAAGGGCTATTGTAGATACTGAATTTTTAATAGAATTTATAGTAGATACACATAAAGAACATGCACATAAACACGACAAATGAGAAACATAAATGTGGATATCACAATAGCTGAGAAACATAAATGTAGGCATCATGGTCACAATTTTGAGATACAACATAATTGAATGGTATACCCAGATGATGCAACACAACTATATATCACTCCTCTAGTTCCAAGTTTACACTGCGGTAAATAAAACTCGTAGATAAAAAATAAATTTAGAGAGCAAAGGAGGGTCATAATGAACAAAATAATATAGGGTCCCTATATTATTTCAGTCATTATCACTCTCTTGTTGCGCTCTCTTAATTTTTTTTTTATCATATGGGTTTTGTTTGGGTGGCTGCAAGAAGTTGGGTCCCACTTTTGGCCAAAAAGTGGAAGTGTTTTCTCCATTTTTCAAAATTTATGTCAATTGATGTCCAAATTTGAAGCACTTAAAGATTGAATCTTGAAAAACTTCACTAATATAAAATTTAGTGCTCAGAATCTAGTTTTCAAATATGTAATTTATTTCAATACCCACATGTTATAAATTAAAATTTAGTATGCATGTCTAAAAACCACTTTTTCAAAATGCCTGTTTCAGGACCACACGTCACGCGTGTATGGACACCCTTTTTTGAAGTAAATGAATGTATTTTTGGGAATCCTTTTGGGAAAAGGTACCTAAAACACTAAAGATTGGTCAGAATATTTTATCTTATTTTTTTATTGATTTTTTTTTTAATTAATTTTTAATTGACTATAAAGTACATTTTTGAAACCTCTGGTGTACGGACACCATAATTTGATGATAACTTCACTTTTTTTCAATTTTTTTTTTAAAAATTGAAAAGAATTCTATTTAGTTTGGTCACATATAGCTCATTTTTCAAAAAATTAAAAATTAAGAAAGTTATTAAAGTTTTAGTTAACCTTGGTATTTCAAGTTTAGGTACCACGTTGGCTTGATAAATATTGTATAAATATTAAAAATCATCATATCACTATAAAATTTATATTTTTATAATTTGAATAATAAGAGCTAAAATGGGTTTTTGTTTGATCAAAAAATTCATTCGGGAAGTTGTCCTAAAAATTATGGCAAGACATAAATTTTAGTCTGTAATGCCTTAGCCATTTTTTCATAGGGTCAAGCACAGGCTTGGTGGGACCAAGCTTGTCTTGAACCAAAACCCAAGCCAAGAGGTAAGGTTCCTGCCCATAGATTTACAAATCGGGCGCCCATTTTGTAAATCTAAAAATGAGCGCCCATTTTTTGAAACTAAAAACGGGCGCCTATTTGTTAAAGAACTGTTGCAACTCAAAAAACTAGACTATGGGCCTGATCTAATGATTGACAAATTTTCACTTTATTTTCTATCGATTTGCAGCAGACAAAGAGAATATTTCTACCAACATTCCTTTTTTTTGTCTTTTTTTGGATCCGACATTCAGAAAAGATTGTTTGAACTCAAATTTTGGTGCAAAAATGGGATCAAATCGACATAGAAAGAGGTCAATGAAAGTTTTGACACCTGAGGAGATTGCAAAAAATAGAGAGGAGGCAAAATGACAATGAGAAATAAGAGAAAAACTTCGAAACCTGAATAATGTTGGAGCATCGAGTTCAATAATTGTTTCAGAAGAGAAGGACAATGAAGACACCATAATGGAGGCAGAGGTTGAAGAAGCAAAATCATGTGCATCTTCTAATCCAGTATTGGATACAGGTATGTCTTCACATCCAATTGTTACAACTTATTCTGATAAAGATGTTCATGATTTGCTAGAAGCAGGTTACAATAGAAATGATTTAAATTTTATTCCTCAAAATAGATTAACAAGTTTAATTGCACGTGAAATTTTAGAAATTAGTCATAAAGGAACTGAAAGTCAAACTCCAATTGAAACTAAAAATCAAACACCAATTCAAATTGAAATCAACAATGTAAATGTAGACATAGAAACACCGATTGAGAAAGAAACTCATTTGAATGATAATGAAATAAATGAACAATTTCAATTAAAAATTGATGTGTTAGACAATTTGCATGGTTTGGTTTCATCGAGACAAATTAGGACACATGCGAGCAGATTGTTTAGACAATTTTTTTATAATAAGAAATTTGGGTTTCAATGTCAATTAATGTTACAATTAATTCAAATGTCTAAAATGTGAAAAGTGATGAAGAGGTTAGGCATTTATGTGAAAACTAAGAAGAAGGATGAGTCTCTAAAACAAGTTGTATCAACTGTTGCTAGTGCCTTTAACACAATTGGAAAGAAAAGTCATTCTAAAGATAGTAATGCGGCACGCCAAGCAATAACAACAGCTTTAGTAAACAAAACTACTACTGATAAAAAAATGATTTCAAACATAAGTGGATATCTTAATATTAATCGTAAAACTTTAACAAGAGCTGTAAAGAGAAGAGTTAACTTTGAAATTGATCCGGCAAACCATTTATGGACCTTCAGTGGCAAACTCCCGAGGTCTGACATGAAACTTACTAGTGAAGTCAAAACTTTGATTGAAAATTTTTGGCACGATAATACAAGAGTATCCCCTAATGCTAGAGATGTTCTTAAATTAAGAGTCAGTTCAAAAGTTCATGATCCACATCCAAAACACCTTTTAGATATGACTCAAACAGAATTGTATAAAAAATTTGTGGATGATAAGGTGTTAACTATTAGTATTAGTTAAAGATCTTTTGAAAAATGTAAACCCTTGTATGTAAGGATTAACAAAGAAGGAATCACCTATTGTTGCAAAACTCATGTTCAATTTCATTATCATTATGATATTTTTCGATCTATAAATTCTACTATGCATACTAATGAAATGTTGCAGGAATGTGGTATAAATATACCACCTGAAACTGTAAAGGAGTTTATATCAAATTTATTTTGTAACCCACCTAATGAGCAATTTTATCTTTTGAATGCATGTGTTTCTGGTGTATGTGATGTATGTGGCAATCTTACATTATTAGATGAATGTTTGCATGAAAATATTTCATTTGATTTTGGACAATAATTAATTGATGTACAAAGATTTAAAACTGTTGAGTATCCATTGAAGGATGGAAAAGTTGAAAAACTGTGCGACCTAATAACTGAAAAACTTAGTGTTAATGCTTTTATGAATGAATTCAAGAGTAAGGTCGTACCTAAATATGTGAAACACTCTCACAATTCTAGACGGCTTAATGGACAATTTTGCATATGCAAGAATACATTTCCAATTGGTAGTATACTGTCAGTTGTTGACTTTACAGAGAACTGCACGCTTGCACCACAAGATGAGATCCAACCACAATACTATAATTCAGTGCAAGTAACAATTTTTGTTCATATTGTCTATAGACATGCACTTGATAGTACAGAAGAGGATCGAAAAATATTGAGAGAGTACCATTTCTATATGAGTGATAATAAGTTACACTCATCAGAGTTTGTCCAATATTTCTTTAATACCTTTTATGAAAATTTAAGGGAGAGAGAAATTCATATAACACAACATCTAATATGGTCAGATAATTGCACAGGACAATTCAAGAATGCTAGAATTTTTTATTGGTTGAGTAGGATGCACAAGAAAATAAATATCCAACATATCTGAAATTTTTTTGAGGCTGGACACGGGAAGGGAGAACATGATGGTGTCAGTGCATGTGTTAAGAGAGCTCTTTGTAGAGAGCAACTCAAATTTGAGGAAAAATCAAAATTTAAAGATGCATGTGCAATTGTCGAATGGTGTAAAACAAGTTTGTCTACAGGATCAAGTCAGAACTCTACAATCAGATATTTTTTCTGGCTAGTTGAAGAGAAGAATATCCTTTCAGGATATGATTGTAATACAATCAGTGGATTGGCTAAATGGCATTCATTTAGGAGTTCTAATTCTAACACTTGGACTATATGGACTAGGGAGCTTGCATGTTTTTGTCAATTTTTTGTTGCAGGTGAATGGGAAGAATGCAAGAATACAGAATGGGTTGAAGAATGGAAACAAAAATCCTTAACACCTAGTGAGAGACAAGATGAAGATGTTATAATAAATGAAGACCTGGATCATGCCTTTGCATCAGAAGGTTATGATCGTGTTTCAAATCTCATACAACCTGGTAATTTAATACAATTTATTGTAAAACTTTAAATTATATATTAGTTACATGTGTATGTCATATAATTTAAGATTATATATATTTGAATTATAAACCTTTAAACAAGTTTTATTTATAGTGCACATGTACTTAATTTTGTTTTGCAAGACATGTGTATGTTGTTGTTGCACCTGAGGATAATGAAGAGCAGACAAAGTATTGGTTAGCTCAATGTGTAGAACCCAAGAAAAAGTTGATATGTCATCAAGTAGATGATGATAATTTTTACTATCCAATTGGGTCTATTGTGGTAGTTGGTACATGGCTACACAAATTCCTAATAAGAAGGAATGGTTTACCAGCTTTTGAAGACTACCAATCAGAAAAGAAGATTATACACTATTCCCATTTGGTAGTGGCAACAAATATCAAATTGGAAAGATACAAAGGGAGACCTGCTAATAAAATTTTATGGACACTTTCAATGGAAGAGCATGAGGCAATCATAGACACATTGCAGAAAAGAGAGGATGTTGATGGTACATTAGGTTGAATCAAATTTATACATGTAAGTTTTTATTCAATTGTCTTATTAACTTTAAAATAAAAATTAACTTTAAATAAACTCGAGTACATAAATTCTAACATTTCAACATGTTTATTTTTATGATGCAGGATGTCAGGAAGAACATAGATGCATTGCAGAAAAGAGAGGATGTTGATGGTACATTATGTTGAATCAAATTTATACATGTAATTTTTTGTCCAATTGTCATATTAATTTTTAAATTAAAATTAACTTTAAATGAACTCGAGTACACAAATTCTAACATTTCAACATGTTTATTTTGATGATGCAGGATGTCAGGAAGAACATAGATTTGCATTGTAGAAAAGAGAGGATGACGATGGTACATTAGGTTGAATCAAATTTATACATGTAAGTTTTTGTTCAATTGTCATATATAATTTGTATATGTTTTCTACATGTCTTCTTTGAAGTGTCATAATTTATAATTTAGAGATACAGATTTGAAATTAAAATTAAAATTAACTTTAAATGAACTTTTATAAATTCTAACATTTCAACATGTTTATTTTTATGATGCACGATGTCTATTTCAAAATTGTATTCGTACAATTTTGGGTTTATACTTAAAAGTTAAATTCATAACTTTGAATTCACCTAATTTTGTTGTAAATATTAAACTATGCACATTGGTTAGATTATGTTCACTTAATAGATCTCATTGTTTAATAGTTATTAAGTTTGTAACATCCATATTGTTCTTGTCAATTACATGTATTAATAGATGTCATTGTTAGATGATCTAGATGATTTTTTTATAGTTAATCAAAGTGTTCATATTACTTGTAACACGTATCTAAATATTGTACTTAGATCAATTACACATGAATTAATATATCTCATTGTTAGATAGATATTTTTTTTAAGGATAAAATTGATAAATTACATAACAAGTCCTGATTAAGATAAATTGATAAATTACATAACAACTCATGATTAAGATAAATAACATAACAAGTCTTGAAATAATTTAGATGTATCATAATGTCCATCATATCAACTCATGATATATACATACAATCACAAAATAAAGCTCTACTCTAAAAAGAAGTCTAAGTACAATATATGATAACAAGTGGACTAGTATATAATGCAAGTCCTACTCTAACAACAAGTAAAAATAATATGAACAAGTCTAAACAAGCCCAAATAGTCATCATAAAACAAGTCTAAATAGTCATCAAAAATAATATGAACAAGTCCAAATAGTCATCAAAAATAAAATGAACAAGTCCAAATAGTCATCATAAAACAAGTCCAAATAGTCCAAACAGTCATCATAATCTAACTCTACTCATCTAGCTGATCTATAGTCCTCTTCACTCCACATGAAGAGGACTGCGATGCATCAACATTCTCTGTCTAGTCCTGAGTACCCTCATCCTGCTCTGTCTGTTCCTAAGTACCCTCATCCTGCTCTGTCTGTTCCTGAGTACCCTCATCCTGCTCTGTCTGGTCTCAAGTACCCTCATCCTCAACTAAATGAAAATTGGATGAAGCCAAGTCTTGTAAAAACATTTAAAGTACAAATTAAAAATTACTTAAATTAATCATCTAAGATCTAGATACACACAAGACATTGAAAAAGATCTAGATACACACAGGACATTGAAAAATTACTTAAATTAATCATCACCTGAAAGGATAGTGTCGATGGATGCATTTGGCTTAATCTTGTAGCCATGCCAAGACTCATGGTGGTGTCGACCTGAACAACATATATAAAGCATTAATCAAACTTATATAGTACATATATACATAAATTATAAAGTATATATAACTTGATTATATATAAATATGGAATAAAAACATGTGTACATTACTTGTGTTTGACTCGTAGCTAATGTCACCGATGAGTCAGGATGTAAATGTGATTGTGCAACATGAGACAATCCAAAAGCCTACAATTACAAAAAAATAAGTGTGAATCAAAGTTGTACATAAATTAGTAAGATACAAATACTTAAAATTAATAAATGAAAAACATACTACAGGTATATGCAGCTGACTCTTGGTGATTGGTGGGGCAAAGAATGAAGGACTGCCAATCTTGGTGGTACATGAGAGACCCTACAAAATCACAAAAATATGTCAAACACATTATCAATTAAAGTTTATATTTTTTTTAAAGTTTAAATGTATCAAGATCAAAGTGCATACTGTGAATGGAGCACCGAGATATCGAGGTGTCGATGTCATATGATGATGACTAATGAATGTTGGAGGGTCAACACTCCTCTATTCACCAAAAAATCTACATGTTATGGCTCATAATTGTATAAATAAGAAATTTAATATTGCATTATATTTAAATTATATAATTAAATTTACCTATGTGGGATGATCATTGTCTACATTGAGTAAATCAACATATGATGAGATATCATCTCTGGCATCACCATGTGCACCATCACCATGTGCGCCATCATCATCATTGGCATATCCACCATGTGCGCCACCAGCATCATCACCATATCCACCATGGGTAGCACGGGAAGCATCAGGATTAGACTGGGGACCCCTACATATACCCCCACAACTCGTGCAAACATGTGCTATGCTGGGGGCAGTCCTCGCCTGGGTCATGTGCTGTAACAAATTGCCTGTAAGGGTACTCAAAGAACCAAGAGATGACTGCACTGCTCGATGATAGATAGGTGCAGGAAGTACAGGAGATGGAAGAGGAACAAGGGGCTCATTGCGCACATGATTTCTACTTCTATCACTCAATTTGGCCCCTGGCCTATCCTGTGGCATGCCCTGACCAACCCCCTGAAATTCTCTCATGTCAAAATTATTGGGTTTCTTACCCAATTCAAACTCAGCCCATAATTTCTTCAAAAAATAAAGTGGGACCTCATGATTAGCATGTGGTGGATGGTCAAATACCATCCACCACTGCTCCCAAAAATGTGCTGCTATGCCGGGGTGTCTACACCATCTAATCAAAATATGTGGCTTCTTGCCAACTATCTACTCACCCATTGTAGGGTTCAAAAAATAGCGTGCCAAATCATTTTTTTTAATTTTTAACTTATTAACCTCTTTATAAGAGAGGCCATCAACATAATATACATGCATAGACTCCCTCCAAGACTCAAAACTATCAATCTCATAGTCTAATGTCTGTATGGAATCTACTATGCCTTGCATGCTATTTGCAAGGCATAGTAGCTGGACAGACGGATAGGGATCATTCCTAATAATGTTTATGTCTCTCATGATCTCCTCTACATTTCTCCTAATACTATCTCTAAGCTCTCTAGGTGGAGGTGATGGAGGGGGAGACAGAGGGGGAGGTGGAGGAGGTGGTGGTGGTGCATGCTGACCTATAAGCTCATCAATGTGAAAATCATCCATATTGCCAATTTGCGTACAAATAAAAACATGATAATTTACAATTAACATACTGTAAAATATATTTTACCTTACAACTTGAATGACTTCAATAATCAAAACTTAAGAGAAAGAGAGAGAGAGAGAGAGAGAGAGAGAGAGAGAGAGAGAGAGAGTGTCTATGTTTTTAAATTTATGTTTTTTTATCTAGGTTTACGTTTTTGTTTTATTATCTAGGGATTGGGTTTCTATGTAGGGTTTTGCAATGTAATTTTGTATACCTAAATTTTACCAGTTTTCTACTTTAGTATGGTAATTTACAAAGTAAATTGAAATAAAAAAGAATAACAACTTTGAAAGATAAAATATATTTAAATTTATGCAATAATTTTGAAAATAACATTAAACTATAGCATGAACTAAATTTACGTTTTGGTTAAACTAAATTTATATTAAATGATTTTCTAAAATTTGGTTTTCTAAGATAATAAAAAAAAATAGTACATAGAGAGGAGAGAGAAAGAGGAGAGAGAGAGAGAGAGAGAGAGAGAAAGAAGGAGAGAGAGGAGAGAAAGAGGAGAGAAAGCATGAACTAAATATATGTTTTGGTTTTCAAAATTTATATTGAATGATTTTCTAAGTTTTGGTTTTCTAAGATAATAAAAAACAATAGTACGTAGAGAGGAGAGAGAAAGAGGAGAGAGAGAGAGAGAGGGAGAGATGAGAGGGAGAGGGAGAGAGAGAGAGAGAGAGAGAGAGTCTGTGTTTTTAAATTTATGTTTTGGTTGAACTAAATTTATGTTTCAGTTTTCTAGATTTATGTTTTGGTTTTCTAAATTTATATTTTGATTTTCTAAGTTTAGGGTTTCGTAAATTAATTTTTTTATCTAGGTTTACGTTTTTGTTTTATTATCTAGGGTTTTGCAATGTAATTTTGTATGTACCTAAATTTTACTAGTTTTCTACTTTAGTATGGTAATTTACAAAGTAAATTGAAATAAAAAAGAATTAAAACTTCAAAGATAAAATATAATTAAATTTATTGAATAATTTTGAAACTAACATTAAACTATACATTTTTAAATTAAAAATAACCTCAAACTACAATTTTTAAAGACAAATCATAAAAATAAATAAAAAAGAATAGTACGTACCTCGAAGATGAAAAAAATGGTAGATGGGGTCGACAAGGGAAGCTAAATCGAGCGCCCGAGCTGTACCAAACATGATTCTATTTTCGCTATGGATGAAAATGACAAGAATTTCGTTTAAAAGAAAAAATATATAGATTTTCAAAATGGGCACCCGATTTGTTCAAATCGGGCGCCCGTTTTTCTTTGGGTGCCTGATCCTAAATGGGTGCCTGATTTTTGAACGGGCGCCCAATTTTTCAAATTGCTTCGGGCTCCCGAACCAAAACAGGCACCCGATTTGTAAAAATCGGGTGCCTATTTTGTATTGCTAATTCTCCAACCTCATGAACTTCCACAGAATTGGCCCCCAACTCCGAACTCTTACCCATTTATAGTAGTGTTGACTTGGAACTGGAGGGGTAGTGGTTGCATTGCATCATCTGGGTATACCACTCAATTATGTTGTATTTCCAAAAAATTGTGACCATGATGCCTACATTTATGTTTCTCATCTGTTGTGTCCTAGGACCCCTTATGACCCTTTATGACCATTTACGATCCCTAAGAATACATCTTAGAGGTCTTAAAATATCATAAAGGGTCATAAGAGGCTCCTAGGAGGGGTCAAATGAGCTTCCTCCTTCACATGGTTGGTCCTGTTAAGTAGAGAATGTTAAACTATTCTCAAAACAAAGAGAAGCTCAATAATTTAAGATCTCAATCCACGTATGACAAATATATATTGATCCATCTCAATGGCTACCAAATCAATAGATCTCTGCCAAGAACCCAGTCACAAAGAAACACCACAGACCGCACTGTGAACCCGCTCTGAAGAGGCATCCAATGTCTCATAAGTCACATCAAATGACCCACTTTATGTAATCTATGTCTCTCAGCTCGGTTCACCAAGAAGAAGACTTCTCCCAAGTCATCACAGACACAATACTGATCACCGCACTAGCTTCTTGTGTTGGAGCAGTCACTGTCAGAAATCTCAATTCGGTAGGATCCATTCCAAATCATGAGTATGAACTAGATCTACAAGACAATGGTTCTGAATTGATACCAACTTGATCGACAAATATATATATATATATATATATATATATATATATATATATATATATATATATATATATATATATATATTTTATTTTTTTTTAAAAAAAAATTGATATTCTTCGCAACTGCGACGACCATAAAATAGTGACGATTATCTGCCGAAATAATCTGACATCCAGTCATCACATGTACAACATCACTATCGGTAAAAAACAATTAACGATGGATAACCGTCAGAAAATTTTGACAGGAATCTGTCGCATGTACAACATTGCTATTGTTGAAAACTAGAAACAATAGATTTTCATCGTAAAATGCTGACGTCTATCTATTGCATTAATAGCTTCCCCATCAGCAAACAAAATAGAAATGATGGTGATCCATCTAACGATTCTGACGGATTGCCATCATTTTTATTATTTCTGACAGATAGGTGTCGCAATGTCAATGACCACAAATAGGTCCAATTCCAGATTGGCCTTCGTGGTGTCCCTTTTTTGTGACATCCATTGTCATCGTAATTATGACACAAATCAGAACCATCAATTTTTTCAATGCAAAACTTTGATGGTGAGTGGTGTCACCTTTACGATGGTAAAATGTCATAATTACAATGGTAAGCCATCAGAAATAGGGCTCAAATGTACTAGTGATTCCTCCCATGGAGTCAATAGAACATCTGCGACCATGCCAGACCAAAGTGTCCCCAAGGTGCAATAAGCACAATTGAGCAACAATCTTTTGAGGCTGGTATCTCGGACCTCGTGAGAGGTATCGACAAATTGTTAGATGATATAGGGATATATTTCTAATGCCTACAATAAGCTCTCTCTATTCTGGGAGATTCAACTTTTTTTTTAATTTGGCATGGAAATATTTTTTATACCAAAACTTGTAGTGAGACTCAGTTGAAAGTTGCACCAATGAGTATCTTCCAAATCATTCATCCTAGCACCAAATGGTTTGCTTCATTAGCTCATGTTGGGAAAATAAAGACTAGTGACAACCATGTTCCTCCCACTAAGTCACTAGAATGTATGTGACCATGCCAGACTAAAGTGTCACCAAGGTGCACTAAGCACTATTGGGTAGCGATCTTTCAAGGCTCATATCTCAGACCTCAAGAGAGGTATCAAAAAACCATCAAATGCTACATGAATATGTTTTTGAGGGCTACAATAACCTCTCTTCATTTTGGTAGATTCAACTTTTTTTGAATTTGGCATGGCAATCTCGCTTGATGCCAAAACTTGTAGTGAGGCTTAGTTGAAAGTTACACCACTGGGTATCTTCCAAACAGTTTGTCCTAGCATCAAACGATCTACGCCATTATCTTCCATTGGTTGGGTAAATGCTAGTGACAAGCCCATTCCGCCCATAGAGTCACTAGAATATTCACAACCATGTCGGACCAAAGTGTCCCCAAGGTGCACTAAGCACAATTGGGCAATGATTTTTTGAGGCTCGTATCTCAAACCTTTTGAGAGGTATCGACAAACTATTAGATGCTACAAGACTGCATTTTTTAAGCCTACAATAACCTCTCTCCATTATGGGAGATTCAACTTTGTTTGAATTTGGCATGACAATCTCACTTGATGCCAAAACATGCAATGAGACTCACTTGAAAGTTCCACTACTAGGTATCTTCCAAACCATTCATCCTAGCACCGAATGGTCTACACCATTAGCTCTCATTTTTCTACTAAACGCTAGTGACAACCTTGTTTTTCCCATAGAGTCTTTAGAATGTTTGCGACCATGTTGGACCAAAGAGTCCCCAAGGTGCACTAAGCACTATTGGGCAACGACCTTTCAAGGCTTGTATCTTAGATCTCATGAGAGGTATAAGCAAATTTTCAGAAGCTAAAAGACTATGTTTCTAAGGGCTACAATAACCTCTCTCTATTCTAGGAGATTTGAGTTTTTTTGAATTTGGCATGGCAATCTCGCTTGATGCTAAAACTTGTAGTGAGGCTCAGTTGAAAGTTGCACCACTGGGTATCTTCCAAACCATTCATCCTACCATCGAACTGTCTACGCCATTAGCTCCTATTGGATAGGTAAACACTAGTGATAACCACGTTCTTCCCATGGAGTCACTAGAATGTTCACAACCATTACAAACCAAAGTGTCCTTAAGGTGCACTAAGAACTATTGGATGAAGATCTTTCAAGGCTCGTATCTCATGCCTCGTTAGAGGTATCGACTAATTGTCAAATGTTATATGATTGTTTCTGAGGCCTGCAATAACCTCTCTCTATTTTGAGAGATTTGACTTTGTTTGAATTTGGCATGAAAATCTCTCTTGATGCCAAAACTTGTAGTGAGGCTCAACTGAAAGTTGCACCACTGGGTATCTCTGAAGCTGTTCATTCGGATGCCAAACGGTCTATGCCATTAGCTTGCATTGGGCGGGTAAATACTATTGACAACCCTGTTTCACCCATGAAGTCACTAGAATGTTCACGACCATGCCAGACCAAAATATCTCCAAGGTGCACTAAGTACCATTGGGTGTGTTGGCGAGCATTCTAGTGTGTCGAGAGGTAGAGTGGGAGCAAATCTGGGGTAAACCTACAAAACCAAAAGTGATGGAAGCATCAGTTTGTGCCCATAATGAATAGATGTTTCTACTCTAAGTTGGTTATACAAGGCACATCATCAGTAGGTTAGGTCAGGTCCTATGTGTCATAAATGTGTTAGGGTCCTATAGACCATTTTGGTTTGTAATAAAGGTCCTACATGTTCAAATATAGTCAAAGGGTCAATAATAGACTACTAATTGATGTTTTGAGTTCTTAGGATGATCACATTTCAAGAAAACCTTCAAAGCACAAAGGGTACTCACAAATACATGTAAGGCATGGATCGTAGAGAAAAACACTCGTGAGACATGATTATAGTCATGAATGTATGGAAGGCATAAATTCCAATACACATAAGATAGTGTTCAAATGCTCAAGGCATGAATTACACATTTACATATGCATACACATTGTTTGTATACACTTATTAAGCATGCATGTAAATAATGCATAAACCATGATTTTTCTTTAGCCAAACAAAATACTTGTAACGTATGAAGGATACACATGAATACAATGTAGCACATAAAGCATGAATTCACTTAAATGATGAATTAAACATTTGAACATATGTAGCACATAAAGCGCACACATAAATTTTCTTAAGTCATGAAGCATACATGTAGCACATAGATTATGAAGCATGCCTATGAATTCACTTAAGTCATGTACGAAGCCCATACACATGAATTTAGGTTATGAAGAACGTACTTAAATACACATCAATATACTTAAGGCATAAATCCTACACATGATTACATACACACAAGCATATTTACATACTAACAATGAACAAATGAACACAGAATGAAAAAATTGGATCGAATATCAAGTTTCATATATATCAAAATGAAAAATAATTGTGTACATATAAAAAATGGCATACATGCCAAATCAATAATAGAGTTACAAAAATTTGGCATTGACTATGTCAAGGTCGATATACACAATAAAAATATCAAATATATACAAAAATTGGTCATTCGGTAACCACTAGATCTATATATCTCTATCAATATCTACAACTATGTTGGATCATCAAAATTGAGCCTCTTCAAAGTAGTAGGTGTCTCACTAGGTGTCTACACAAGAATAATTCAAATGCTAAATTAGATATCTTTTCTCAAAATACATCAAAATAACTAAATATTATATTATAATTTGTTGGCAATTGAATTATTTGTTACCTCATCTCTTTCTTCTACAATTGGGTCATTCTCTAAAGATGATGGTCCCCATCTTCTAAGATGGACTTCAAACAAAATGTAAAGGAAAAGGATCCATAGGAATTTGTGAAGAGGGTTATAACAGGTAATATAAAATCAATACAAGTTAACAACATCTATGTCAGGAAAAACTTAAAAACTAAAAATGAATGTACTCATATCTAAACGCATATGTTTAACATGTATATAGAAAAAATGCATATCACAACCTTAGATGGCTCTCCTGTACTCTTAGGAGGCATTGCCACTGATGAGGCAGCTATGACCAATTCCTGTATAAATAATCATAACATATGTCATAGTCATAGAGGATGGATTTCTAAGAGATTTAAAACAATCAAGAATGCAATTGAAAGTAAATATAAAAATGTTACCTTTTCTCTCTCTTGAACATCAGTGACTTCAGGTGCATTCATTAATTTTATAAAACCCAATTGTTTCTATATATAGAACAAATAAGTTAGGTGCATTCATCAATATAGACTACAAGTACATGTTTAATCATGAATAATACATTTTGATAAATAAACTTAAATTCTATTGAATTACCTTTTGTCGTTTGGGTGTCCTCGAGGATTTATTTCTCTTTCCCAGTGTCCTGAAGTCAGGTGGGATACCCTAACAAAAAAAATTAGCATAAGAGAAACAAATATGATACTGCATGAGTTCAATTATAATTGTAAACAAGAGATGTGTAAAATATTATACTGCAAAGATTTCAAACACAAAGTCAATGGCAGAAAGTATGATATCATCAACTTCAGAAATTTGAGCAGCCGACAAGCCCTATAAAACACTAAATAAATATGCATATATTAACAAAATATATTTTTAAATATATATATTATTCTATTTTTATGAATATTTTTTAAAAATCACCTCAGGTGTTGAAGATACATGTGTACGTCTACTCGAATGAACACTCTATGGTGTGCTCATATCACCTACTGCACCCTACAATGCATATTATTCACATATCAATTTAAATTTTTCTCTAAATAAAAAATTATTTACTTTTATAAGATTTAGGTGATTAATTAATAACATGTCAAAACATAAATAAACAAACCTATCTCTTCTCTCTAGAAAATACCATCATCATCAAGTCTTATGTGAGGGTTTCATCCTCAACAGTGAATGCATGGCATCTACCCCCAGAATGTGTACACAAATGGGATGTCGAACCATCCTCATTCGTGTGAGTATCTACCCTAACATATATACCCTGACAATTGGGGCACATAATCTCAATGGGTTGGGCTGATCCTAATGGTGCATTTAATGATAATGGAGGTGGCATAGGTTCTGATCCACCCTGTACTCTGACAAACTATGTGCCATGCTCAATAATGACATCAGTCAATGATGTGGCTTCATGAAGAGTCTATAGATCTATAAAATCCTTCACAACTATTGGGACCGCAACATGAACCATGGGTGTTTTAGCTAGAGGCCTCCTATGTTGTGTTTGTACCACCCTATGGGCTCTAGTTCTATCATGTGCAGAGCCTCTCTCTCTACCCTGGAACTATTGGATGTTAAATTAATTTGGCTTCTCGTCGAGGATAAACTCACAATATAACTTCCTCAAAAAATATAGAGGTACCTCCCAATTATTACAAGGTTCTTGGTCAAAGACCATATACCACCTATCCCAATAAGATGCTTTCATGAACTATTGTGAACACACCAATTTATAGGAAACCGGGTCATATTTTGTTCTAGGGTGTTACTAGTACTAGGATTGGTGAAAAGAGCACATATGTCACTTTTAAGTATGGATTTATTTTTTACTTCATCATATGGAAACCCATCTACATAAAATGCTTGACATTTATCCCTCCATGAACCCCATTTGGTAACTTCCCTAGAAACCTCATTTGGCAATTCTTTCTAGCATTAAAGAAAGGGTTGTGTGGTGGTCAAGACTAGAGGACCTCAACCTATTGACCAATATAGAAATTTGGGCACTATTATGTCTAAGGAATTTGATGAGATCATATTGTGTGGCATCTACATGATCTAATGGAGGACATGGAGATTTTACGTGTGGTGATGGCTATTGAGGACAATTATTTTGAGGTTGTGGAGGAGGATTTTGTGGTTGTGGTTGTTGCTCATGTTCAATTTTTTGGGGTTTTTCTTATGTTGCTTGTGCATGAGGTCTTTGTTTTCCTTTTCATTTTGAGGAATTCTTTGTAAAATCTGACATCAAAATTAAAAAAATAGTAATCAATTAAAAAACCCTACTTCAATTAAAATTCAAACAAAAACAATCAAAACACTTAAATCTTACCTTTCTGATGTGATGTCATTGTTGCAAATTGATGAAAAATGCAAATGGAAGAAAAAAAAATGCTCGATTTTTTATGAAAATTTTCTTCCCCACTAAACTGTTCCTCCATTTTTGGTGTTGGAAATGGTCCAATGCCGTGGGTTTTGGGGAATATAATATTTCTCAAAACCCTTACTGGTTTTGAGGCTCATTCTTGTTTAGGTAAAAACCTGTACAGGTTTTGAGAATCTTTTTTGCCTTTTTAATTTGTTTTTTCTAGGCTTTGTATGATTTTGAATTTTATGGAACACACACGGGTTATGCAAAATTTCATTTTTTTGGATGTGGCCACTAAAATGTCCACCATCTTGGCTCACTTACCCATAATAGATTGTCAAATGGATATCATAGCCCAAATATTTTTGAATATCATAGGTTGTCAAATGGATGTTCTTCCTACTTCCTATCTTGGTGTCCCTTTAATCTTTAAAACTTCCAATGACACCCATTGGAATGGTATAATTGAAAGGTTTTGTAAAACAATCACTGGTTGGAAGGGAAAAATGTTGAGTCAAGTAGGTAAAATTCATCTCTTGAGGCTTCTCTTCAAAACATTCTTGGCTATTATCTTTCCTTGTTCAAAATTCCTACATCAGTTGCTGATCAAATTGAGAAACTCCAAAGGAAATTTCTTTGGACAGGGGAAAAGGACAAGGCTAAGCTTTCTCTTGTTAGTTGGGAGGTATTCCTTCCAAAGAATATAGATGATATTAGTATTAGAAGACTAATTTTTTTAATAAGGCCCCCTCTCTAACTTGGGATGCTAGTTTCTTAAAGGGACAAACAACTAAGTGGCCATCTTGAAGGCCAAATATGAAAATGGGGATGATCCTCATGTTTTAATTGATAGAGATGGCCTACCTAATGGTTCAATCATCTGGAACAAATTATTAAAATGTAGGGATTCATTAAGAGTAGGAGTGAGAAAGATTGTGGATAATAGAAATAACACCCTCTTTTGGAATGAGGTCTGGAGAGATGATAAGCCTCTTTGTTTATGGATAATGTGGAAAGCCTCAAGAACTATTGTATTAGAATGCTTGGATAGAAATTACAAGATTTTATTGTTTGTAACAAGGGAACTCCTTGGATTAACATTAAAGATAGGCTTATTACTAACTGACATATATGTTGCAAATGACATCCTAAGTGGGACATGTGTGATCAAAGTGTGACACACTTCTGTAAACCATTACACTTGAGAGAATCCATGGAAGAGGACATCTCAAGAAGTGTATTATAGCTTCCTATTTCAAGCAAGTTTAATCCTTCTTATGATGCTCATCAAATTGGAAAGAGGATTAGTGACTTGACTACTCCAAAATGGAAGATTCAAGTGTAAATGCAAAGCTAGAAATGAGACTAGAACATGCAAGAAGCCAATGATAAGATATTTAAGTTAGAACAAATGCAAGAAACTAGTCTAGAATGAGAATGCAAGAAAGATAAGCTAGATTAACAAAGCAAGATTATGTTAAGAAATGAAGCTAAGCTAAGAAATGAGAGCAACTAGAAGATAAGAATACAAATTAACAAGATTATTCTAAGAATGCAAGAATGCAAGTAAGATAGAATGCAAGAGAAAAATAAATTAGGACTTAGAATGTAAAAGAATGGGCCCTTGAGCCAAGGAAGAGATTTTGTTTAAAGGAATTGCCTCAAGATTGGAGGGCGGAGATCAAGAGGCAATAGAATGAGAGATTAAGATGAAGAGGGAAAAGGATATGCAAGGTTAGGTAGGAATGAGTGGTAAGGATTAAGAGGCAAAAGAAAGGTTAGGTAAGATCAGACAAACTAGCAATTTTGAAAGTACAAATCCATTTTAATTGCTAATAATCAAGATTAAGTATGTGCATACATGTGAACGTGTTCTTTTAATAAAAGTGTAGGAACTTTATATTAAAAGAAATAATGTAGCAATTAAATAAATATGCAAGCTCTAGAAATTAGTCCACAGTATAAGCTTGATATAAGATTTTTTATTTTTGATTTAATTATGAAAAGGGGATTTTCAGGGTTATTTTGCAGAAGTATGTCTAGTAAGTATGCCTTTTGAGATTTAGGATTTGTTTTGAGGCAATTTGATTGGGAAAAGGGGCTTAGGTTTTACTAGACTAATTTTAGGTGATTACATTTTTCCCCTCTTTAACTAATGTGTGAGTGATCTGGAAACACATTGAGTCAGTGAATAGATTGTAGATAAAGAATTTACTCCTGATTAGATCATCCGAAGAGTGATGAGAGATTCAATGAATATCTGCTCCGAACCAGAGTGGGTGAAGGTTGATGATCAAGACAAGAGTATCCAACATGATATGAAGTGATGAGACTGAATATTTTTCCAAATAGAGTTTGAGATAAATGAATTCAAAAAGGATTGAAGAATCCAATCATGAAATTGATAGGCAATAATAGAATGATATGCCCCAAGAGATTTTGAGATAACTGACTTTGACAAGGACTAAAGAAGACAATCACCAGATTGAGAGGCAATACCATAACGATAAATGCCCCAAGAGATCAAACTAGATATCTTTCTGAGTGAACTGATATGAAGTGATGAGAACATTCTTTTAGAAAGGAGATGTGGAGAATCTCAAGTTGAGATACCCTGAGCAATGATGTTTTAGTCCTGATTGACTTGATCAATTAAGATTTGGTTTGATTGCTAGATTTTCAAATTAGGAGATTTGATTGAAACATATTTTCTATATTGTCATGTCCCCTCGGGATCAAAATGGAAATGAGGCAGAAAGAAGGTGAAAGAAAGAAGGAAGCTATAGTGTGAATGGTCAACTACGTTTTGAAAATTTAAAGAATTTTTATTTTGATCCATAAAAGAACATCAGGATCATAGTTGGAAGCCTTTGAGGAGAGAAAGGAAGGATGGCTCAAGGGAACCAGAAATGTACAACTAAAATGTAGCCCTAGAATGAAATGTAGCCTAAGAGATGAATCAAGTCATTGATCATTTAGTCATTAGTTCTCATCATTTGAGCATTTGGCACATCGGAGGTCAGTACAACCTTCATTGGAGTGAGAGAAATCATAAAGATATGAATACGACCTTATCATATAAGATGTAGAAAACACACATAAGCATCAAGGCACAAGAGCCAAGATGACTTGAACATGGTTTCCAAGTGAACGTTGTAAGAGAACACCTGTATCAAGGAACAAGCTACCAAGATAACCAGGAATGTCATCATGCATGATACACACAAGAAATAGACAAGGAGATAATTGCAATCTCACCTAAGTGTCTGAATAAAGAGGGTTGAGGTATGTGTGAACACCTAGTTTATTAGATAGCTTAAGATCATTGAAACCACACCACACTTGAAAAAAACAAAGAAAATATGTTATACCCCCATTCGTGAATCTCTAGTCAAGTAGACGTTGTCAAGAAACCTTAGAAGACATAGCAAGAAAATTTGATGATAATAGTTAGCACACAAGAAAATAGTTCAACATAGCTCAATCATTTTTAGTTTTCTAGGACATAATATGTGTTGGATTTTTAAGGAACACCTTTGTGCTAGTGTCAAAGTGCAAGTGTGAAGAAGGTAGTGCAAGAATTTATATGTGTTGAGAAACACAATGATGCCAAGATCGGTAGTGTTAAGAGGCACTGGAGGTTGGGGTGTTGAGAAACACCAAGTAGTGTCACTAATGAATTTTCCATCAGGAAGGACTGATAAATTAACTCAGGTTAAGCTCAAGAGGTCAACCAAGTGAAAAAGTGTTGACAACTCAAATAGGCATATGAGGGCCCCAAGGTGACAGATACGAATTGAGGACAAGACTAAGACTAGTTCCAACCTATGATGACATAGGTAGACAAAGAGAGAGATATGAAAGTTGAAAGAGAGTATGAGAGCTCAGCCATGTGTTGATAGATGGAGTAGTACTAGTTACAAGTGATGCTTGTTTTCCATGTTTTCACCACTTGGGATTATTTCTTTTTTCTATCAAGGCACTTGTTTCTAGGTTTTCACCAAGGCACATTTTTTTTGTTTTTTCAATCTTTTTGTTCTTTTCATTTTATTTTATTTTTTAATATTTAATTTTTTTGAGATACATCAAGGAGCTTTTTTCCAGGTTTTCACCAGGATGATCATTTTTTTAGGATTATTTTACAATTTTTAGGACATTATATGCTTTTTTAGAATTTTTTTCATGATCATAATTTGATGTATAGGAAGCATAATGCCTAGCTATAAAGTAGCTTCAAGTGAAGAGCATTGAGAGGCTCTTTGAGAATATTTCCTTCTAGAGTAGCTAGCTAATAAGCTCCAGAACCATATGCTATAGTGATGACCAAGGGACCCAGACAGGTGGGTTTGAAGTTTTCTTGTAGAGATACCTTGAGTGAAGGAATTTTATCTAGGGAAAGACCATTCCAGTAAGATCCATAAGTACCCTCATGAACCACTTGTAACGTTTTGTCAAATTCCTCATGCTTTAGACAACTAAGGAAGTTACCTTCAAGACTTCTCTTCAACAAGTCATTAGTGATGAGGAGATACCAAGGTGCATGTTGGACTTTGAGAGGCATGTAGGATTAATTTGGCTATGAGGGTAGGTAATGATGGTGTAAATAAATCATGAGTGAGGTGAGTCATAGAAAGGAGAGGGGAGCGTGAATGTCAAAATTGAGTTTTCTCTTATATCCAAGTCCTTTAAGAGAGATGTGGGATCCACATAGCCTTTGATCTTTCTTTACTTTGAGATGCTTGTGATTGAAATTCTTCTATGATGGATTTAGAAATCCATATTTTCTTTGATTTTGTTATTTTCTTTAAGGACCCTTGTGGCCTATTGAATATTGCTTTTGTCTTTGTAGTCACATGTCAATTAGATAGGACATGGTGATCTGTATATGTAAGTGGATTCTTGTATTTCTAATTTTTATGTTGCACATCCAAGTTGCTTCCAAAAGACTTAGAAATTGTGGATGAATGAGGCTGATATGATGGGTTCAGATGGATGGATGGATGAAATTTTTTCTAGCCACTTAACTTAGGAAGGACAAGGGATATAGATTCAACAAGTTCAAGTAAAAATGCACCAATATCATCCTCATCATTCATGAATGTCTCAGATAGGTCCAGGAAGTTATCCTCCATAAATCATTTTCAATCATGAGGCATCCTAGAAGAGTTAGAGGAGTTTGGAGAAGTATTATTTGAATCTAACCGAGATGACCTAGCCCTAGAACTATGTCCTCCTTCTCATTCTCAAGTAGCCATTTTTTCCAAGAATGTACAGACATGAACCATCTCAATCTAAAACCTCCCTAAATTCCATGTAGCTATTGTAGGATGAGGTCTAATGTACCCATGATTTTCTTGACCAGCTAGAGAATCATCTTGATTGGATGAAGATGAACTAGAAGCCATAGGGATGACCTCCATAGGAGGACTAGAAGGATCCTCATCATCTATTTGTGCTTGAGAATTAGAGCTTTCTCCTCTTTCAAATTTTATGACAGTGGCATATTTATAGACAACATCAATTTGCATTTCCATTATGGTATCTGACATTGAAGCCCATTCATACTCATGTGAATCTGTGTCAGTATTTTTATATTGTCTGATATAGTCAATTAGATTTTTCGCAAGAAGAAGAGTTTCATTATCACTGTTGTCTATCTTAGGATATGTACCTTTAGCATAATTTTGTAACTATATAGCACTAGTATCTTGTGTAGTAGAAATAGTAGTAGGGCCATCCACAGTAGCAGGAGCATAATCCAAAATGGGTATGAACCTAGGCATACCCAAGATATGGGAGATGTCAACAAGGTTCCCCCAAATCAAATGCATGCGATTAGATTCAACAATGTGTTTAGCCGTAAGATTAATAGAAGTAGGAGCTTTCTTGGTAGTTTGGATAAGATCTTCCAGATTAAGATCAATGTCTTCCTGATTTGAGGATTCCATAGGGTCATGCACTTGAGGCACTTGAGAGGGCACATAGGGTTCCCCTTGAGAATCTGAGTTAGAATTTTGAATTTGCAGGAGTCTTGCATAGGTCATTGGTAAAAAAATTTCTTCTTCCTCATCATTTGAGTCCTCAGATTGGTCACATGTAGGATTGTTGTTGCTAGGTTGGTCAGGTCTACCATTCTTGTCTTTAGCATGTAGAGGTTCTAGGAGACCCTTTCCTTTTTCGACAGAACTTTTATTTCATGTACCTTCATGTATAATGGGTTCTATTGTAGTTGTAGGAGGAAATGAAGGAGATAGTTGGCTATGAGATCTGGAGAAAATAGGAAAAGTGTCCACTCAATATCCTCCCATGCCATTAGGTATAACTAGTATTCTTTTTCCAAAAGTTTATTTTCCTTTGTCCTCTGCTTCTTTAGGAGTTGGCCCTTATTTGATATGGGGAATGATTCTCTCTACTTATTTAAAATTGTTGCATGTCAAAGCAAAGTCAACAGAAATAGTAACCTCAATGCCATTGTGAGGAAATTTGATGCATTGATGATATGTAGAGGGGAGTGCTTGCATTTCATGGATCCATGGATGACCCAAAAGTATGTTATATGCTAGAGGAAGATCCAAGACTTGACAAAGGACATCTCGTGGAACATGACCCTTTTGGATAGGCAAGACTACCATGCCCCTAGAAGAACATTATGCTTCATCATATGCTTTAATTATTATTTTACGTTGAGGATCAATAACATGCTCAGAAAAACCAAGAACTTTAACCAAATTAAAATTGTGGATATTTGAAAACCCATGCCTCCATCTATCAACATGTGTTTTACTATATACTTTTGGATAGTGACTTCGATATGGAGAGGTTGGTTATGAGGATGACCAATAGATTTTTCATCATTTTGAGAAAAGGTCAAGTAATGAGGTGAAGTGATATGACCGACCATGGACTGGAACTTTCCTCTGTCTAGGTCTTTAGGTACATTAGCCATGAGAAGGGATTTATCAAGAATCTCTCTATGAATAGGAGAGATTTTCAATTGTTTGAGAATCAAAATATAAGTTGACATTTGTTGGAGTGGGTAAACTTGAGGCATTGGTTTGGTAGTAGAGGAGGAAGATGATCCTATATCTCATGGAGATACACCACTTTGAGAATGGGTTACCATGTTAGATGACTCAGATGGAGCATTCTCAAAGGACTCAAGCATGTTGATCACATTGTCACTATTAGTGTAAGTGTAACCAACCTTGTTGTCTTTTACATTAGAAGATTCCCCTAAGTTCTCATATTTGGGTAAAGGCTCCTTGAAATCCTTACGATATTTTTTTGTTGGTGGAGACTCAACCTCAATCATCCCATTATGAATAAGATCCTAGATGAGATTCTTAAGCTTCACACAATTGTTAGTCATGCAATCTCTATTGTGATGATAATCACAGTAGTGGTTGTCATTCCACCACTTAGGTTTAACATCAAGATCATATGGCTTAGAGTTACCAAGAAAAGTAATGATCTTGTTGGTTAGAAGTGTTTTCAGAGAACTCTCCAATGATTCTCCAAGAGGAGTAAAGTCTCTCTTAGGCCAGGAGGTCCAGGGTCTATCATGATTGGTTTCAATTTTAGAGCTTGTTTGAGTGCTCTTGCTAGCAATAGACATGTTGAAAGCTAGTTTCTTAGGTTTACCAGAAGAAGATACTGAGGTTGTCCCAACAATTACATCATTGACAACATATTTGGTGTTGTTCTAGAACTTGTTCTTGTCCTTAGAAGAGGATTTTTGTTCTTTATGTTTAAGAGTAATTTTTCCCTTTCGAACAAGGATATCCTCTATGTGTAGAGATGATTCAACAAATTTATCAAAGGAAGCATGTGTTTGCATTTGTAATTCATATTTTATCTCAAGAACCAAATAATTGATGAATATGTCAATCTTCCTAGTCTCAGGAATCTATCGAGGATACTGTGAATAGAGTTTCCTCTATCGCTAGAGTAAAGCCACAAAATGTTCACCTTGACATTGTTTGATATTGTAAAGATCAAGCATGGTGATAGCATGTTGTATATTGTAAGAGTATTTCCAAATGAATCGATACACCAGTTGGTTGAAGGACTTAAGTGGGGGAGATAGGTTAGTGAACCACTCCATATCTTTCCCACTAAGACTCCTAGGAAAGAGTCTCATAAGATAAGCGGGTTCATGCAATAATTCCATACTTAGTGTGGACAAATCTCTAATATGATCATGAGGATCTCCACTACCATCATACTTGTCATATTTAGGAAATTCAACCTTGCGATGAAAAGGAGGCATGTATAGGTCCCTGTCAAAAGTAAATGAGCATATGGCCTTAAGTGAAAAAGATGTAGGTTGTTCCTTTTCCTCTTTCAAGTGTAGCACTTGCTTCATCATTTGTTCTAATTGTTTCTTCATAACTTCCATCTCATATGGTTCCTCTTTCTTGATCAAGCTATCAACATCAATCTTGTGAGGTATTGAAATTTGTACTTTTTTGAGAAATTTTTTCAAATGGTATTGAAAATTGAAGTGTGATATATCGTTGGAAAGGTCTTTTCGAGCCTAATCCAACCATGCTAGTTTCATTCTCAGATTTTACCATTTGATTAGCTATTTTACTTGTAGATTATTTGGTTTTTTTCTTTTGCTAACCTTGTGGGCCTAACAAGTTGTGGTTGTAGGTGCACTTGCTTGAGATATTTTGCCAAAAGAATGCATGTCAAAGAGGGCTACTAATGGTTTTTGTAGGGCTGCCCTAAGCATAAAAACCAAATCAAGTGCTTGTTTAATTGCCTTTCTTTATTGAGTGTGACATATACTAGTTGTTTCATTTCATAGGCACTTAATACCTTGTTGTAGGAATTTTGAGGTGGTAGGAGAGTATGCTCCTCACCCTTGTGGTGAAACAGAAATATTGACCCATCTTGGGATTTTGAAAGAAAGGGGGTAATTGAATCTTTGCTTGGTGTGTTTGGGAGAAATTTTTGAGATAGGGGAGTATGCTCTTCACCCTTGTGGTGAACCAAAAACCTTGAACCTCAAAAATTGATCTACTCTTTGTTTAGATTTAGAATCCTTTAGAGGGCCTGCTCTTGAGCAATCAAGAGGAACGACCCAAGTGGGGACAAGCTAATACCGAGCTATTCCGACCCACTATAAACTCAAGGCTATCAAGGACACAAAACCTTGGTAGATGTAGTACTTGTCTTCGCTTAATGTGGGTACTTGGGAGATTGTGACCATGAGGAAAGTGTTGAGCAAGAATGCTTAAGGTACTCTTGAGGCAGCTAGGTTCCAGTCCTTTTTGAGGAGCAAGAGGGGTACTACGAATGGAAGCCCTTACTAAGAACCATAGATAGAAGATACCCTATTTTTTTTTCTTAGCTTCTTGGTGCAAGGATTGATCCAAGTGGAATAACCTGGATCACCCCAAGATTTCTCACCATCTGTGTTCCTTTGGTTGTGTCATTTGCACTTCCATGAAAAAGACAATATCTATTGTGGGTAACCACTTTGTGTGAGGCAATGGGACATCAAGTGTGGGCCAAGTTGTTAAGTATTGAGCCATTGTCTTTTTAGGCTAGTAAGTGCTTGAAGTGTTCTCACTATGATCTACCCGTGCAAACGTTCTTGAACATACAAACATCATGGTAGTGCTCATAGAATTTTTCATTTTGATATCCCAATTGTTTGTCTTGGCAAGGTTGCTTTTGCTCTTGCGCAAGTGTTTGATGACATGTTTGATCACCTACTATTTGAAAACTTGTCTACTTCCTGATATTATTGTGGTTCAAACCAAAAAATTGTACTTGCAACCTACAACATTGACCAATTGCTTTCAAAACTGAATTTTTCACATTCACTGGTCAAGAGTCACACTGCTTGCCTGGAAACTATCGCACAAACTTATTTTGTTGTCTCACAGTTGTCTGCAATCTGAAGCTAATTCTTGCCATTCCCAGTCTTCCTTGGTCATTCCAGGTTGGATCTTAGGTGCCATGACATGTTCCTCAATATCCAAATGAACTCAAATGGTATCAAATTGCACAAAATGACTCTTGGTCTTCTTTCTTCCACTTCTTCCATGTCTTCCTAGTCTTCCATTTCCATCCTTTCTCTTCTTTCTTCATGCTTTCTCCTAAACTCTTCATGTCTTCTTGATTTTTTTCCTCTTATTTTCTAGTCTACCTTCTTCTATTCATCTCTTTTGTCACTTTCATGCTTGATTCCTCCTCTTCTAGAACCATGAGTTTCAACTATCTTGCTATAGAACTCTCTTGAAAATGGATGATCTTGATCTCCTTACTCAATTTTAAAAGTATCATTCCTCCAAAACTCTTATTGATGATAAATTTATGACAAAAATGCAAAAGAAAGCAAGTGAATCACCCACCTTTGGTAGAATGATGCTCATGATCCTCTCACAATCTTCTTCTTCCAAGCATTCTTCATCATCTAAGTCTTCTCTTTCTTCCTCATTATCCAAGTCTTATCATGACTCTTCTAGACATTATTTTCATTCTTCATTATCCAAGTCTTCTTCCTCCACTAGGTCTTCACTTTCCTCTTCTTCACGATCTCATTTCTCTTCTACTTCTCCCAAGAGTCTTACTCCTCACTATGAGCAATATAGTAATCCTTGTGATACCTCTCCCACAAAGAGTGACACACCCACCTTTGATGTCTATGATGACTATTATGATGGCTACGATGATGAACCATATAGTCATACCTATGAAACCTCCATTCCTAAGAGTCCTCCTTGTCGTGTGCTCAAGCTTACTAAAGGGTCATCCTATTAGATAGATTGTGATGGTGATCCATATGATTCTAATTTTGAAAGGGATTATGATATTTGTTGTGACCAATATGATATATCTACTACTATTGAGGAAGAGAAATTTTTCCACGTTGATTATAAATATAGATACTATAAGCATCTCTCCTCTAAGAATTCTCATGCTGAAAATAAAGATCACACTCTCAAGCAAGATTATGTTAATGATGAACCTTTTTCTTGTGATGGTTCCCTTCAATCCCCTACTTCCTCCAATACCCATACACTTCCTAAAGCTTTTGAGTCTTCCAAATCTTTCACAAATTCTTCATCCAATGAAAGTCCTAATACTTTTCATGCAGTTCCCTATAGTTACCCTCAAGAGCTACCTCCTAAAGAAACTCAAGCTGACCTTCACTTGATTGCAAATACTTTCAATAATGCTAAACCTAAAGAACCTAAGCCTTTATGTGCTACAATGCCTACTTTAGCTGGTCCTTCACTATCTCTTCCAAAGTCTTCCATACATTTCCAACATGCTTCCTTGTCCTTAGAAGTGGCACCATGTCAAGAGGACTTCAAACATGATAAAGAAAAGAACATAAAGAAATATCAAGATCAAGAGCCCTCCATGTCATCCAATCATTTTCATGATGTCTCTTATCCACTTCAAGGTTCTTGTGATCCTCTATGCCCTTCCTCATTCATTCCACCATGTCTTAAGTCTTCTCCTAAACAAGATCAAGCTACTACTTGCACCGTTGAGCTTATTGACAATCAAAATAACCTTACTCCACTGGCACTTTCCAAAGATGATACTTCAATTAAGGTTATTAAAAATGGTGTTGTTACTTCCACTATTAAGCCTATTGAAAATCAAGACAAAGATTATACATGTATGCTATCCAAAGATCCTTGTCAAGATCAAAGTCTTCCATCTTCTTGTTCTACCACTCCATGTTCGCTTCCACTTTCTACTCTTCCTAAGTCTTTGCAAGCTTTGAACAATTCTATCAAAGAAGTTGCTCCTATTCAAGATGTTCATGATCCTATTGAAAATCCTAATGTTCACTCTAAAGATGTTGATGTCCTTGGTTGTCATATAGATGTTGATGAACTTATTGATTATCCTTTTGCATCTTCCACTTCCATCCTTGGACCTCCTCCACCAATTCTAAGGGCTTCACGTCTTCCTTCCATCTTGGGCCCTTATGTCCCTTTACTTTCCCCTCCTAATTCTCCTAATTTTTCATCCATCTTGGGTCCTTATGTCCCTCCATCTCCTATCTTTCCTCAAGATCAACATAGATGCATACCCTTGAATCATTTTCATCCACCCACTCATCTAAACCAGTCATATTCTCCTTCTTCTTCCACAAGTCCCAAGTCTTTTGGAAGTAACTTGAATGTTCAATATAAGAAAAAGAAGCAATATAAGAATCCATCAAAAAAAGAAGATCACCATGTCTCCTCTAATCGACCTGGGGGCATAAAGTCAAAAGAGATATCTAAGAAGAGAACTACAAGGCAAGTATGGGTTCCAAATCCATCATTGAAGATATTCTCTCTAAATTATCAAAAAGAAATGAAAAGCCTAAGGCTATATGGATTCCAAAGTCTCTCTTGAAAGATTCTGGTGTTAAGAAAAAAGTGAAGTTGACATTCAAGCTTCCAAAGGCTTCCACTTCATCTTCTTCCAAAAACATTCTTCCATTCCATGTGCTTGAACTGTAACCTCTACTAAACATTCGCCATATTCCTTCTCGTATTCCTTCATTCACATTTCTTCCATCCTCTCACCACCCTTCAAGGTGTGTGTTGATGTTGATCTTGCCTTCCTTTCCATCTACCCTTTCACAATCCTTCCATTCATTATCCTTGTACCTTCTATCATTTTTCCTCATTTGCCTATTCCTCCTATCTTCCGACCTCACTCGCTTTACATAAAGCCTTATCCTCCATTTTTCTCTTCCATCTTCTTTTCCCTATCAGTATCTTTGAGCATATCATTTTGAACCCTTGGCATATCATGGTTTATCCTTTCAAGGAGCATTATCTAAAAAGCTTGCCTTCTTCCAAAAAAATAGAAACAAAAAAAAAATGAAAAAATGAAAAAATAAAAAAATTGAAAATGTGCCTTGGTGGAAACCTGGAAACAGGCGCCTTGGTAGCAAAAGTAAAGAGAAATAAATTCTTCCTATGGTGAAAACCACTCCCTTGTGGCACCTTGGATAAGTACTGTGATGAAAACCTGACAATCAGGCATCATGCGTAGTTCTTCTACATATTTCATCCATTCCATCTTCTCTCTTTGATCTTAACAATGTTGACATATACACAAACATTTGGCTATCTTATGATGATCTTGCTTTCATTCCATTCATGTTTAGCCTTCATATTTATTTTCCTCCATTTATTCTAGTCTTTTGCTATCCTTTTCCCCTTGGTCTTGATCTAATAAAAAAGAGTAAAAACATGATGCTATGAAGCCTCTTGACATGTCTACTCATTTGGACTGCATCCTTTCCTTCTTTTTCATTACGCTTTTGTGACTTGTCCTATGCTAGCCTTTCATTGCTTGTTCAAATATGCTTTACATGACAATTTTTCCCTAGCTTGGGTACTCTTGAGGAGTTTGCTTTTGAGAATTTCTTCCCTTCATTCTCCTTCATTCTCTTATCTTCCATCTCTTCCACCAGCTTGCTAATCCTTCTTGTCCTCCACCTTGCTAGACATTGGGACTACATGATGTGATCTTGCTTGGGAGTTTGATGCCTATTTTGTCTGGGGGCATCCTTTGTACATATTTTATGATCCTGAGAAAATACCAAAAAAATTCATATATGATGCTGAAAAAATCCTAAAAAGTATATGAAGTCCTGAAAAAAGAGCATCCTAGTGAAAACCTAGCAATAGGCGCTTTGATGTCTCATCAAAAAAATAAAAAAATGCAAAAAATTCAAAAAAATAGAAAAAGTGCCCTGGTGAAAACCCGAAAACAGGCGCCTTGGTAGAAAAAATACAAAAAAATCAAAAAAATCAAAAAATCCAAAAAAAAAAAATCTCCAAGTGGTGAAAACTTGGAAACAGGCGCTACTTGAGGCCTTTGCACTCCTATTTATTAGCATGTGTCCTCGACACTGAGCCTTTCTCCATCATGCCTTGACCTTATTTGACTTGGTCTAGAATTGTCTAGGGGACATAGCTATCAGCATAGGTCCTTTAGGTGCGTTTGTCTCTTGGGGCATTTCACAACAGGTGTTTTTCAACACCACCCCAAATAGTGTTTTTCAACACTACCTTGCGTCGAGTGTTTCTTACAACACTTATCAGATGTCTTAAACCATCAGTCTAAGTATGATGCGATATTTCTCATTAGTAGGTGTGATACTCAAAGTTTGACTCTATGACCTACACACACACACACTTAAACGCTCGACTAATTAAGATATGTTGACTTTATTTTTCTTTGTGTGCTATCTATGAGGATTTCTTTGATGATTGGTCTCTCCCAGAAAAGTTTTTGATGATGCATAGCTAGAAGACTGAGGGTATGAGAACATGTTTAATTTCTTTATTTGCTTGTGGGTATATTTCGTTGATCCTAACTGTCATGAGCATTTATGTTGGTCTTACTTGACACTAGGGATTGACAAGGTATTATCCTTGACTATTTTTTTTTTGCGAGTGCATGCTTATAGCCATCTTGACCTTCTTGTGTCCCAATGCAAGCATAATCTCACTATAGCAAACTTAGGTAATCTCACTGCACTAGTCACCTTAACCTACATGTCTTTGGTGCCTAGGTGGGATTTCCACACTCTATCTAATATAGATCATATTCATATACCCATAGTCATACTAGTGTGTATTTTATGATCTTACGACGCTACCAATAAAGCTCGATGATGATTATTAGATGTCTATTGGTGTTGTGACCTTGCAAGTCAACCACTTTTCATAGTAGTTTGCATTCTTAGGTTCATGTTAGTTAGTTTTTTCATTTTGCATATGGAGAGAGCTCTCCTTTCATCTTTCAAGGACCTATTGGTCAACTGTGATCACCTTTCGCTTCTTCTCAATCATGTCTTTTGCTTCTTGTCTATAGCATTTTGACTTTTTGACCTATTTTCAAGACACCTCAGAATTGAGCAAAAATTGCACCCCTAGCTAATTTCGATGTCCTGGATCCATTTTCGGACTTGAAATCAAAATCCGAGGTCATCTTGATAGTCAAAATCACATTTCAAAAATTTATCTTTCTTTTGTGCAGTTGACTAACCTTTTGAGGCACAATTCTTCGATCTTTGATTCAATTTCTTCCTTTTCATGTCTTTCACACTTCTAGTCTTCCATTCACCCCATTTCTTTTCTTCTCATTCATCACTGGGGCATGTTTTCACTGCCTAATGGTTATCCTATTATCCTTTATCTTTGATTATGATTTCTAGTGATTTGATCATCTTTTATCAATCTGTCGTTCTCCTCTACTTGATTTTGATTTCAATTCCGAGGGGGCAATACCTATTGGATTTAATCCTTGATTTTCTTGATTCAGCTATCTTTTTATGAGCTATCACTCAACTTGAAATTTTTATCTCTTATTTTGGATGTGATCCCAATATGAACTCATGTCCAAAATATTTTGTTTATTTTTGTCCAGGTGTGTTCCCAAAATGAACACACGTCTGAGTTGTTTTGTGATCCCAAAATGAACTCACATTTCAATTCTTCTTTGGCCACATGTGTTCCCAGAATGATCACACATTACCCAAAGAGGGGCAAATTTATGCACCCTAAAATGGTCACCTAGACTTTGGGCCCCATTCTTGCAATTTATCAAATCCCTGAATCAATATTTTAAAAAATCAAGCATTTTATCAATTATATCAATTTCCTTGATCAAATCCTATTTTATCATTTTCGATTATTTGCCTTGGGCTAACCATTTTATCCTAAAGTCTTATTTATTCAAAAGGAATATTTTCTCCCCTTTTAATAAATAAAAAGCCCCCACCTTTTCCTCTTATCCTAAGTTGCACAAATAAAGCATTATTCTTGTTTTATAAAAAGAAGAAAAGCACTTTTTGTCTCATATGGGCACAAAAGTCAACTCTTATTTTCTCATTGGAGGATACTTGTGCACATGGATTGCTCCTCTTTGATGCTCCACCATTGATTAAGTCTTTTGCCTCTTAATCTCCATGGTCCATTCTTTCTCATTTCCTATAAAAGAAAAGCTCTCTTCCTCATTTAGGATCCCCAACTTTTTATGCTAATGTTATGCTACAGGTTTTCTAGGTCACTTTGGAGCTTTTTGAAGATTTGGAGCATTCTTGGCTTTTTCATCTACATGTTATCATAGTTTCATTTCTTGCATTATCATGACATTCATAGCTTCATACTTAGCTTAGTTTCCTTTATGCTTTAGATTAATTCATCTAGCTTAACTAGGAGGCTTTGTAATACTTGTTCTTTCATTTCCATAGTTTAGCTTTCATATTCATCTTAATCTAGCTTGCATTGCATTTCATTATTGATTCTTGAGGATATTGGCATTCTTTCCCTTGTCTTCATTTGAATCTCCCATTGTATGGTTTACTAGCAAGGTTATTGTCTTAATAGCTCTAGCTGAGAGCATTCTTAACACCCTTGCACTCCATGCCTAGGGAGCTATGGATCAATTTTTGAGACCTCATTCTTGAGTGTTCTTGATTGTAATGATTCATAGAAGTGCACTATTTAGAGTACACAAGATCTAGTTGTAACTAGCATGAAAAGAGTATTTCTAGAGCCAAATAGGATGACATAGAGTTTCTTGATGTTCAAACTAGGTAAGTAAAGTGTTCACTTGTCCAAAGTGAGATATCATAAAAGAGATTTAAGATAACTTATTGCAAGATGTCGAAGTTGCAGGTAGAGAACCCTATGTACAACACTTGTGAACAAGTATGAGATAATAGATTCAAGAGAGATAACAAGATTAAGATGGACAAGTGAACAATCTACTAGATAAGAGTGTAGTCAAGAGATCAAAGTAATCTTCATCAGCTAAAGGAAATTCCTAGCATGCTGGAGTATATCAAACATCAAGAAGAACAAATGATAGCAATAGGGAAGCTATGTTGACAATATTTAAGCTTAGTTCTAAAGTTTGAATCCAAAGGTTTGTAATAGTTGACTGACAAGTTTTAGACAAGGTTTGAAAGAAAATAGTGTGAGAAAGCAATAGTCTCCAAACAATCTAACAAGGGACAAAAGAACCTTGCAGATGCAAGCAAGTGTGAAGTCTTAACAAGATATAGAAATGTGACAAATTTATCAAGTGTATGTTCACAATAGTTTCCACAGATCTTAGCACAAGAAAGAACATCAAGAAAGACTACCTAAGGTCAAAAGAGAAGTGTCCAACCTTTTCCCACAACTTGATACTCCTTCATCTCACACAAAGTGATGTTGGATTTTTCATGGATTTGCATCCAAGGGAGTACATATGAGTATCTTGGGATAATTTGAGTAAAGTCTACTTGGGTCAATCCTTGCACAAAGGAAGTCACATAGTTGAAAGGTTAGCCTCTAGATCTTAAGGTCTTTAGTAAGGGTCTCTATTCATGATTACCCCTTGTAGTTTTGAAAGCAAAATTGAGGCATATAGCCCTACAAGAACCCAAAAAGTATAGTCTAGCATGAAATATTGAGACCTCTCGACCCTATAGATGTTGAATGTACTCCCCTTGTAGTCTTGTAAACAAGAGTGAGACCATGAAGGCCCTACAAGTGCCCAATCAAGTGTAGTCTTGCTTAGCAAGATTAAGGAAACTAGGCCCTACACATGAAGAAGCATTAGAAGTAGAAATAGCCAAGTCTTCCCTCTCTTTAAATTGAAAGAAGCTTTTGATTATAGTGGGATGGAGTTAGTCGGGTTCACTTGTTTCCCACTTTGGTCACTCCCAAAAGATTTCTCTCTTGGGAGGCCCTCTAAAGGTAAATGAAAGAAAGTAAAAGCATAGCTAGTGGAGGTCTAGAGTTCTGATTTTCCATAAGGAAAAGAAAATACTCTCCCATTCCACAGTTTCTCCCAAGCACAAAAACACATGTTCATTCACCAAGATCCCTTTCTAATGACCAAATTGAGTAGGTCTAGATTTATGATTTCCCCCTAAAGAGGAAAGAGCATACTTTCCTACTACCCAATTAGATCACAAGAAATGAATCTTAATTCCTAATTAGAGCTATGTGCCTAGAAACAAAATGTATGAGATCACAAAGTTGATTTGTATCTCCAAGGAAACCTACAAAACCAATAATTACTAGTTTCAAGATGATTCTTTGACAAGCACCCTACAATCACAAAGTAATTATAGTTTTGAAGCAAGCAAGTCTTGATGTCTTTAGCAAGTGGATCCTATAAAACCATAAGTTAGGGCACACAAAGTATGTAAATAAATCTAATAACCCTCCAAGATCACTTGTTATATGTTGTTAAGAAACCATAAAATCCAAAAATGAAAGAAAAATAAGAAAAATCGACTAAAAACTCAGACTGTGTCAGAAAAAGAATTTGGGTGACACTTTCTCAGTCTATCAAAAATCTGTACAATATACCTTCAAGAGGGCAAATGATATTTTAGTGCAGACTAATATACCTTAGAGAAGCAGAATGATATTTCTCTAGGAAGGAGATGATATTTCTCAAATAAGGAGGATGATATTCCAGAAACTAAGAAACTTTTATTGGTAGTATATTGCAATGTCACCCGGGTATGATCTAGAATGTCGTAAGATTCTCTAACCTATAAAAAAAAAATTGACAAACCTGTGACACTAAAAAGCCAAAAATGTAAGAAATGGAGCTAAAAATGAAAGTCTAGCCCCACGGTGGGTGCCAAAGATGTTTGATCAAAGTGTGACACACTTCTATAAACCATTACACTTGAGAGAATCCATGGAAGATGACATCTCAAGAAGTGGCTTATAGCTTCCTAGTTGAAGTGAGTTTAATCCTTCTTATGATGCTCATCAAATTGGTAAGAGGATTAGTGACTTGACTACTCCAAAATGGAAGATTCAAGTGCAAATGCAAAGCTAGAGATGAGACTAGAATGCAAGAAGCTAAGAATGAGAGAATTAAGGTAGAACAGATGCAAGAAACTAGTAATCTAGAATGAGAATGCAAGAAAGCTAAGATAGATTAACAATGAAAAATTGTGCTAAGAAATGAAGCTAAGCTAAGAAATAAGAGCAAATAGAAGCTATGAATTAAAATTAACAAGATTATTCTAAGAATGCAAGTAAGCTATAATGTAAGAGAACAATAAATTAGGACTTAAAATGCAAAAGAATGGGCCCTTGAGCCAAGGAAGAGCTTATGTTTAAAGGAATTGCCTCAAAATTGAGGGTGAAGATTAAGAGGCAATAAAATGAGTGGTTGAGATGAAGAGCCAAAAAGAGATGCGAGGAGATGTGAGTTTAGCTAGAAATGAGTGGTGAGGATTAAGAGGAAAGAGAAATGTTAGGTAAGATAAGACAAAATCACAAATTTGAAAGTACAAATCCCTTTTAATTACTAATTAATCAAGATTAAGTATGTGCACACATGTGAATGCATTCTTTTAATAAAAGTGTAGGAACTTTATATTAAAATCAATAGTGTAGTAATTAAAAATAAATATGCAAGCTCTAGAAATTAGACCATACTATAAGATTGATATAAGATTTTTATTTTTTATTTAATTATGCAAAATGGATTTTCAAGGTTATTTTGCATAGTTATGTCTAGTAAGTATGCCTTTTGAGATTTAGGATTTATTTTGAGGAAATTTGATCAAGAAAAGGGGATTAGGTTTTACTAGACCAATTTTAGGTGATTACGGGACAACTGGATTAGGTATATCTTATAAATCTTGGGTGAGTGTTCCCTATTTGTCAAAAAAAGAAGGATGATCTGGTTTGGGGGCCTACCTCATCGAGTGATTTCTTAGTTATATCAACTTATTTATTGTTGAACTTTGATCCCCATTTTTACTAGAAGGAGGTTTGGAGTCCTAAACTCATTCCCAAGATCAATTTTTTTTTGGTGGATTATGACTCACAAAAAGGTTCTCATAGTGGATAACTTGAACAAAAAAGGGTTTCAATTTATTGGCATGTTCTCTTTATGTTACAAAGAACATGAATGCATTGATTATCTATTCTTGCACTTTCCCTTTCCCTAAGAAATTTGGTCTTTGGTTATCTTTCTCACCTTTGTTGATTAGGTCTTCCATGTTTCCCTTCCATAATTCATTGATTCGTGGAAACTCTGCCCATTTAAATATGTTGTTATAAGAGAACTACGGAAGAAGATTCCTCATATGGTCACTTGGGGTGTATGGAAGGAGCACAATAATAGAACTTATAGAGAGAGATCTAAGCCAAGTAAGGAGGTCTTTATGGCTATTAAACATCAAATAACAAAAAGTCTCAATGTTGCTTCATTTAGGACCTTCAAAGATATATCACTCTATTGGAGTTCAAGCTTAAATAAATTTGGGGTCTTACTCAAAATATGTGTAATGTTAACTAAAAAATGAAGTTAGAAAGAATGAGTACACAATGGGGAACCCCTAATCAAGATTGGATAAAATGTAATTTTTATGAGTGCTCCAAGGGTCACCAAAGACAAGCTAGAGTGATTTCTATTCTAAGATACCATAATGGAAGACTCATTGAATGTACTAGTATATTCATAGGAATCAAATCTAAAAAAAAAATTGATGCCACTATTACTTAGAAGGGTACAAAGCTTTCTAAAGAATTGGGTTTTAGTAGGATAGTTGTTGAAGGAGATTTAAAATTAATAGTTAATATCTTTTAAAATGTAATTTTTATGAGTGCTCCAAGGGTCACCCTGGACAAGCTAGAGTGGTTTCTATTCTAAGATACCATAATGGAAGACTCATTGAATGTACTACTATATTCATAAGAATAAAATCTAAAAACTTTGTTGACGCCACTACTACTTAGAAGGGTACAAAGCTTTCTTATTGGGTTTTAGCAGGATAGTTGTTGAAGGAGATTTAAAATTTATAGTTGATATCTTTTAAAAGAAGAAATTATGGGCCCATGAGAGATCTGATCCCTAATGAGAGAAAGCCTTAAAATTCTTAAGGAAATTATACAATTCAAAGTACAACACATACTAGGAAGGAAATCAGGTCGCTGATTTTATTTCTAATGAGGGCCTTAAGATTCAAATCTAGAGCCGCTGGAGGAAGGACTTTGTCTTGCCAAACATAAATAAAATTATTTCAAATGAAGTGGGGTTAGAACTCTACTAAGACCAAGATAATAATTATTAATATGCTTGACGAGGTGGATTATCTTTCTGAGATGGATTAGTGAATAAATTATGTCTATTTTGAGGTGTCAAACAGAAGTTTAATTGTTTCAAGTGGATTAGGAATGGTGTTTATGGTGACATAAGATAGAATTGTAGTCAAGAGGAAGATGATTGATACATGTATTTATTAGGAAATGGCTATTGATTTTTCCTTAGTTATATTAGATAATTAGGATCTTTATCATGGGATTCCCTTACCCTATAATTATCACTTATACATATGGGTCTCCCGTAAGAATCATATGATCAAGATTATTGATTTTTTTGGCATGTGTACCACCAATCGACCAGAATTTTATATTAGGGAGAATTTTAGCTTCTCTAGGAAAGTAACTATTGCATTTAATAATGTTATACTAACCCTTTCCTCCATGTTTGTACCTTTATTTATCTAGAAGATAGTTATCTTGAGCTTACATTTTGTTTCTTTTGCCAAAAGAATTCTTTGTAAGAACAAGGGTTGTTAGAGAAAAAGAAGAATTATTGTAGTCATGGGGGGCCCTCATAAATTCTTAACTATGGGGCTTTGAGGTTGAATAATATTAAACTTTGGGACCTATTTTTGTTGTTGTTCACTTAGCTTCCTTGCAAGGGTATAATGATACCTTTTTTTAAAAAAAATGCTAACTCTTAGTCTAGAGGTAGAGTTAAGATTGGTAGTCTAGAGTTTACTATTTTTCCATAGATAATAGAAAAGGAAATGAGTTTGGATAATTTTGGGATGAGGGTGGCCAAGGAAATCTTGAGCAACTATTTGAGCTTCATTAATAAATTCTTGGAGAATGGCGAACAATTGAAAATATTCTAAAATGGCTACAATAGGCTTGACATGCCTCCTCCATAAGCCTTGTTAAGACTTCATATCATGTGCTATTTTAAATTAGAGGGTAGATTCATGTTTGTAATTTATATTTCAATGAATTATAAGTGGTTATCCCTGGAAAAATGAAAAAATCCTCTTGACCTCCATGGATCCTCTAAGAAATAACCCAACAAAGCCACTGCTAACAAGGGGATCACTATCACTATCTTGGAGGACAATGAGGACAAAAATGTAGAGAGGAAAAAAGGTGTTAAAATTGAAAAGAATACCCCTAGGTTAGGGAGTAGAGGGTTCGATATATTGATGTATCATCTTAAAATGGAAGCACTTCCATGATAAGAGTGTTTAGCCCTCTGAGTAAGTAGTCTGGGGTCATGTCAAGCACCTTGATAGGGTCTTTTCTCAAATCTGGCTTTCTCCCCCCATTCTTCTTCTCTCTCCACCATATTTCACTTTATTTTTGCATTTCCTAGCATTTTGGACTAAGGTCCTAAGGTTTCTGACCTCAAGGTCAAAGATGACCTCGACCCTAACCTAGGGTGGGGTCTACCTCATCCTTGATCTAGATTTCAAATTTTAGATTCCCATGATTTTCAGATATCGAGTTTCAGAAAAAAAAAAAATTCCCGCTTCAGGGTCGGCCATTTCGGGTTTCAGAATGGTAAATCCTTAAATTTCATTTAATCTAGGTATATTTCTAAATTTTAGGACCTAATTGGGATTTAATTCTCCAAGGTGGCCCCTCTAGTAGATTGTGTCATAGTTCACTATAAAAGGGAGCCTTCCTCTCTCATTTTCTCCATCACCTATTCATGAGCATTCAAGAAAAGACCAAGCAAGCATTTCATCAAGAATTTTCAAGGAAGCATTCAAGTCCTCTTATCCATTCAAGCCTTTGAAGGGATTTGGTTCAAGCATGCAAGATTCATCATTCAAACCCTAGATCTAGCCATCATGATGGTGTGATCTTCCTTCAAGATCCTTTGTTCGTCTTCTAGATCCATTTCATTCTTCTATCAAGGTGGATTCCAAGCATACAAACATGGAGGTTTTTCATTTAATTTCATGGTTTTGATTTACATTTACTTTCATGGTTTTGATTTACATTTTCCATTGTTGTGTTCAAGCTTTCGTATCAACATACTTGTTTACATTTGAAATACAATTGCATATCTATTGGATTGCATAGCTTCATTATTAGATCTATTTATAGTACTTGCTAGCATTCTCATTTCAATTTCAATATTAAGGTTGATTCCAAACTAGGGTTTGACCAAGGCAAACCCCTCAAACAAACAACAAAAACCCTCTTTTTCTTGCAGGTACAGGTGTGGAACTATAGATCTGAGCTTAGATTTGGATACCCTCTTTGGAAAACTTCCAAGATCTATGAACAAAGTCAATGATGACCTTCAGAATATTAAAGTAGTCTTTGACCTTTTATCGGGGTCAAAGACTACCTGCTGTCAGAAAGATAAAAAATTTCTGGGTTTTCTTCATCTCGACATTTTTTAGTCCAAAACAGGTTGCAGAATTGCCTGAAACTGCACACAGACATTAGAAATCAACATTTTCCAAAACTTCCCTATTTTGAGGTTAGTAATTCCTTTTCAATTATTTCATATTTCAAGCACATCTTCTTTATAGGGAAATATAAGGTTTTCTTCCTCCTTCATATTCTCCATAGATTGATTCAATTGTGCATTAGCCTTTTGGTTGATCAATTTGGATCTCTCCTTTGGGAATTTGGATTTAGAGCTAGATCTCATATTTCCCCCATACATTTTAAGGTGAATACTATGTCCACCTATTCATTTTGGTGAACCTGACATACTTACTCTCTTTCTTTTTGGTGTTAGATTTCCCTTAAGATTAGATCTAATTTATGCTCTTGCATTTTAAAATTCAAAAATACAAAAAAATCTACATATTTAATAAAATATAAAAACATTTCTTGCATTTCATTTTTACTATGGAGATTATTAAGATGCTTTGGTGTGTGTTCATGTTCCTTATTACCCTTCTTTTAGCATCTCTTTACGATACCTATAATGTTTGTGAGAGTATTATTCACTTCATTATGTTGTTGATCCTTCACTTTGCTCTTGCCTATGCTTTTGTGAAGTTGACCGACACTAATATTATTACATTCAAAACCTTCATTAAAGATTTATGTGGTAGCCTTATTAATATTTTGGATTATGTGAAGAATTTGGTAGATGATGCACCATCTCCTAATCTTCCTAATCCTATCAATCCTAATCCTAATCCTATCAATCCTAATCCTAATCTTATAAATCCTAATCTTAATCCTATCAATCCTACTCATAATCTTCCTAATCCTAATCCAATACCTAATTCTCCATCTGGTCATCCTCACTCTTCCCGTACTTATGAGGGGATTCAAGCTATAGCTCAGGATGTGGATGTGCAAGATTTCTTTGATTTACCTTCTCCTCCGATTCATAATGATATTAAAGGAAAGGGTAAAGAAACTTCTTCAAAACCTATTATTCCACCTTATACAACCTTTACTCATGAGGATGATAAAAAATCACCTCTTGTAGAATCTTTACATAATATGTACACTACCAGGTATAATATGGTGACTAAACAAGGTTATAAAGGTTTAGGGCTTGGAGTTAATGAGCGTGGTATTATGTTTCTAGTTCATATACCCCCTAAAATGGATATGTATGGTGTTGGTTGTTTGAAATCTAAAGTCAAGGTAGGTGAGGTTAATCATCATCCTCCTCTTCATATTCTTCTCCCTACACCTATCTTAGACAACCCTAATACTCGTCAAGAAGTGGCTAAGAAGGTATATGTTGAACTAATGAATTCCAAGAAAGAAAACTTTAGACCTATGTCGATAGATGTTTTATACAAATACAAATGTCCTTTCCATTATAGCAATACACATTTACTTGTTGATTGTAAACATTTCAAATTATATGTTAGAGAAAGAGCTGCTTTAGGAATTATATCTCATTCTTGTGTAGTTTTACTATTCCTTCATAATTTTGATATAGGGGATTCCCCTCCTTCTGATATAATGTACATTTCTTCCCCTATTGTCTCTAGACTGGGGGGCAAGAGGTGTATTTTCATCCAGTCTCCTAGGATCCATTAGGCTTTTAGCATATATTGTGCCTTGAGCTTAATTGGTATTCTTTCTCTCCTATCTTTCTATGGTTTTGCATTATGCTTATAATCACCCATAGATTCTATTTTTAAAGATATCTTTTCTAAAGACATTTGTTTTCCAAAGGTATCCCTTGTCTCTATCCCTAGGGGGAAAGGTTCTTCCTTCTTTCTCTTTGTCTAGGGAACTACTTTCCTTAGTTTAGTGGTCTTTGTTTATATTGCAATATTATTTTATCATATTGACAGATGTTTTGACTATGGATAACTTTCCTATATGAGAACTTGTTGTCACAGGTCACCACTTCTTCTCTATGTTGCAAATTATGTTCATTATAAAATCTTACCCTTGCTTTAGCATTAGAGTTGTTTCCCTCATTCAAAGATTCCTCATCCTCTTCTTTGCAGGGGGCTTGATGATTGAATCTTTGTTCCTACTTTGTTTATCCTTGAAAGTTGATAATTTATCTAAAGTACTCCTCTTTGGTGGGGGTCTTGTTGATAAGATCTCTTTCTTTGAGGATCCTTTTTCCATGAGTGACATATTTTTTTCATGATTTACTATGCTCTTGGATGTTGGGGACACTATCCTTTGCTAAGAATATGGTATACATTGTTGTAAATAGGATATCTCCTTGCATTGTGAAGTGGGTGTCCTCTTCCTCTTCCTTATCCTGTCTAGTAGACCGCCATGATAAGGAGGGGGGCATATATAGGGTCTCCCTTGTAATATAGTTTTTAATTTTTACATGCTAAATCTGGTAAGGTAATGCACATAAGTTGCTAATTCTTGAAAAGTCATGTATTTATATGCTAAATCTTTCGATGGTAACACACATAAGTTGCTAAATCTTGAGGAGACATGCATTTTTCAAATTTTCCAATATGCTAAACCTTGGAAGGTAATGCACATAAGTCACTAAATCCTGAAAAGACACGCATTTATATGCTAAATCTTTCGATGGTAATGCACATAAGTTGCTAAATCCTAAGGAGAAATGCAGTTTTCAAAATTTCCAATATGCTAAATCTTGGAAGGTAACGCACATAAGTTGCTAAATCCTAAAAAGAAATGCATCCATATGCTAAATCTTCCAAAGGTAACGCACCTAAGTTGCTAAATCCTGAGGAGACATGCATTTTATATTCATAGTGATACAAGAAGGTGGACCTATGGGTATTCCAAAAGCC
The DNA here is from genome assembly GCA_027943335.1 of Chamaecyparis obtusa. Lineage (NCBI taxonomy): Eukaryota > Viridiplantae > Streptophyta > Pinopsida > Cupressales > Cupressaceae > Chamaecyparis > Chamaecyparis obtusa. The sequence goes on from BSBK01002839.1 coordinate 1,390,347, forward strand.
GTCAGAAGACACATTACAATTGCAAGCATAGTTTATGGGTGAACTTGTTGGGCTCTCCCTCTAGGGCGATTCATGGTAAGGTGGGCATCTTACTAGGCGAGGTAACCACTTTCTCCTTTCTCTCTTTTCGCTTTCATGCTAGTAGGACTGGATCATGAAGCTATGTTATTTATAGTGTTGCTCTTGTCTTTCTTATGTAATCAATTATGCTCTTATGATAGCTTTCTAGATATGATATTAGTATGAGAAGTGTTTCTTAGGAAGGTTTCTTATGCTAGTTCATTTGGGTTTGTTTAGTACTAACCCCTCTTTTGTGTCTTTTTTCCTCTTTTTTTTCACACCCTCGTGTGCGTATGTTGAGTTACAATCCTTAGCCTGGGGGCTTGTATCCCTAGCTAAGTGTCATCCTATCTCATTTTGAATCCACTTGGATCTCTTCTTTCTTCTCCTTTAACAAGAGTTTGCATTGAATCCATACTCTTACTAAAGTGGGGGCTTAATGTATCATCTTAAAATGGAAGAACTTCCATGATAAGAGCATTTAGCCCTACAAGTAAGTAGTCTAGGGTCATGTCAAGAACCTTGATCGGGTCTTTTCTCAGATATGGCTTTCTCCCCCCATTATGCTTCTCTCTCCACTAGATTTCACTTTATTTCTATATTTCCTAGCATTTTGGACTAAGGTCTTGAGGTTTCTGACCTCAAAGTCAAAGATGACCTTGAGGTTCAAAGATGACCTCAACCCTAGCCTAGGTTATGGAGGACCTCAACCCTGACCTAGGGCGGAGTCTACCTCATCCTTGACCCAGATTTCAAATTTCAAATTCCCATGATTTCTGGATGTCAAGTTTCAAAAATATTTGTTTTCCCACTTCTGGGTCAGCCATTTCGGGTTTCAAAATGGTAAATCCTTAAATTGCATTTAATCTAGGTATATTTCTAAAGGTTAGGACCTAATTGAGATTTAATTCTCAAAGGTGGCCCCTCTAGAAGACTGTGCCCTAGTTCACTATAAAAGGGAGCCTTCCTCTCTCATTTTCTCCATCACCTATTCATGAGCATTCAAGCAAAGACCAAGCAAGCATTTCATCAAGCATTTTCAAGGAAGCATTCAAGTCCTCTTCTCCATTCAAGTTCTCGATTGAATATTAAGGATTCAAACATTCAAGCCTTTGAAGGGATTTGGTTCAAGCATGCAAGATTCATCATTTAAACCCTAGATCTAGCCATCATGATGGTGTGATCTTCCTTCAAGATCCTTTGTTCATCTTCTAGATCCATTTCATTAATCTATCAAGGTGGATTCCAAGCATACAAACATGGATGTTTTGCATTTACTTTCATGGTTTTGATTTACATTTGCCATTGTTGTGTTCAAGCTTTCATATCAACATACTTGTTTACATTTGAAATACAATTGCATATCTATTGGATTGCATAGCTTCATTATTAGATCTATTTCTACTACTTGCTAGAATTCTCATTTCAATTTCAATATTAAGGTTGATTCCAAACCGAGGTTTGACCAAGGCAAACCCCTCAAACAAACAACAAAAACCTTCTTTTTCTTGCAGGTATAGGTGCAGAACTACGGATCTGAGCTTAGATTTGGATACCCTTTTCGAAAAACTTTCGAGATCTGCGAACAAAGTCAAGGATGACCTTCAGAATATTAAATTAGTGTTTGACCTTTTATCAGGGTCAAAGACTACCTGCTGTCAAAAAGATAAATTTTTTTTGGGTTTTCTTCGTCTTGGCATTTCCAGTCCGAAACAGGTTGCAGAATTGCCTAAAACTGCACACAGACATTAGAAATCAGCATTTTCTAGATCTGCCCTATTTGAGGTCAGTATTTCCTTTTCAATTATTTCAGCTTTCAAGCACATCTTCTTTATAGGGAAATATAAGGTTTTCTTCCTCCTTCATATTCTCCATAGATTGATTCAATTGTGCATTAGCCTTTTGGTTGATCAATTTGGATCTCTCCTTTGGGAATTTGGATTTAGAACTAGATCTCATATTTCCCCCATACATTTTAGGGTGAATACTATTTCAACCTATTCATTTGGAAAAAAAATTGGACCCTTCTTCAAAAATGAAAAACATTATGTTCTTGAAATATGATACCTCATACAAAGATAGCTCTACTGATAACAATGATAGTAAAGATAATTGTTAGGTAGAGGAAGATGATCAAGAGGACCAAGAAATGACCTCCCCTAATAAATCTAAGGACCAAGAAATAGTTATTAAAAATTAGGATAATGAGATCCCTAACAATGAAGACATTGTAGTTTCCTAGGACAATGTGGAGGAGAACCAAGATATGTAGCTGTTGGAGGAAGATGGGCCTTCTTGGGATAACCCCTTATTTGGTGTCATTGAGAGACTTGATTAGTTAGGAAGATGGATTATCCAAAGAAAGTCTTGTTGTTGAAAATCTATTAACTCTCTCATCTGGATCACAATGGAATAATGAACATAGTGGTTATGGGCATCAACAGGACAATCCAAAATCATGAGACAAATAAAAAAAGATGGCGTAAAATTTTGGAACTACTTCTAGTCACCTGTAGACAAGGAATCAAAACACCTGGTCAAAGGCACTTTGAGAGCTAAAAAAATATCGGAGCCTAATTAAGGTTCTTTAAAATTCTAAATGATCTTTCATTTTTTTTTGGCTTGTTTCCTACATACTAGTTTTGGAGGAAGCTATTTAAAGTACTTTAAGATTTATTGGACTGATAGTATCTATTTAGATGTTAATATTTTAAAGAACTATGTTGATATGGTTACTAGTATAATGACGACTGAAGATAGTACTTTGTTTACTTGGTTATACAATTGTAGTTGGTTAGATAGTATGGACTAGTATTAGTAAGACAATAATTTGGAATGATAATTTTTTGATGTTATGGTTTTTTTAAGTGTTGGGGGCCCCTCACTATTTTTGGTTGTTGTTTACTTGGTTATACAGTTGTAGCTGGTTAGATAGTATGGATTGGTATTAGCAAGATAATAATTTGGAATGATAATATTTTGATGTTATGGTTTGTTTCAGTGTTGGGGAACCCTCACTATTTTTAGGTTGTTGTTTACGCTATGCTTTCTCATTTTGTAAGGGATCAGGGCCCTTTCCCTTCTTATCTAATATAAAATATCTAAATGAAACTCAAGACAAACAAATTTGATTATAAAGCTTCATGTATGCTTCGAGTCCTAAAATCATTAAGCTTACATATTTATTAGTACATAATAAATATTCCTTAGTACATAATTTATGTCCAAAACATAATTTTCAAGTTTTTGAATAAACATAACAAAATTAAATTGATCATGTACAATATTTCAAATTTTTGAATCAATATTTATTGAAATCTAATCTTTACTCTAACATGAAATGCATATCACTATTTTAATTTCTCATTAGCTTATTGCATTTTTCTAACCTTAATACAATCATTGTTTATCCTTATTTTTATAGATTATAGGGATAGACATTGACAGTAATAGGTAATTATTATTCATCGAGATTCATATAACTATAAATCTTGCCAACATAAAATAAATGAGATGTAAGGACTAGTGTACTAAAAAAACATGCCACATAAGCATACCATAAAAAGAGGAAAGTAAAAAATTAAGATCAAATCTCACTAATCACGTAGTCTAGACAACTTATTAAAATTATTCCATTCTTAAGGAAAAATATACAAGATTTTGACCTACATGTCGAATCTAGATAAGTACAACAAGTAATTACAATAATCAAAATGTCATAGACATTGTCATCACATAAAGAATTTATACAATGAATATGTTTGATACACAAACTTGAAATACATTATGATAATACAATGTTGCATTCAATCATTACAATATGTACAACATAAGGATGTCGACCTACACATCTGTACTAGTACAAATAAAGAAAAGAAAACATCAATATACTTAAGACCATTAGTACATGATTGAAGTATACCCTTAGACATACCCTCAGACCTCCATCCAAAGAAGACATCAATATACGTAAGACCATGTAGGTCAAAAATAGTACATGAAGAAAGTATGCCCTCAGACCTTCGTCAATGTGCATGATTTTTTGTATTCTTAGCTATCAGACATCAACACATAAACATCAATATGGAAAAATAATTTTTTTTACAACTGCAATAACATAAGGTGATTAGGAAAACTAGGAATCTCACATGCATGGTTTGCAATTAGTTTGAAATTAGTTTAATGTCTAATGGAAAGAAGAAGGAGCTCCAAAATAAAAAAGAACAAGGGTTGTGCATAGGTGGAGTCCCTACCTAAGGTGGGGAGAAAGTGTGTGTGGTTGATTAATTGAGAAAGATAAAATTGTTAAAACATATGGTTTACCAATGGTGTATGAATGGCAAGGTACTACTTTCAAATATTTAAGTATCAATATTTTAAAAACCAGTCACATACAATGTAGTTGATCTTCAATGCCAAATCCTCATTTTTTCACAATAAAAAAGAAAATTCATTACAACAAAACATCCCTTATTCAACATATAATAGTTTGCCAAAATGAATACATAGTAGGAGACAAATTTATGAAATAAATTTTACTAACTTTGAGCTACAGAAACAAGTTACATTGCTAATATGATGAATTGGAGTTACAATTAAGTTAAAGTGTTGATATGATGAATTGGAGTTACAATTCTCAGAATTATAGTGATAAATATTCAAGTTCAGCATAACAATTTGTAGATTTGAATGTATGGGCTCACTGTGGTTCTCAAGTAATGGGCAACCATTTCAATTTCTACTCAAGCCATGTTGGGATGACCTTATGGGAACCTTTGACCAACCCAAAGCCTACATTTTTCTCTATAATTGATACCCAATAGAATAGGTTCCATAATATCTTCTCTTAACCCGGCCAAAAGTTGCATAAGTTACTAGCTGATTGGCTATACTTATTGTGACATTTGTACCAAAAAAAAATGTTTCATGCTTAAAAACTGGGAAATCCTTGCCAAGATACAAGTTAACATCCTTAAAACTAGGGATTTGTGCCAAGAAACAAGTTGTCATCCCTAAAGTTTTCTTTCTAAATTCTCAAATATCTTCCTATTCAAATGAATAGATGAATTGGCAATTTTTTTTTACAACTGGCAAGCATTTCTATGCATTTATGTTTGTGATGGTGTATAATTATCATTAATGTGAATGCATGGATTATATGTTTTGATTTGATTCTAAAACTATCTATACCAAATTCTATAAATTCTTGTGTTCAAATTTTTTATTTCATCAACAACCTAGATCTCCATTGTGACAAGGACCAAAATTTGTGGCCAAAAGTTGTGGTTACCTATGCCAGAATCATAAGCCTCGTCAACACATTGATTTTTTTATTTTTTGCCAGAGTAAAAAACAAAGAGAAAATTATATATCATCGTCATCATTCATGACCTATGAGATTCTAGGCTTGTCCAACATTTTTAAAGCTCATGCCTCTAGAAGAGTTATAAATTATTAAAAACCTCTGGCCAACTCTATAATCTTTTTACACTTCCTTGGCTTTGTCTTTTAAAATTTTAATTTTCTCCCTTCTCTTGTGGCCATCTCTTTCAATCTTTCACTAGTATCTCTCAAGCTTTTCAAAATATGAGAAATTTCAGTTACATGCCTACTTGGGTGGCTTTGATAGTTATAGTAGGAGAGCACTTGTTTCTCTTTTCTATCAAGGTTCACAATAGAAACAAATTTAGTGTCAATTTAGGGAGTGTTGTGCCTTAGATGCTCATCATATCAAGTTTGAATCCCATGGCCAATATTGGTTGGGTGTTATGTTTAAAGAAAGCCAAACAAATAAAAGACCCTCATGCAAATAGATAGTAACCTTCTACTTGAAAGCAGGGGCAGTCTAACCCATACTGGAAACATGCTCAAAAGATCTTCTATGAGAATAAACACAAAAGACTAATCCTTTAAAAGGAATCCTATTTTTTCATAAACCACAGGACTCCTTGAAAAAGAAATTATTTTTATTGTTTATTGAAGAAAATAGTCATAAAATATCCCTTTGGCATCATGTGAGTATGTATATACTATAGACTCTGTAGGTTTCCAATTTTGTTGCACCCAATTTTGTTTGCACTACGCACATTAATTTACCAATCAAGACCAATTTCCTTGAGAAGGAAGAGTCTAATTTTCACTTTAACCATGGTAAACATCATTCGAACTAGTATAAATTATATTCACATCCTACAAAAGAGAGCATTAAGTGGAAATATATATCTTGTATCATATAAAATTAGCCATAATTAGCCATCCCTGCTTTGGCATTCCAGACATTGGTAAGAGATTGAAATTGCATTGTACCATTTGGAGAAACAAGTCAAATTATGCATGTTGACTTCCCATACTGTAAATCCCAAAAGTGAGTAGAAATTAGAGCCAATTTTAGCTAAATACAAAATCCCACCTTTGAATTCACACATATATGCAATGCACATCTACAATTACTTTCAAAGAGCAAGTATATTATTATTTAAAATTTGAAGCAGCTAAGGTACTTGTTTGTCTCTAAGTAATACAATCAAATTGAAGATGAAAAGCAACTTGGAAATATCATATATCAATGGCAACTTTTTATAACAAAATATGAATATTTGTATGCATAAATTATAATGCCAAAGACAACTTTCCATAAGTAGATATGAATACTTGTATGCAAAAGTTATAATGTGAGCTAGCAAAAGAAAATCGGTGTTAAATGTATACCTTATTTCTTTTGAGGCTTTAAAACATAAATAAGATTCATATTGTTGAGAAAATCTCAATTTATTCCCCTTTATTTCAGAAAAGAAAATGGAATGTAATGGTTGTGATTAGGTCTATAGCTAGTTACTTGCATCAATATGTAGACAGCTATAGCAAGTTGCTATTCAGTTAGCAGAAAAGAAAAAATAAAAGTAAACAATTATCTGTTTACATAAGCATTCTAGTAATCTGCTTATGAATGTATATAATATCATGCTTTGTAACAAGGTTATGGATTTATATAGTAAGAGGAAAATTCATTCTTGTTTTTTGTTCATTCAAGATCAATCAATAATATGCATAAACTGTATTACTATCTTAAAGGAAATAATGAAATAAAATGTTTGACACATTATTATTTTTTAAAACAAGGAGAAAAAATTGTTCTTGAAAAAAAAATATCAACTCGGATCTCTTATGATAAATTCAAAAGGAAACTTAAATTATATATTAAGTTATCTTCTGCTGAAGTAGTACTGTAAGAAGATCTTCTTGAAAGTAAATTACTATGAAAATCATGTATTTTGCAAAGAATAGAATGTTTCTATATTAGTGCAATCCAATAACATTAATAACTAGCATTCTGTTAAATATAAAGCATTTCTATTTTAAAAAATTATACATAAAAAAATAAGAATAAAATAAAATAATAATTTTCAAAATTAACATTTATCCCTCAAAGGTAATCATTATGCGTTACATTTTATGCACAGCTTGTACGGGCATCTAATAAATGCCCAACTATAGATTACCGTTCTGGATCGACCAGGTAATCCCTACCACCGTCTCTAGTAGACAAAAATAAGAAGTGAGTAAATTAATGACTAAAGCTGCCCAAGGAATTTTACTCTGCCAAATTGAAATAGAATTGCTTAAAATAAAAAATGCTTACATTTTCACATTATAGTTGAATCTGGTGTGGAAGACATAGAAAATGAATTAAGACAAGGTGTTTACTATATTTATTGCTATGCTTTCTTTAAATTTGAGACCTCAACTTGTCTAATGGGGCCATTGGTTAGTAACCCAACCTCTGTATATACCCAGTTTGTTGTTGTGCCGACCCTTGGACCCCAACAAAGGAACTTGTCCTCGTACGAAAACCCTCACTTTTAGACAAGGATCTTGCCTTACCCATCTCTGTTGTAACACACCTCATGCTCCCAATGTGTAACCATTTTTCCATAATTTAGTTTCCCTGCAACCTCTCTGTTATTCTCGATACAAAGATCTTATCCAGCATGACCCTCTATTCGAATAGAGCAAGAGAAGATTGTTGCATTGAAATTTTAGAGTTACATGAGCATTCTATAAGGTTTCTAAAATCTTTTTGTGAGATTTGTAGTTGTTGAATCTTCATGATTTGTATCTTGTATCTCTATTATTTTTTATTAAGTAAAACAGGTTTTACAGGGATCCTGAAACCCACATCAGTATTTAGTCAAAAGAAAGGCATGAAAACCAAGCAAAGAAAAGTAGTTCAGAGTAGCTAGGAACAGGCCACTACAGGGCCAAACAAGAAAAACCAAAGTAAATTAAAGCAAGGCCAAAAAGAAGAGCACCATAAAATGTTATGCCAAGCTCCTGAGCATGACAGCCACATTGCTTTCAAGGGCCTCCATCAGTTGAACAATGTCTTTCATGTTCTGAACTTGGGAGCCTTGAGGATCAATTTTCTCCCTGTTCTTCCTTATTCTAGCCCTGGTTCTTTTACTTGGTCCTTCAGTGGGCTCCTTCTCCTCCTTTGTAGTCCTCTACTCAGTCTTGGAATCCATTTTTTCTTTCATCTTTTTGATCAGTAGCTTCAGGTTCTCGTTGAACGTTTTGAGGATTTTAAAAATTTTCTCTGCCACACCCTTAAGGGTCTTTTCCAGGCTTATCATTTTGGATTCCAAGTGCAAGACCCTAGTTTCCAGGCTTAGGCTTTTCTCTGTGGTCTTATCCTTGTTGTCCAAGTCTTGAATTTTTTCCTTGAGGTCCTCAATCTCATGGTAGAGCCATTTGAAGGATCTAAACTGATCCAACATGTTGTTCTTGGTATTGTTGAGGAAATTCATGTCCATTTCCATCGCTTTATCACCAAGTACAACCAGTGCAGGGTCTATCAGCTCTTCCTTATGGACTTTTCCATCATTGTCCTCCAAAATCTAGGGATAGACTACCTCCCTAATTATTCCCATTCGCATTGTGTTGATATTGAAATTTCTCTAGACCTTTTTGCCTCTCTCGGTATCCTGACTGTTATACTCCCCACTAGAGGCTTTTTCAATTTTATCTATCCTTATAGGTGATTGGTTAGTGCCCTACTCTTCTTTATCTTCAGTAACGGGGGCTTGACTCTTTGTATTAGTTCCTATAGGGGACTGAGGAGGAAGGGTTTTTTCCTTGCTTATTGTAAGATCAACCGACAGGCAGCTAGAGTGGTCCTGCATTGATTTGGGCATTTCCTCCTTGTCCTGTTCCTACATGACTGTAGATTCCAAATTGGGATTACCCACATCTTCTTCTGTATCCATATCTTCCTCCTTGTCATTGTACTCTTCCTCCAAGTTAACCTCCTTCCTATCCTATTTTTTAGAGGGTTTTTCAACTTTTACGACTTTCAGGGGGCGCTTCTTGGAGGGGGAACCCTTGTTCTGTTTCTTGATTTCCTCACTGTCATCTGAAGGATTGCCCATAAATGTGCCCAAAGGAACATAATCTGACCTAGAGTACTCATTGATAGCCTTGCTATCCCCAATTTCCTTTCCCATGATTTGGGTTTTAAATAATTCATGTAACAATAGAAGTAATCCCTCATGCAAGATGGGGTTAGAAATTTTCTTATCTCTAAAACCCGTGATATTCTTGTTCATAGAAGAGAAGAGATAATACAGAATGGAAATCTTAATACCATTCCTAAAATGATTTAGCAAGATGAAATGATAGGTGTGGATTCTATCAAACCTAGTATCCAGGGTGATATAGAAGATGAGGGCCTTCAGAAAATACTGCTAGAGCATCTTCAAGCTCCCAAGAAGGTAGTAGGTGCCCGCTTTGATAATGGTGTTCATCTCCTTGTCATCCCTCGCAAACTTTTTGATAGCAATGTTGGAAAGTTTTTGGTCTTTATAGAATTTTTTCTCAGTGATGGGAATGCTGATGACCATAGATATTACCTCCTCCATGACGGTGAACGACTTTCCTTCAATCTCCACCATCCCATCCTTCCAAGTCTTGATGAAGATTTTGGTGATATCCTTTCTACAACCATGGAGTCGTTAAATAAAAGTGGTGACATCCCCTTTTAGTAAGGTGTTCCAGACTTTCATTCGCTTCTTCCATTTCTCACTGTCGCCCTCTGGCTCCCTTCTTAAATTTTCCCCCACCATGGCTTTCATGATAGCTCTGGTATACCTCTGGTCCAGCCAAAAATTATTGCTTGCCTTCTTTCTAACTTCAATTGAGCGTTTTCTAAAAGTAGGTATTTTGAAATGATTACAAGATTTGGGGAAGGGGGCCCTTAAAGAGTGAGGAGGCGACGTGTTATTAAAACTCATGCAAATCTGCCTTAGCTCGACATGAGTGAAATTACTTCTCCGAACAAGCCCTTTACAACAATAATTATTATTAATTATTGCATCGGTACTTTGAAGATCATCTCCATCCAGAGAATCTAGCTCAACTTGATGGAAAGTTTCAACATAGGTCCTAATGTAGTAAGCTTCCTTGCTGGCAGCCTGTAAGGTGATCCAGTCAGCAGCTCGGTTGGCAACAAAGATGAGCACATGAAGAGAAAGGTCAGCCTCAGAGAGATAGATCCATGTAGCAACATAAGTGATGACTAATCCGAGACCGAAGCCACATCTACTATCCTAGCCAAGGGAGGGCCAGTCATTGTTGTCCCATTGAGTTTCATACATGGCTTTCACTTCATTTTTTATTGCTACAAAATAGATGTGTGAGATGAGAGATCTTTGTCTAACAATCAGCTTGTGTGAGCTAATGAGCTCACTGGGGTCCTTTGGAGTAACTAGCATTTCTTACTGGGAGTACAGGCAGCCTGGATGGTTTTTTGGGTTCCATCCACGATATTCCTGCTAGCTTCATCTTGCCTAATCTGACTTGCTCTCTTTCTTCCTGGGGATTTGAGTTTTGCCCCAATGTCTACTTTGTTTTTGCTCCTTGTAGCTACTGGAGAAACCGGAGAGGGATCTCTGATTTTAGTTCTCTTTTTTCTTTGAACCTTAGTCCAGCCCTCTTTTTCCTCTTTGTATTTGGCAAAGAGCTCCTCCATCTTGGTGAGTTGCTTTGGAGAGATGGTTCCAAAAAGAAAGTCCATTTGTTGGACTTTGTGAGAATCCAGAGTCTCAGGGCAGTGGCAAGAGTCCAGGAGACCACCAGATATACCCCTAGCTGGGCTTGAAAAGCTTTCTTCCAAAAGGGATTCAAGGGAGTCTGAGATGAAGGAGACAAAGATAGAGCCAAGGCATGAGTCACCTCCTTCCCCTTGACCATTGTCACTGGTGTCTTTCATGGAGTCTTGCAGAATGTTGACTTCCAAGTCTATGCCTTTAGACTGGGGAGACACCTCTCTAAGAGCTAAAATATCTTGACCAGATTTGGTATTATCCTTTTGTTCCCCATCGTGAGGGTTTTGCTTATCTTTTGGTGAGTAGAGAATCACCTGAGAGTCCTCTGGTTTGTCCTTTTTTTCCACACTCTATGATTCAAGACCTCTGAGTCAGAATGTGATTGGTTGTCTTCCTTGGGAGGCTTTCCTTTTCATTGTGTTTACCTGACTTGATCTTTTTTACAGCTAAAGCTTTCCTTTCTTTTTCCAAATTCATGCGCACTGGACACAATCTGGCTTTGTGTCCCACTTTCTTATAGTGGAAGAAAGCAAAAGGGACGCTTTCATAGTCCAACTTTTGAAAATGTTTGCCCAGTTTGGATTGGAGCACGATGATTTTTGGCATATCTTGACACTCTTCCACCCCAATGCAGATCCTAGCATAGGTGAGGCGACTTTTAGCAAGTCATTGGGTCTATCGAGAGCAGAGTACCAAAGGATCTAGCTATACCATCAAAGACATCTTCAACCCAGAATTCCAAAGGGAGTTATGGGAGCCTTACCCACACCGGAGCTTGGACGAAGAAAGATTCATTGAGATCTAGCTTCGGAGTCCATTTTTGCAACACCAGAGTAGCCTTGCCTATTGACCAGGTACCCACACAAAGAATTTTATCTAAGTCTTCTTTGCAAGAAAAATCGAAGGAGAGAAAGCCCTTAGCCATGGCCGTGACAAGGATTTGCCCCTTAAGCTCTCATTTCTTTTTCGCAAAAATTCTCACTATATCTATGTTAGGTCTAGACCCCACAAATTTTCCTACAAGAGTATGGTCCATAGAGGCAATAGTGTGATCCACCAACTCATCAGGAATCTCTAAGATAAAGTTTCCTTTCTCTTTATCAGAAAGATCCTTAGAAGACTTGTTTGTAGGTTGAACTCCGAAAAGAGTTGACCACCGGCGATGAAAGGCTTTACTGCCCTGATCCCTTGTCTGAGTCTTCGATGCCAAGGGGGAAGAGGAAGGGTTTCTTTCTCCCACCCCGGCCTCCTTACTGGGATCTTTATGCTTAACCCTTGGGTCCCCCTCCTTGTTCTCTGAGTTCCCCACTCCCTGATCTGCAAAGACGCCATTACCAACAGCACACTCAACCTAGGGCCCTAGAATCCTGCCCGCTTTCGAATTCGAATTCAAACTTCCTCCCGCTCGCCCGTTGTCGCCCGTTGTCGCCATCTTCTATCTTGTATCTCTATTGTTGTTAAACCACAAATAATTAAAAGAAAACACATTTTGAGTGTTTTTAAAGTGCCATTTTGTATGAGAATTAGCCTCTCAGCCATGAAAAGATATGGCAAAGAGGCCAATGGCAAATGTTGTAGAATTTGGTTTTCACCCCTACAAAATGCATTTGCTTGCAGTTTCTATTGCCTCTTCAACAAATCCGCTTTGTACATATTCTGCAATTCAAGTCTGCTGACTATGTTTCCACATTTTGCATAGATGTCTACCAGAGCGACTGTCATGACGATGCTGGGCCAAACGCATCCCTCAATGGCGTACCCACACCCTGTTTCAAAAATCACCACAACCTAAAATAGGCCTGTGGCTTATACCCACCAGAAGAACATTCTACTTCTAGGAAATCGACAGGCGTACACCAAAGACTTGGTCTTTGTCCCCTTTTTCCTCAATACATCAATCACAAAATGGAAAAACCTTATCAGGGCTTGAGGCTAACACATCAAACTCACATCCCCTAAATCCTCAAGATTAACCCATCTAAACCCTATTGTGGTCTTGATAAAGCCACTATTAGTCATGGAAAAGCTTCCCTGCCTACAAATAGAGCTCTCAACGGCAACACCCATCTTTAATCCCTTCTCTAGTCCTCCTAAATTGCTAAAAGAAAGACAAGAATATGCCAACCAGAACAACTCTTAAATGGATCTCTAGCTTGCATCTCTCCATTACTCTATCAGAGCAGTCACCTCACATACAAAATCGGCAACATAGACCTCAGATGTATAGCCATGGTGCCTCTGGAAGCTTTTGAAGTAGAGATCACTGAGCCCATACTGTAACATTTTCAGGACATTATGCTTCCACTGCTCATGCAATCCAAAAGACAGTGAAGATTGTCTGTGGCCACCAAGTTTCAGCTATTCATTTTTCACCATGCAACTGCCCTGGTACGCACGCATGTATGCAAAATGTGGCAGCAAAAACAAACCACGTGAACTGTTTACAGAATGCCACATTTCCAGCACCCGTCATATTTTTCCTGCTAATTTTCTCAGGGGAAAAGGAAAAGACTACCCGGGAAAAAGCTACAGCCAATGAGAAAAAAATCTATTAATTCGTACCAAACATAAGATATAATGAGTTGTGCACAGATTCCAATAGGCAAACTAATTGCAAAAGGCACTCGAAAAAATTAGTGTCCTGCCTTAATGGCAGGGACTAATAAAAACGAGTGGTGCCGCCTCTGGCATTATTGAATAGAATCAAGAAATAAAATCTATCTCAATATAAGCATGATTAACAATAGTCTATAAATTTCCCTATGGCTCAAAAATTACAGAATTAAATCCTAATAACAGAATTAAATCCTAATAAAAATACCATAAATAGAAAGATTCTATAGAATTGATATAAAATTCTCCAACTAAAAAAATAAAACCGGACACCAATAAGACTATCTAACCTGGGCATAGTTCAATAATCTGCCATTTTCGTTATTATTTCCATCTGCATACATGGCTGGATTGCATCTGTAACAAAATAACACACAACCAATCTAAGTATTCTCTTCAAACAGTCTTATTACCATGATACAGTGATTCTTTAAAAGTTCAGAGAAGTACCATTGTAGTAAACACTAACCTTCCTCTAGCCGGTCCAACCTGCATGGCCATCCGGATTTTGAGCATGCAATATGCCACGGCCACCAAAGTTATCAATCGAAATACAGGAGGAAACATCATGTCCAAAATTAAGCCTCTAATTATTAAAGCCAATGCTTGAAATCCCATGTAGCTCTGTGTATCATATTGCTAGTATTACTGTTTATGTTATTTCAAACTGCTCTGGATTCTCCGTCACTGTTTTGTCATTGGGTGGCCAGTCTTTTCTTTCTTGCACATTTTGAGCTGTAATTCCCAAGATAAAAAATAAAGTTGATTTGTCATATTGGCCGGCTACTATTTGAAGTTGAATTGTCATATTAATTTTTGATAAAAATGAAGTTGATTTGTCATATTGTTTTTGTGCTTTGGATTCTTCTTAACAAAGTTTTGGTTGTTTATTTATAATTATAATTTCAGTGTTCCTTGGTATAATGGAAAGACTTTAAAACTAGAATAAAAACATGGTGTCACAATCACCTATTTGTAAAACGGAGTTATGGAGGAATTTGATTTCTAAAATTTTAAGATTCGACTTAAAAGACATTAATGACTTAATACTGACTGTAAGATATTTTCTATCACTAAACTTCCTTCCTATATTGTTTGACGGATCATAAAATCATTGTATATTAGTGCCAGAAATTTACGGAATTATCAGTTGCATATATGTTTGATTTTTAAAATAAAGATAATAATATTTGAGCTATTTTATCAAAGAGTGGTATAAGATAATTTGTCTCTTTCTCAAGGTGAATATATGTGTTGTTATTTTGGCTTTTTATTTTTTTAAGTTTATAATGATTTAGTTTATTATTGTAGCATTAAAAAAATATATTTCAGAATGGTTCACTATTAAGTGTGTTGGTTAAGTAGTAGTATTGTTGTTGTGTTCACCAAGGTTCAAACTTTTGCAACTATTGTGATCACATGGTTGTGTCATTGCTGATCTAATGTGTTCGTAGGTTTAAGCCTTAACTTTGTTAAATGAGGACGAGGCCCCGTGTTTGTGGCTTCATTGGTTCATAGCTCTGGGTCAAAAGTGTTTCAGATGAGGCTAGAGGATGTAAATAATAGCCTAACGTAGCTTATCTCTAAATAATTCTACCCAACATACATCAATTACCTGGTGGCTATGAGGTTCATAATCTTCATGCACCAACATACATCCATTGTAGACGATTGAACTACAACACAAACAACATATTTTATGACATAAAATATTTCTTATTATTCAACAAATATCCAAGTTTAATAAAATGATATTAAAATGATCTATCTTATCATGAAATCTCCATGTTTAATAATAATTAGAGAATGATCTATTCACTCAAAATATCCAACACCTTATTCAATGAACTAAGAATTTTAAGCTACTTTACCAAACAAATACATTATTTCTTTGATTTGTGAGTGAATTCTTTTGTAATTATTCTTAAGAGGTATATATAACAAGAGAATCATGAGACAACACCTTATATCAATAGGCATAGATAATGAGCATACAATACTCATACCAATGTATACGAGAACTTAAGATATGATAATTACATCTTTACTACATATTACTAATCAAAATTAAACTATGATAGTAAGAAGAAAGTATATTCACCAATATTTTCCATCCTTCTAAGATAAACTTCATAGAAAATTAAAGTTCAACATCTAAATGGATATTCGTTTAGATATCATAGATTGTCAAATGGATATCATAGTCCAAAAAGTTATGGATATCATAGTTTGTCAAATGAGAATCATGAGACAACACCTTATATCAATAGGCATAGATAATGAGCATACAATACTCATACCAATGTATATGAGAACTTAAGATATGATAATTACATCTTTACTACATATTACTAATCAACATTAAACTATGATAGTAAGAAGAAAGTATATTCACCAATATTTTCTATCCTTCTAAGATAAACTTTATAGAAAATTAAAGTTCAACATCTAAATGGATATTCATTTAGATATCATAGATTGTCAAATGGATATCATAGTCCAAAAAGTTATGGATATCATAGTTTGTCAGATGAATATTCTTCTTGCTAGCTATCTTGGTTTCCCTTTAATCTTTAAAACTTTCAGCAACACCCCTTGGAATGGTATAATTGAAAGGTTTCATAAAAAACTCACTGGTTGGAAGGGAAAAATGTTAATTCATGTAGGTAAAATTCAGCTCTTGAAGCTTCTCTTCAAAACATTCCTAGCTATTATCTTTCCTTGTTCAAAATTCCTACATGAGTTGTTGATCAAATTGTGAAACTCTAAAGGAAATTTCTTCGGATAGTGGAAAAGTACAAGGCTAAGCTCTCTCTTGTTAGTTGGGAGGTCTTCCTTCCAAAAAAAAAGACGATCTTAGTATTAGAAGACTATTTTTTTTTTAATAAGGCCCTCCTCTCTAACTCGGGATAATTGTTTCTTAAAGGGTCAAAGAACTAGAGGTGGCCATCTTGAAGGCCAAATATGTAAATAGGGATGATCCTCATGCTTTCATTCATAGAGATGACCTACTTAATGGTTCAATCATTTGGAACAACTTATTAAAATGTAAGGATTTTTTAAGAGTAGAAGTGAGAAAGATTGTGGGTAATAGCAATAACATCCCCTTTTGGAATGCAGTCTGGAGGGATGATAAGCCTCTTTGTTCAATGGATAATGTGGAAGGCCTCAAGAACTACTATATTAGAATGCTTAGAGAGAAGTTACAAGATTATATTTGTTGGGACAAGGGAGCTCCTTGTTGGATTAACATTAAAGATAGGCTTATTACTAATTGACATATATGTGGCAAATGATAGTCTGAGTGGGACAATGGGATTAGGGATATCTTATCAATATTGGATTCAAGTGTTCCCTATTTGATCAAAAGAAAAAAGATGATCTAGTTTAGGGGCTTACCTCATTGGGTGATTTCTTAGTCAGATCAACATATTTCTTGTTGGACTTGGCTCTCCATTGTCATTCCCAATTTGATTAGAAGGATTTTTGAAGTCCTAAATTCATTCCCAAGATCAATTGTTGTTGGTGGATTGTGACTCATAACAAATTCCTCACGGTGGGTAACTTGAACAAAAAGGGTTTCAATTTATTAACATGTTCTCTTTATGTTACAAGAATGTGAATGCATTGATCATCTATTCTTGCATTGCCCCTTTCTTAAAGAGGTTTGATCTCTAGTTATGCCTCTCACCTTGGTTGATTAGGTATTCCTTGCTTCCCTTCTCAAATTCATTGATTCATGGAAACTCTACCTTAATTATGTTTTTATAAGAGAACTATGGAAGTAGATTCCTCATATGGTCAATTGGGGTCTATGGAAAGAGAAAAATAATTAAATTTTTAGCTAGAGAGATCTAATCCAAGTAAGGAGGTCTTTATGACTATTAAACATCAAATAACAAAAAGTCTCAATGTTTCTTGATAAGTGAGTTGTCAAAGTTTGTGTCAAATTATTTTCCTTGGCGGATCCCAGATCTAGTTGTAATGGGGATGAAAAGAATATTTCTAGAGCCAAATAGGATGACTTAGAGTGACTTGATGTTCAAACTAGGTAAGCAAAGTGTTCACTTGTCAAAAGTGAGATAGCATAAAAGAGCTTTAAGATAACTTTCCACAAGATGTCCAAGTTGTGGTTAGAGTACCCTATGTACAACACTTGTGAACAAGAAAAGATGAGATAATAGATTCAAGAGAGATAACAAGATTAAGATGGAAAAGTGAACAATCTCCTAGCCAAGAGTGTAGTCAAGAGATCAAAGTAATCTTCATCAGCTAAAGGAAATTCCTAGCATGATGGAGTATACCAAACATCAAGAAGAGAAAATGATAGAAATATCCAGAAGCTATGTTGACAACATTTAAGCTTAGTTCAAAAGTTTGACTCCAAAGGATTGTAATAGTTGATTGACAATTTTTAGAGAAGGTTTGAAAGCAAGTAGTGTGAGCAAGAAATAGTCTCCAAACAATCCAAAAAGGGACAAAGAAACCTTGTGGATGAAAGAAATTGTGAAGTCTTAACAAGGTAAATCAGTGTTCCAAATGTATCAAGTGTATGTTCACAATAGTTTCCACGGGTCTTAGCACAACAAAGCACATCAAGAAAAACTACCTAAGGTTGAAAGGGAAGTGTTCCAACCTTTTCCCACAACTGGATACTCCTTCGCCTCACACAAAGTGATGTTGGATTTGTCATGAATTTACATCCAAGAGAGTACATATGGTGAGTATCTTGGGGTAATCGAGGTAAAGCCCACTTTGATCAATCCTTGCACAAAGGAAGTCACACAGTTGAAAGGTTATCCTCTAGATCTTAAGGTGTTTAGGAAGGGTCTTCATTCATGACTACCCCTTGTAGTTTTGAAAGAGAAATTGAGGAATGCAACCTTACAAACAACCAAAAATTATAATCTCACAAGAAAGATTGAGACCTCTCAGCCCTATACAAGTTGAATGCACTCCCCTTGTAGTCTTGTAAACAAGATTGAGACCATGAAGGCCCTACAAGTGCCCAATCAAGTGTAGTCATGCTTAGCAAGATTGAGGCAACTAGGCCCTACACATGAAGAAGTATTAGAAGTAGAAATATCCAAGTCTTCCCTCTCTTTATGTTGTTCAAAGAATCTTTTTATTATAGTGGGATGGAGTTGGTTGGGTTCACTTGTTTCCCACTTGGGTCATTCCCAAAATATTTATCTCTTGGCAGGCCTTCTAAGGGTAAATGCAAGTAAGTAAAAGGATAGCTAGTAGAGGTATAGATTTATGATTTTCCATAAGGAAAAGAGTATACTCTCATATTCCTTAGTTTCTCCCAAGCATATCAAACACATTTTCATTCACCAAGATCCCTTTTTAATAACCAAATTGAGTAGGTCTAGATTTTTTATTTCCCCCTAAAGAGGAAAGAGCATGCTATCCTAATACCCAATTAGATCACAAGAAATAAATCTTTCCTAATTATAGCTAGGTTCCTAGAAAAAAAATGTATAGAAGCACAAAGTTAATTTTTATCTCCAAGGCAACCTACAAAACCAATGATTAGTAGATTCAAGATGAGGCTTTGACAAGCATCCTGCAATCACAAAGTAATTGTAGTTTTGAAGAAATCAAGTCTTGATGTCTTTGGCAAGTGAATCCCACAAAACCACAAGTTCGGGCACAAAAAGTATGTAAATAAAGCTAATAGCCTACAAGATAACTTGTTAGATGCTATTAAGAAACTAGAAAATCCAAAAATGTAAGAAAAACAAGAAAACTTAGCTAAAAACTTAGAATGTGTCAAAAATAGAATCTGGTTGACACTTTGTCAATCTATCAAAAATTCATATGATACACCTTAAAGAGGCCAGATGATATTTTCATGCAAAATGATATACCTCAGAGAAGTAGAACAAATATTTCTCTAGGAAGGAGATGATATTTCTCAGATAAGCAGGATGATATTCCATAAACTAAGAAATGTTGCCTCATAGTATACTGGAAAGTCCCCCAGGTATGACTTTTAATGTCGTACAATTCTTTGATCTTCAAAAAACAAAGTGATTAACCTACGACATTAAAAAGTTGAAAATACAATAAATGGAGCTAAAAATGAGAGTCTAGCCCCACTGTGGGTGCCAAAAATGTGTGATCAAAGTGTGAAACACTTCTATAAACATTACAGTTGAAAGAATCAATGGAAGAGGACATCTCAAGAAGCGGCTTATAGCTTCCTAGTTGAAGCAAGTTTAATCCTTCTTATGATTCTCATCAAATCGAAAAGAGTATTAGTTACTTCACTACTCCAAAATGGAAGATTCAAGTGCAAATGCAAAGCTAGAGATGAGACTAGAATGCAAGAAGCTAAGAATGAAAGATTTAAGCTAGAACAAATCTAATCAACTACTAATCTCGAATGAGAATGCAAGAAAGCTAAGATAGATTAATAATGAAAGATTATGATAAGAAATGAAGCTAAGCTAAGAAATGAGAGAAACTAGAAGCTAAGACTTCAAATCAACAAGATATTCTAGGAATGCAAGAGAACAAGAAATTATGACTTAGAATGCAAAAGAATGGGCCCTTTAGCCAAGGAAGAGCTTCCTTTTAAACAAATTGCCTCAAGAATGGAGGGTGGAGATTAAGAGGCAATAGAATGAGTGGTTGAGATGAAGAGGCAAAAGAAGATGCAAAGAAATGCAAGGTTAGGTAGAAATGAGTAGTGAGGATTAAGAGGCAAAAGAAAATTTAGGTAAGATACGACAAAATAGCAATCTTGAAAGTACAAATCACTTTTAATTGCTAATTAATCAAGATTAAGTATGTGCACACATGTGAATGTGTTCTTTTAATAAAAGTTTAGGAACTTTATATTAAAAGCAATAGTGTAACATTTAAATAAATATGCAAGCTCTAGAAATTAGACCATAGTATAAGCTTGATATAAAAATTTTGATTTTTGATTTAATTATGCACAGGGGATTTTTAGGGTTATTTTGCACAATTATGTCTAGTAAGTATGCCTTTTGATATTTATGATTTATTTTGAGGAAATTTGATCAAAAAAAGGGGCTTAGGTTTTGCTAGACCAATTTTAGGTGATTACAAAACAACGAGATTAGGGATATCTTATCAATATTGGGTGAGTGTGATTTGGGGGCCTACCATATTGGCTGATTTCTTAGTCAGAATGGCATATTTCTTGTTGGACTTGGCTCCCTATTGTCCTTCCCATTTTGATTGGAAGGAGGTTTGGAATACTAAACTCATTCCCAAGATCAATTTTTTTTGGTGGATTATGACTCAAAAACATTCTCATAGTGGCTAAATTGAACAAAAAAGGGTTTCAATTTATTGACATGTTCTCTTTATATTACAAAGAATGTGAATGCATTGAACATCCATTCTTGCACTAACCCTTTCTCCAAGAGTTTTGGTCTCTGGTTATGCTTCTCATGTCGGTTGATTAGGTCTTCCCTACTTCCCTTTGACAAATTATTGATTCATGGAAACTCTGCCCATTTAAATATGTTGTTACAAGATAACTCTGGAAGAATATTCCTCATATGGTCACTTGGGGTGTATGGAAGGAACACAATAATAGAATTTTTAGAGAGGGCTCTAAGCCAAGGAGGTCTTTATGTCTATTAAACATAAAATAACAAAAAGTCTCAATGTTGCTTCCTTTAGGACCTTCAAAGACATGCCACTATATTGGAGTTAAAGCTTAAATAAATTTGGGGTCTTACTCAAAATATGTGTAATGTTAACTAGAATAGGAAGTTAGAAAGAATGAGTACACAATGGAGACCCCTTAATCAAGATTGGATAAAATGTAATTTTTATGAGTTCTCCAAGTGTCACCCTAGACAAGCCAGAGTGGTTTCTATTCTAAGAGACCACAATGGAAGACTCGTTAATATACTACTATATTCATAGGAATCAAATCTAACAACTTTGTTGAGGCCACTACTACGTAGAAGAGTGCAAAGCTTGTTAAAGAATTGGGTTTTAGGAGGATAGTTTTTGAAGGAGATTTAAAATGTATAGTTGATATCTTTTAAAAGAATAAATTATAGGCCCATGAGAGATTTTATCCCTAATGAGGGAAAGCCTTAAAATCATTAAGGAAAATACACAATTTAAAGTACAACACATAACGGGAAGGAAATCAAGTCGTTGATTTTATTGCTAATTAGGGTCTTAAGATTCAAATCTAGAGTCGTTGGAGGAAAGAATTTATCTTTGCAAATATAAATTAAATTATTTCAAATGAAGTGGTGTTAGCACTCTACTAAGACCAAGATAATATTTATTAATATGCTCATGATGAGGTGGATTATCTTTGTGAGATGGATTAGTAAATAAATTATGTGTATTTTGAGGTGTCCAACAAAAGTTTAATTATTTCAAGTGGATTAGGAATGTCATTTATGGTGACATAAGATGGAATTGTAGTCAAGAGGAAGATGATCGATACATGCATATATTAGGAAATGACTTTTGATTTTTCCTTAGTTATATTAGATAATTAGTATCTTTATCATGGATTCCCTTACCCCATAATTATCACTTCTACCAATGGGTCTCCCATGAGAATTATATGATCAAGATTATTGATTTTTTTGGCATGTGTACCACCAATCCACCAGAATTTTATATTAGGGAGACTTTTAGCTTCCCTAGGAAAGTAACTATTGTATTTATTAATGTTACACTAACCATTTCCTCCATGCTTATACCTTTTATTTATCTAGGAGATTGTTATTTTGAGTCTACATTTTGTTTCTTTTTCCAAAAGATTTATTTGTAAGAACGGGGGTTATTAGAGTAAAATAAGAATTATTGTAGTCATGGGAGGCCCTCATAAATGCTCATATTTGGTTAACTATGGGGCTTTGAGGAAGAATATAAAACTTTGGGACCTATTTTTTTTGTTCACTTAGCTTCCTTTTGGAGGGCAATGCAGGGGTATAATGATACCTATTTTTCAAAATTTACTAACTCTTGGTCTAGAGGTAAAGTTAAGATTGGTAGTCTAGAGTTTACTATTTTTTCATAGATAATAGAAAAGGCAATGAGTTTGGATAATTCTTGGATGAGGGTGGCCAAGGAAATCTCGAGCAACTATCTAAGCTTCATTAATAAATTCTTGGAGAATGGTGAACAATTGAAAAGATTCTAAAATGGATACAATAGGCTTGACCCACCTCCTCCATGAGCCTTGTTAAGACTTCATATCATGTGTTATTTCAAATTATCTAGAGGGTAGATTCATGGTTGTGCACGTTTAACACTTTCTCCTGCTAAAACATATTACACATCAGGGAAAAATTAATTTATCCACTTCTTTTTGTTCTGATCCCTATAATAGAGAACTGAGAGAAAAGATTATTTTCCACTTGACAAAGGCCTCATCATGGCCCTATATAAATTTTCCCTAGATAAGGAGCCCCGTTATAAAATCATGCCCCCTGAGCACCAAGTGAGTCTTTCCTCCCCACCCCAACAAGCTTTTGTTGTGGCTCCTAGGCAACTTACTTCGGGTGATGCCCCAACAAATAGTCTGGTTGTCCAGGAAAAGAAAAAGAAGATATATGATAATCCCCCCCCCCCCCAAAAAAAAACTTTCAATGAATTATAAGTGGTTACCCATGGAAAAATGTAAAACTCCTCTTGACCTCCCTAGCTCCTTTAATAAATAACCCAACAAAGCCCCTGTTAACAAGGGTATCACTATCACTATCTTGGAGGACAATGAGGACAAAAATGTAGAATGAAAAAAAGGTGTTAAAATTGACAAGAATAACCCTAGGCTAGGGAGTAGAAGGTCGGCTAGATTGGCAAAAAAATTGGTGGACCCTTCCTGAAAAATGAAAAATATTGTGTGTCAGGAATAGGATGTACCTCATACGAAGATAGCTCTACTGATGACAATGGTAGTAAACATAATTGTTATGTAGAGGAAGATGATTAGGAGGACCAAGAAATGACCTCCCCTAATAAGTCCAAGGACCAAGAAATGGTTGTTGAAAATACAGATAATGAGATCCCTGATAATGAAGACATTGTAGATTCCTACGACAATGTGGAGGATAACCAAAATATGTAGGCGTTGGAGGAAGATGGGCCTGCTTAGGATAACCCCTTATTTGGTTTCATTGAGAGACTTGATTAGTTAGGAAGATGGATGTCCAAGAAAAGTCCTTCTATTGAAAAATCTATTAACTCTCTCATCTGGATCACAAATGAAATGATGAACATAGCAGTTATGGGCATCAAGCGACTAGAAAATCCAAAATCATGACACAAATAAAAAAAGATGGTGTAAAATATTGGAACTACTTGTAGTCACCTATAGACAAGGAATCTAAACACCTAGTCAAAGGCACTTTGAGAGCTACAAAAATATTAGAGCCTAATTGAGGCTCTTTACAATTCCAAATGATCTTTTATTTTTGTTTTGGCTTGTTTCCTACTTACTACTTCTCGAGGAAGCTATTTAAAGTACTTTAAGATTTATTGGACTTATAGTATCTATTTAGATGTTAATATTTTAAAGAAGTGCATTGATATGGTAGATAGTATATTGATAGTTGAAGATACTACTTTGTTTACTTGGCTATACAGTTGTAACCGGTTAGATTGTATGGACTGATATTAGCAAGATAATAATTTGGAATGATAATTTTTTATGTTATGGTTTGTTTTGAAGTGTTGGGGGGCCCTCACTATATTTGGTTGTTGTTTACTTGGTTAAACAGTTGTAGCTAGATAGATAGTATGGACTGGTATTAGCAAGATAATACTTTGGAATGATAATATTTTGATGTTATGGTTTGTTTATGTGTTGTGGGCCCTTACTATTTTTGGTTTTTGTTTACGCTATGCTTTCTCATTTTGTAAGGGATCAGGGCTCTTTCCCTACTTATCTAATAAAAAATATCTAAATGACATTCAAGACAAACAAAATTGATTATAAAGCTTCATATATGCTTTAAGTCCTAAAATCATTAAGCTCACATATTTATTAGTACATAATAAATATTCCTTAGTACATAATTTATGTCCAAAACATAATTTTCAAGTTTTTGAATAAACATAACAAAATTAAATTGATCATGTACAATCTTTCAAATTTTTGAATCAATATTTATTGAAATCTAATCTTTACTCTAACATGAATTGCATATCACTATTTTAATTTCCCATTAGCTTATTGCATTTTTCTAACCTTAATACAATCATAGTTTATCCTCATTTTCATGGATTATAGGGATAGACATTGACATCAATAGGTAATTATTTGAAGAAATTCATATAATTATGAATCTTGCCATCGTAAAATAAATGAGATGTAAGGACTAGTGTACTAAAAAACATGCCACATAAGCATATCATAAAAAGAGGAAAGTCGAAATTAAAGTCAAGTCGCACTAATCACATAGTCTAGACAACTTATTAAAATTATTCCATTCTTAAGAAAAAATATACAAGATTTTGACCTACAAGTTGAATCTAGATAAGCACAACAAGCAATTACAATAATCAAAATGTCGAGCATAGACATTGTCACCACAAAAAAAATACAATGAATATATTTGATGCACAAACTTAAAATACATCATGATACTACAATGTTGCATTCAATCATTACAATATGTACAATATAAGGATGTCAACCTACACGTCTAACATCAAGAACAAATAAATCAAAGAAAACATCAATATACTTGAGACCATGAAGGTCGAAAATAGTATCTGCAACAAAATAACACACAACCAATCTGAGTATTCTCTTCAAACAGTCTTATTACCATGATTTTGTGATTCTTTAAAAGTTCAGAGAAGTACCATGGTAGTAAACACAAACCTTCCTGTAGCCTTTCCAACCTGCATGGCCATCCAGATATTGAGCATGAAATAGGCCACGACCACCAAAGTTATCAATCGAAATACAGGAGGAAACATCATGTCCAAAATTAAGCCTCTAATTATTAAAGCCAATGCTTGAAATCCCTTGTACCTCTGTGTATCATTTTGGTAATATTACTGTTTACATTATCTCAAAATGCTCTGGATTCTCCGTCACTGTTTTGTCATTGGGTGGCCAGTCTTTTCTTTCTTGCACATTTTGAGCTGTAATTCCTAAGATAAAAAATAAAGTTGATTTGTCATATTGGCCGGCTACTATTTGAAGTTGATTTGTCATATTAATTTTTGATAAAAATGAAGTTGATTTGTCATATTGTTTTCGTGCTTTGGATTGTTCTTAACAAAGTTTTGGTTGTTTATTTATAATTATAATTTCAGTGTTCCTTGGTATAATGGAAAGACTTTAAAACTGGAATAAAAACATGGTGTCACAATCACCTATTTGTAAAACGGAGTTATTGAGGAATTTGATTTCTAAAATTTTAAGATTCGACTTAAAGACATTAATGACTTAATACAGATTGTAATGATATTTTCTATTACTAAACTTCCTTCCCATATTGTTTGACGGACCATAAAATAGAAAATATAATGATATCAATAGCATATATTGTATATTTTTTCACCTTCATAATTGTTTGATTATAAATAACAAATGTTTTCTAAAGTCTTCTTCTCTCTTTGATTGTTTCTGGTAGTATTTTGTTTCTCATTTTTCTTTGCATAATCTATTAAGTAATCTTTCACTGAAATACGATTGTGTCTTAGTACCTAGAATCTAAATAGTTACCTCTTCTACTCACAAAATATATTTAAAAAGATCAAAATTAAAAATACTTCTACATTTATAATTTACAAATCTTTATGATCTAAATTGATTCAAAATCAAGAAAGACAAATCATTTGTTATGATTATACTCTGTGCATTTTTAAAATTAATAACAAAGTTTGACTATTGATAAACATCAATTTTTTAATTTATATTTATCTCAACTAATGTAAATGGATACTTGTATTTGCTTTCTTGTATGGTCTCCTCTATAGTAGTCTAAATTTGTCAAACTATTCAACATTCTACCAACCCACTATATTTCTAGGTAAGGTGGTTAGTGGAGAGGTTGCCATCATCTTGGGTGTTGGAAACAAAGATTCAACCTACTTTAAAAATTGAAGGAAATACACTCTTTTACAACTCATATCATCAACAACACTACCTGCCGTGAAAACCATTTTTCTATTGAAATGGACTTGTATTCTGTGAAGATGCCAAACTGCTTTATTCTCCTTCATTTGACTCCAAAATTCTGTCAATGAACTCTTCACAAAGTTGGTATTATTCCTTTACTCAGACGTCATGTTTTGTTTTCCACTATCTACACAATCTCCACGTGCAAAATCTCACCTATAATTTATATGACTTTGAGGGACAATTCAGCCAATAGAGAATTTATCTCTCCCCAAAATAGTAACAGTCCACCTAAATTTATAGGATATAATAAAAAAAGTCAACAAAGGCCTTGCAAAACACAGGCAAAAAGAAGAGTTGCAAGGAAATGAAACATTTACTGTCATGCCCAAAATATAAAAAGAAATAGTGGGAGAAGCCAAATCTGTAATGATAAAATAATTCTGCACCCTCTCTTAACAATCAATAAAGATAAAACTGCTCCACCCAAAACGTAAAGGAAGAAGAGAGATAAAGCAGTGTCCCATCGACCTACTTCGAGGGGGGACATATTTCAACAATATTAAAGTAGAGATAAACGCATGATAAAAAACAACAGGGAATTGTTTCATTGGAGTTGCTGCTCACTTAGCTTCCTTTTTTAGGGCAATGCAGGGGTTTAATGATACCATTTTTTTCAAAATTTACTAACTCTTGGTCTAGAGGTAGAGTAAAGATTGGTAGTCTAGAGTTTACTATTTTTCCATAGATAATATTAAAGAGAATGGGTTTGGATAATTTTGGGATGAGGGTGGTAAAGGAAAGCTTGAGCAACTATCTGAGGTTTATTAATAAATTCTTGGAGAATGGCGAACAATTGAGAAGATTCTAAAATAGCTACAACAGGCTTGACTTGCCTCCTCCATAAGCCCTATTAAGACTTCATATCATGTGATATTTTAAATTAGAGGGTAGATTCATGGTTGTGCACAGTGAACAATTTCTCCTGCTAAAACATATTACACACCGGGAGAAAATTAATTTATCCACTTCTTTTTGTTCTCATCCCTGCAATAGAGTATTGAGAGTGGATCTTCTTGGCCACTCTACAAAGGCCTCATCATGGCCCTATATAAATTTTCCCTAGATAAGGATCCCCATGGTAACGTCATGCCCCCTGAGCACCAAGTGAGCCTTTCCTCCCCACCCCAACAAGCTTCTCCTGTGGCTCCTAGGAGGCCTACTTTGGGTGATGCCCCAACCAATAGTCTAGTTGGCCAGGAAAAGAAAAAGAAGATTTATGATAATCCTCCCCCCAACCTTTCAATGAATTATAAGTGGTTACCCCTAGAAAAATACAAAACTCCTCTCGACCTCCCTGGATCCTATAAGAAATAACCTAACAAAGTCCCTACTAACAAGGGGATCACTATCACTATCTTGGAGGACAATGAGGAAAACAATGTAGAAAGGAAAAAAGGTGTTAAATTGACGAGAATACCCCTAGGTTAGGGAGCAGAAGGTCGGCTAGATTGGCAAAAAATTTGGTGGACCCTTCATCAAAAAGGAAAAACATTGTGTGTGAGGCCTTCTCTTGGTCTTAGTTTTCAACAAGGTTGGCTAAGTGTGTTTAGGTTTGGTTGGATGTAGTTTGGTTAAGTTTGGTGTTTGGTTTGGTCTTTGTGGTCCAAGAGACCCTTTGGGTATCATAAGTGCCAAGATAGGCCCAAATATGAAAACGGAACCTAGAATGCATGAAAGAACTATTTTGAGGCCTAGGTGGGTTTAGAATGAGGTTAGAAGGCTTAAGGAGCCCATATGTGGTGTCAGAGAAAGAAATGAAGACAAGTTGTAAAAGTTGTCGAAGTTGCTTGAGTGGCTTTGACAACATTTGTCTAAAAGTTGTAAAAATTCTTTAAATGGAGTTATGGGTCGGGATAGGTAGTGATCCCAAGTCAAAAGACCTATTTAAGGATTTTGGAGACATTGTATGGAGGTTGGAAAAATTTTAGAATATAATTACCAAGGAAGATCTACTGTCTAGTTTTGGTTTTTCTGTGACTGTGTACAATTAGATTTATTTTGTTTGGAATTCATTAAAGATAGATTGAAGAACTTGTTTTTATGATTAGAATAGTTTCTTTTACATTTGACCTCACTCTGTAAATACTTATCATTTTGTCTCTGTATTTTTTTATTTTTTTTTGGAAAAATCCAACTCTCCTGGACTGTTCACTGCTAGTGAGGGGGTTTAGCTTGTAAATAGGGCTCTATGTTGATTTTCCTCCATCAAAACTTCATGGCCCATGGAGGATGGAAACTAGAGTCCTTGTAAATTATTTCTTTTCTTGTACAGATGCTAAAAGAATAGTTATCTATTTTTAAGGCCTTGCCCTAGGCGAGACTGGTTGTGCCTGGCTAGGAACAAGAAGATAATAGTTAAAATATGCTTGCAGGGTTGGGTCTAATGGATGGAACTGGTGTTTGAGAAGTGGAAATAAGGTGTTGACGAAACTTTGGAACTAGTGGTGAGAGTTGAGGAGACCATCTTATCCACCATTACTTCCAATTTTAGACATTGAGCCCCAATTAGCCCTATTTTTAAGGACAAAGATACATACTTCACAAGGAACTGTACAAATAACTTTGTGGTCCCAAACCCTAGAAATATTTTAGGGAATCAAAAAGATTATCTGGATCATTGAATATTTGGGGGGCTTCTTTTGTTATTTTACAAGTTATTGGGGTTTAGGAGTCTGATTAGGGCTACAAGAGCTATTAGCCTTGTCCACTATGTAATTAGGAACCCGATGAAGAAATGATTGAATCTTGAACCAAGATCTTTAAGAATGAATGCAGTATAGTGAATTTGGAGTGTATTTGACCCTGCAAAGTGACTATTAATATAATATGACATGTTGGATGGGAATCTACCCTAGTAGGTTCAAGGAGAAGTTGATTTATCTCTTGGTAGTGAGGCACTTGGAGATTAGGGAAAGAAACTAGAGTGTTTCCCTAGGTTGGGAGTTGGAGAAAGTACCCTTACAAGGTCCAATAGAGTGACCTTAGGAAGAGCTAAGTTGTCTTAGGATAGGATCCTCCCTATCACCCTACCCTCTAAATCAATCAAATCCATCATCCAATCATATCAAAATCTTTGAAGCCCAGCCCTTTTAAATCAAAATACAATTTTGCTCCTAGTTTTAAGTGCATATTTCTTCCATCATCAAATATTTTTCTCTTAATTCAAATCTTCCTCTACACCATCTTCCCCTAATCCAATCCAAAATCTCTAATTCAACCATCATCAATATGGATTAGATTCACAAAATGGTTGAGGACTTTAAAGTGCCAAATCCTAATCCCCAAACTATACCTCCAATGTAACCCACTTTTCAAATCAATCCTCAATACATCATATCTAATCCTAATCCATATCACATTCCTTATCCTTCCTCTATCTTTGACAAGGGAAATCCACCTCATTATCCTTCATCCACACATGATTCCTTCCATCACCCCCACCATGCCTCTCACATGCCCAATCTTTCCCAAGAGGTTGTAGAACTTAGAAATATCATTCAAAGATTACAAAATAAACATCAAAAGAAAAAGAAAACCCTTTGAAGACATATGTCCTCCTACATTTAACCAAATCCATAATTCCCATCTTCCATCCAACCCCAATCATCTCCCACAATTTATACCTGGTTCCCAAGACCATCATCCCAATCCCCTACCTAAGCCTCAACCTCCACACCATCCTAATCCTCCAAAACTCACATCATTCCTATCTTCCAAAGCTTCACAATCACTCAAAGCTAGACAATACACCCCCCTTGCGGACCCTCTTGATGTCATATTCCACCTACTTGTTGACCAAAACATGATGGTGTTTCAAAACACTATGCCCTTTGATGAGAGTTAACCCAAACCCACTTGGTATAAGGAAAATGAATACTGTGATTATCATCGTTGAAAGGTTCATGATATCAAGAAGTGCTTAAAGTTAAAAAAAATTGTCCAAGACCTTATTGAAAAAGGAGAGATTGAATTTGAAGATCCAAACTCCTCCATCACATCACCCTCACAAGTCTACACATGTCAAGACATTGTCCCAAAGCATGCTAACAAAAATTCCTCTCATCCTCTAGATCAAAGCATTCCTCTATGCCAAGCGATCCCCTTATTTTTCAAGATCACCCTATCCCTCTTGACTCAGCCCATGATTCCATTCCTAATCAAGATCAAGGCATTGTATCCACCTCCATCAATGATACCCTTTCATCCAAAGGCTTAACATCCACTTCCACTAATCTCCCTCCATGTCAAGATCAAATCATCCTATCTCAAGATCCTACCATCCCTTCCACTCCACCACATATTCCTCCCCAAAGTCAAGATAAAAGTACCCCTTCATATCCATGTCATGATTCCAATCCATCTGAAGATCCTATTATCCCCCCTAATCCCCCTCATGATCTTATTCATCCACAAGATTCCATCATGCCTATCCAATCCATCCATGAATCCCATATACATAAAATTGGTTCCTCCCCCTTTATCCAGTATGGCTTCCTTCAAGATCTTATCATTCCTTCTGTCTCTCCTCCTCATTCACATGGACTCACATCTTGTGTTGAAAATAATACATATCCCACTAGAAAAACAATGTCTCCAGATGTTGGTATACCTTCCATATTGACGTAGTCAAGGTCATAGAGGATCCAATTAAGGACAGTCGAACCTTGCAGCTTCAGAACAACACAATGGAAAAACTCAACACAACAATTGTTTAACTCAGAATTTTTATTAACATGCTCAGCTATAAGGCCTTCTGGGTTAGGGCCAATTATAATCAAGAAGTAATTATGCAAGATCAATAAGATCCAATACAACTCTAGCTAGTTTAGTCCTGAAAACTATTAGCAACTAATGGAAACCCTAAGGAAGATCTGAACTTGAGCTCGCAAGCCTCCAAGAAATTTCCTTGTCTCCAAGTAAGCAACCACTAGCTCTGCAAATACAAATTATTAGATAATAATCTAATCTAAAAGATCTTGCAAGATCTTTTCCATAACTTCACTTATCTGGTTCTCCCAAATTAGTTCTCATATCTCCCTCTCTGATGCCTCAACAACTACCCCAAACACCCCTTAAATACTAATCATCAACCACAAGTCAACTGGATGAAACCATTAAATCCTATAAATAAATATTAAATGCAATACAAGTTGGCTTCCAAATAGCCTTACAAATATTTAATTCAACATGTTGGCCTCCAGATCCACATAGGAGAATCCAACAAAAGATACAAACAATAAATGCACCAAGTCAGCCAAGCAAATCTTCAAGAACTCCAGTCAGTAAAACCATCTACCGAGCACCAGAGAAACAACTGAACATCAGTGAAACAACCAACCATGTCAGCAACACTGACCAACACAGGTATTGCTGATCACTAGTTCCACCGAGCACCAAAGGTTCCACCGAGTTCCTTCAGTGACTAAGCTTCCTTAAATAATTGAGACCATCGGTTAAGGCTGCAACCAAGTAGCACCAGCCAAGTAAAAAACCACCATATAGATTCATCGAGGACCAAGAATGCCCCTGCATCAGACACCCTAGGTTCGAAAAGATGTTCTCATATGATGAAAGAACATCTTATGGGATTCAACACATAAACCCTGAACTGATTCTTCACATACAAGTCCTCCAATTTTTCACTTTAGATACTCTTCCACTTCAACTTCCTCTGTCTTTTCAAGTCTTTCCTTGACAACACACAGGCTTTTTCTTTACATTGATCATCCATACCTTCAGGATCCACCAACTCAACCTGGCTACCAATACTCAGGCTTCTCCTACCGAGTGTTGTATCCAGCAAAGGCATTAGGGAAAACTTCCTATTATCCTTCTCAATAGTAAACACATTCTTCACACAATCATACATAGCTCTGCAATCATATTGCCAAGGTCTACCGAGCAATATATGACAACTGTTCATCTTCACAATATCACATAACACAAGATCCTTATACTGGCCAATCTAAACATCAACAAAGCATTTTTCTCTTACTTCCAGAGCATGATCATCTTGCAACCAGCCAATCCTATAAGGAAAAGGATGCTTCATTCTATTCAAACCAAGTTTATGAACCATGTCCTTAGCAACAAGGTTATCAGTACTACGACTATCAACAATAATATCACAAAGTTTGCCTCTAGACTTGCACCGAGTTTTGAACAAGTTACTCCTATAACAAGGTTCCTCCTTTGTACCGAGCAATATTTGCCGAACCAGCAAGTTCTCAAATTCCGTCGGTCACCAAGCTTCTTCTTTGTACACTCAAAAGAATGGTGTCCTTCTTCACCACAGTTATAGCAAGTACCCTTAAAGATAACTGGGTAAAAGTACAAAGCTGTGTCACACTTTTATAAAGGAAAAGGTCAACAACACACAAAAATTTTAACTTTAATGACATAAAAATGGCATTTATGTTTAAAATTTGGAGATGATGTAAACTAATGAAACATGTAAAAGTGGATGAAGTTTATGGCTATAATTTTTTAAATTTTTTTTGAACAAGAATTCACATAGTTTTTAAATTTTTTAAGTCCATTTTTTACTTGCTGAAAAATGCTGAAAAACGAGGGTCTTGTCCGCACCAAAAAAGTACATGCAAATAATCTCTTTTCCCTTTGATTTCAAAATATGTCATAGATAAAATGTATAGTTAGTGCAGAAAAGAAGAAAAATTAGTTTTCAATGTATATTTTCTCTGTTATAACTACTCAAAGTCGAACATACCTGAAATCGACAATTTTCATCTCGCGTCAAATTTCCCCTATCAAATCTACACTATTTAGAAAATAAATTACACACTCTTGAAGATAACTCTGTCCTCTAGTGTTAAATATAAATTTTCAATTTTTTTGATAAGCTTTACTATTTTTTTCTATTTTTGAAGCATCTTGTTCTCGAATGTTAAAATACCTACTTGTAGTATTTTGAAATTATAATATATTAGATCTAATTAAAATACTATAAAAATTATATGATGATAATCTTGACTCTATGCTCTAAAAAAGGGTATTTTTATATTTGTAAAAAAATATCATTAAAAAGAGTAAGAGTTATTGAAACGTCGCTTTTCTGAAATAATTTTATTTCTTTAGTAATTGTTATAAAACATGCATTTAATAGATATTTCCAATTGGAAAAGGTGAAGAACTTATCTAACTTAGCTAGAATGAATCTAGCTAGACCATATGTTTGACAAAAAATAATTTTAGTTAGAAATACTCAAATTCAGCTGTGCTGATAAGTTGTCCTGAAACGTGACACAGCTTTGTGCTTTTACCCAACTCTACCTGTCTTCTTCTTCGGTTCTACAGGTTTCTGTTCATCTTCTGCAGTCAATTTATTCTTCACCGAGTGATCAATCTTCTCCTTCCCTTGGGAGTTACTATGTTGTTTCTCTTCAACTTATCTTCTACCTTTAGAGCATACTAATAAGCATCTTGAATGGAATCAATCTTCAGCATACCAAGCTTATCTTGAATATTGAATCTCAAATCATTTACATACTGAGCTACCTTTTCCTTACCAAATTCTCTGTGTCCAGACCAAATAGTAAGTTTGTAGAACTCCTCGGTATAATCTTCAACAGTTAAATCCTTCTGCTTTAGATTTTGCAACTTCTTAAACAAGTCTAGCTCATAGTCAGCAGGTATGAACTTAGCTTTCAATTTTGTCATCATCAATATCCACCGATTGATCTTCATTTCACCTTCATCTTCTCTATCTCTTTGTAATTCTTTCCACCAAAGAGCAACATGTCCTTTCAACTTAGTCTGTGCCAATCTCACTCTAAGAGGACCTTCAATTTCTTCCAACTCAAAGAAATCTTCAAGTTCACCAATCCAGTCAATCAAGTTCTTAGGTTTCAAAGTACCAGAGAAAGTAGAAACTTCCATTTGGTAACTATTACTTAACCAAGCTCCAGATCAATGCAACTGACTAGTTTTGTCTTCACCAGATCTGTCTCTCCGGTCATCACCACTAGATCCAGTAGCTTCAAATTTTTTAGCAACTTCCTCATAACCATCCTCAGTACCAACATTCTGAGGTACACCAATCATAGCTCTCATGATCTCAGTGACCATGTCATTCTTCATCAGTTCCATCTCAGATCTAAAATCTGATTTTACCTTCTCTATAATCCTAGATTCTACAGTATCACAAAGATCCACAATTACTCTAGGGTCCAATCTTCTTGGAGGCATCCTTAAAGATAATAGAAACCCTCTACACAAACCCTACACCGACCACCTTGTGACAATCTCCAAGTTCCATGCAAGTCAAATCGCAACCTGCCACCTTGCACAAACAACTAGGGCAAGATTTCACAAGTTTAGTGTTAGGGACCTACAAATCAGATCATATGATCTTTTTTCCAACAAGATCAATTTCGCAGGATCATCCCTCACAAGATCAATGTTTTCTCTACAACAAGATCAACTCAGCTCTGATACCACCTAACGCAGTCAAGGTCATAGAGGATCCAATTAAGGATAGTCCAACCTTGTAGCTTCAGAATAACACAGTGGAAAAACTCAACAAAACTATTGTTTCACTCATAATTTTCATTAACATGTCCGACGGTAAGACCTTCCGGGTTAGGGCCAATTACAATCAAGAAGTAATTCTGAAAGATCAATAAGATCCAATACAACTCCATCTAGTTCAATCCTGAAAACTATCCACAACTGATGAAAACCCTAAGGCAGATTTGAACTTGAGCTCACAAGCCTCCAAGCAATCCCCTTGTCTCCAAGTAAGCAACCACTAGCTCTGCAAATACAAACTATCAGATAACAATCTGATCTGCAAGATCTCACAGGATCTTTTCCACAACTTCACTTATCTGGTTCTCCCAAATCAACTCTTAGATCTCCCTCTCTGATGCCTCAACAACTATCCCAAATACCCCTTAAATACTAATCATCAGCCACAAGTTGGTTGGATGAAACTATTAACTCCTACAAACAAATATTAAATGCAATACAAGTCAGCTTCCAAATAGCCTTACAAATATTTAATTCAACATGTTGGCCTCCAAATCCACATAGGAGAATCCAACAAAAGATACCAACAATAACTACACCAAGTTAGCCAAGAAAATCTTCAAGAACTCCTGGAGTCAATAAGACCATCTACCGAGTGCCAGAGAAACAACCGAGCATCAATGAAACAACCAACCAAGCCAGAAACACCGACCAACACAGGTATTACCGAGCACCAGTTCCACCAAGCATTAGAGGTTCCACTAAGTTTCTTCAGTGATTGAGCTTTCTTCAATAACTGAGACCATCGGTTAAGGCTGCAACCGGGTAACATCCACCAAGTAACAAACCACCATGCAAATTCACCAAGGACCAAGAATTCCCCTGCATCACATATTCAAAATCCCTTTATCTAAACTAAAAATTTCCCATCCCCTATCCTCAAAGGTAAACCCTCCATCCCTTCCATCCATTTTGGATCCTTATATCCAAAAATCTATTCCTTCCACATCTACATCCATTTTGGGACCTTATGTCCAACATGCCTTTCCTTCCTTAGCCACATCCATTTTGGGTCCTTATGTTTCAAATCCAAACCCTTCATCCCTTCCATCCATTTTAGGTCCTTACATACATGCATCCATCGTAGCTAAGTCCACCACTTCATCACCTCAAATACCTTATAAAGAAAAACAAAGGCACACATCCTTAAATTTCTTCCAACATTTACCCTTCATCATTCCATCCATATCATCCATCCTGATGCACCTATACCATGGCTAATGGAAGCACATGGGATGCTAAAGATAAAATGAATAAAGCTAAAACTCCACAAGAATCCAAGGATCAACATGTCCCTTCTAAAAGACATGTTAAAGAAAAGAAAAATATGATACAAATGCAAGAAAAATTCAAAAGGCCACAAAGGCCCAAAATGAAAAAATAAAAATCATGTGGATTCCCAAGCTACTCATCGAAGAAATGCATCTCAAAGAAAAATCCAAATGGGCATCCAACCTTGCTAATTCAAAAGCTTCCTTCGCTTATAAATCCATCAATCCTCCATCTTCCAACACTATTTTGGGTCCTTATGTCCTAAAATCCTCTAGCCTAAATCCACTATTTCCTCCATCTATTTTGGGTCCTTACATGGACCCAAAATCCACTCTTTCTCCTCCATATCCTTCAAAATCCCCTCCTCCACTACTCCACTACCCTTCAAGGTGTGTGCCAGTGATGATCTTTCCAAATCCTCCCTCCATTCATTCCCAAGTCTTCCATCCTCCCATCCATTATCCACTAGTCCTTCCATGCCTATCCACCCCTTTAATCCAATCCTTTTCATAAATCATTATCCTCCATCCCCCTATCTATTTCATCCCCCTTTCCCCCATCATACCAACATCTACAAGCATATATCCAAAGTCCCTTATTCTATATCAAGGGATACCATCCATGGAACTAGATGTTTGAGTCCTCCTTCCATTTCCCCATTATCATTCCTCCCATAAAATTTAAAAATTAAAATTAAAATTGTTCAATGGTGAAAACTTGGTAAACAGGCACCTTGGACAAGTACCATGATGAAAACATCTCAAATAGGCATCATATGTAATCCCTCCCTCCACTTTTTCTTCATACTTGGGGACAAGTGCTTCTAGCTATCCATCTATCATATATTCCCTATCATCTTCCTACCATACCTATCATATCTTTTCCATTTATTTATCCACCACCCCTTGTATTCTATACTTGGGGGAAAGATCCATCCATTCCATTCTATCTACCACATGCCCCATCTACCATCCACCATCCTTCTCTTCCCATCTATGATCTTGGCTATCCTATTAATTCCCTCCATCCACTCCCTTATCCTTTTGATCTTGACATCTAAATCCTCCATCTCATAAGTCCTTGTCCTATTCATTTCCTCTATCCTCCATCCATAATCCTTTATAAATCCATTTTCCTTTCCCATGTCGTTGATGTTGATTATCCTATACATTTCCTCCATCCATTATCTATTATCCAATTCTATCTATATCTTCCATATCATATCCCCTATCCTATTCATACCCTCCATCTCATATCCCTTATCCAAATTCATTTCACTTTCATGTCCTTACTCTTTCTTAAAAACAAGAGGTACTAAAATAAATAAGAATTATCTCTACATGCTTTAGACAATGAACAATCCTTTATCTCTTTCATGTGTCCCTTACAAACCATATTTCCATTTCATACATCTGTATCCCCCATCTTTCTATTCTTCATTTTCCTACCTATGGTATTGGGCATTTAACTCCTTTGTAACATGGTCCTTGGAGCGTCATCCACCTCCTCCCCATCATCCCCATCTTCTACCACCATCCTTCTAACCTATACAATATTATCCTCCATATTTCCATCCTTCATTCTCCTCCTTTTAGTGTGGGGAATTTAACTCATTTTCCACATATTTCTTGGATCGCCATCCCTATATCCCCCATCCTATAGTCTTACATATCCTACCCTTACCTATTAATTCATTCCAACTATCTCCTATCCAAACCCTCCCTTCCATCCATCTATTTTCTAGCAAAACATCTCCCATCCTTCCATCCTCTATCATTCCTTGGTTATCTCTTGTCATTGGTCCCAATCCACTTATCATTTTTTTCTATCCCATCCTATCCAATCCCTTAATCATCCTTTCATCTTATTCAAACCATCTTGTCTATCAAATCTATTTATCTTCTAATCCATTCCATTTATTCCCCTTCCATTATTTCAATCTCATATTTTCCAACCATGTTCTCTTCCAATCCCATTCTATCCAATCCACTTATCCCAATAAATTGAAAAATAAAATAATATCAAAAAATCCTTATAATCCAAAAGATCCCAAGTCAGTCCAATCATATGCAATCAATATTAATATATGTAATTCAATCTTTCAATCTATCATGTTAATCTTTAATCAAGCCATTATCTTAAACCAAATCAGTTGATAATCAATTGATCAATTTCAAACCAATCATCATCATGGGATGTATCCTTCCCAACCGTTGATGCCATGTCCTCCCCATCACCCAATCAATCAATCAATCAATTGGTTTGCACCTTGACTAGGGGCAATATGTTGGTTTTATTTTGTTTTGTTGTGCGTGCTTTCTTGTTTCTTATATGTATTATTATTTTTTGCATCTATCATGGTCTTTGCATCTTATTGTCACAAGGACATCGTGGTATTTCATATCATGGTGTCATAGGGCATATGGTTGTATTTGACCTTTTTTTATCACATACTTGGCACAGTCATATAGGTTCCTCATACCTTGGCACATAATGTCAAGTACAATATAAAAACTAGGATGTGCTCTCTCTCTCTCTCTCTCTCTCTCTCTCAACACAATACAGTCCCCAAAATCCTTTTGCATTTAGTTAGTTTCATTTTGCATTTTGCATTAAGGTTCCTATTTATTTCCTATCCCTACCATATTTTTTCTCCTCCTATTCATTTCGAGAGAACACTCATTTTCTTTGAACCCACATGTCCTCTCGAGGGGGCATACCATTACCTCCTTATCTCCCTTCCTCATCATTCCGTGATTTGGGGAATCTTCTATTTTCTTCTTCTTTGACGTGATGTTGATTTCGACACCACATCAAAGAGGGGAAAAATGTAGACACCTAAAATTGTCTTTTGCACTCTAATATATTTTTTTATTAAAATTTGTCCTTAATATTATAGTTAATTTTATTAATTGACTATAATCGTT
Source organism: Chamaecyparis obtusa (assembly GCA_027943335.1). Taxonomy (NCBI): domain Eukaryota; kingdom Viridiplantae; phylum Streptophyta; class Pinopsida; order Cupressales; family Cupressaceae; genus Chamaecyparis; species Chamaecyparis obtusa. The sequence goes on from BSBK01002839.1 coordinate 1,430,024, forward strand.
ATATTCTTCTATTTTTTTAATTAAATCTAATTTAATTAAATAAATTTATTTTTCCTTTGTATTTGAATTTTATTTAAATAATATAATATATTAAATTCAATTTAATATATTATCCCTCCATTTTCCTTTATAAAATAAATTTTATTTATTTGATTCTCCCACTAGCCTAAAGTTCTTCTAAATCATGATTAAATTCAATTTCTTTTAATTTAATTTCTTTTCCCTTTTTCATATTCTAGTCTTTCTCTAACATTCCTCTAATCTTAATTAAAAGGTAGATTACCTCTAATCATGTGCACAATCACCTTTTCCAAGGTAGCCACCTCTCCATCTCTTTTCTCCACCAATCATTTTTAAATTTTCCTTTCCCTCTAAAAGTGAAGTTTGAATTTTGCATCTTTTGCCTCTCAAACCCTACCTTACATCCTTTTGCCTCTTAATCATATCCACTCATTTATTTTTCCTCTTCATCTTATCCACTCCCCTTTTTCCTCTTAATCTCGACCCTCCATTCTTTTTCCTCTTAATATTGGCCACCCATTCTTTAAGACATTCTATAGAAAGAAGGTCTCACTTCTTATTTTAGGTCTGGGTTCTTTTTCTTCTTAATCTTGTATCTCTTGCATCTTCTAGAATTCATAATCATTCAAGTTCTTAGCTTGATCTTGTTGTGCTCTTCATCTTATATTTTAATCTTATTGCATCCATCTTAGATCTTAATCTTGTTTGCATTATCATTATCTTGAGTCAATTTTGCATCATTTAATCTCTATCATCTTGTGAAGCTTGGGGAAAGTTCCTCATACTTGTTCGCAATCCCTTCACCATCTTCTAACTTGCATCATAGTGGGAGTATAGTGTTAGGAGAGCACACCCATAATAATCTCAAAGAGAAAATCAAACAAGGCTTTGGGTGCCCTTGTTTTAGCTCATTGGAGGTTGTGGTGAAAATAGGGTTGTAGCACAAGTTATTCAGCATGTTTAGTTTTACTTGAATGCTTCACATTCCTTGTATTTGCATGTTTTGATTTGTGTTGCAACTACAGGTATTTTTATTGCATACAGTCATCACGACAAAGAACCTCAAATTACCTTTGACAAAGAAGAGGATAATACTAAAGTTTGGTTTGATCCTTTTAGTAATTTTGGAAGTACCTTTGATAGTACCTTTGAGACACCTCTTACCTCATCAAGATCTGAAAATAGTTTATCTCTCACCATGTCTAGGGAAGAGCATAAAAATTATTGAGCATAAAAAGGTCATTCAATAATTTTTATCATGAGTCTAGGGAAGAGCATAAAAATAGTTCCTCTAGAATCCAAGTGCATGAAATATTGATCACCATTTTGTTCTAAAGTCTTCATCACAAGTCTTTTATAGTGGTCATCTTGTTGAAAGTTTAGTAGCTCTTCTTTGGTAATTTCATGAGTTTTGTTATTGTCATGAGAGTCCTACCAAGAATGTGAAGATCTTGGAGGTGAGTCAAATTGATTATGTTGTGACCTTGGGGGAGATCTTGGAGGTGTATATTTCCACTATTTCCAAAGAAATTGACATTAAATTATTGAGCCAAATGATTTTCTTGTTCCTCCATGTGATGAAGACTTTAGAACAAAATGGTGATCAATATTTCATGCACTTGGATTCTAGAGGGTTGAAACTCCCCCATGACTTTGATGTTGATAGGATGATTCAAAGAAAATAACCCACACCTTGGGAAATTTCCATCAAGGAAATACAAGACTTGAAAAATGAAGTGTCAAGTTTGAAAAAGGAAAAGGAGAATAAGCCTAAGTCATCATTTTCTATCGAATCCATATGCTCTCCGCCTTTTGACAATAGTCTATACATGATGCCTTTTCCAAGAGATGTTGAGATTCCTATGTATGACAAGTATGATGGAAATTGGGATCCGCATGACTGTGTTATAGAATTCTATTCTTTTAGTATGGACTTTATGCATGATGGCACTTACCTTATGAGACTCTTTCCTAGGAGTCTAAATGGTCAAGCTATGGAGTAGTTCAAAAAAATCACACCTACACTCAAGTCCTTTGATGAGATCATCCAAAGGTTTATTCAACAATATTCTTACAACATTCAACACCCAGTCACAATGCTTTACCTACTAAACATCAAGAAAAATAAAGGTGAACCTTTTGTTACATTCTTAAAAAGGTAGAGGAAGTTACACTCAAGATACCCATGAAAACTTCAAGAGAATGTGAAGATTGATATCTTTGTTAATAATCTCATACCTGAGTTGCACTATGATCTTAGAAAGTAAGTCTTCTTCACCTTTAATGACATGATTGAGAGTGCCTTTCGAATAGAGGATGTTTTGGTCGAGAAGTGTGAGATCACGTTAAGAAAAGATAAATCCAACAATGGTAATGGTTATAAAAAAGGAAAAGAATAAGCCTTGGAACAAGAACAAGAATGTGGTCCATGATGGTGTTGTTGATGAGCCTAAGCCTAAAGAGCCCATTTTCAACTTGGCTAGTTAAATTCAAAAAACCAAAAAACAAGAAGCTGCAAAATCTAATGATTCTAATAAAGCTAAATCTTCATGGGCACCTAAGCCTATACGTGATTTTACCCACTTGGGAGATTCATATGATGTGATACTTAATACCTTACTTGCCAACAAGATTATCACACTATCAGAATATTATAAACCTTAATAGCTACAACCATTATTGTGAGTATCAAAAGAATAAGGGACACGAAACTGACAATTGCTTAAGGTTGAAACATGTCATTCAAGACCTTATCTAGAATGGGAAGGTTGGTGTAGACATTCTTGTTAAGAATTTAGATCACAAGGCTTTCAAGGAACCACTCCTCAAGTATGACAATAGAGAGAGATCAACATTAAAGAAAGATAAGGGAACTAAAATAAACTACACTTATACGAATGCTGACAACTTTATTAATATGCTCAAGCCAGTGAATGAAAATATTAACATGGTGAGATGTAAACATGATGGACCTAGCTATGATTCAGATATTGATGAAGTACCTAGGATTGTCTTGAGAAGTGTTGGTCCTAGTAAGGAATGTAATCACATGATCATGCATATAGGTGTGAACTCTCCTTCACATAGGGAAAGCCTAAATGTTGTCACTAGAAGTCAACCCAAGGTTATTCTTAGGGGTCCAAATTCTTCCAAACAAGCTAATCCTAAGAAAGTGGTGTCATCTTCCAAACAAGTCTAATTCTTCCAAGAAAGATAATCCTAAGAAAGTGGCATCCTCTTCCAAACAAGTCTCTATGTTTGACAAGTCAAGCTATAATCTAGTAGATCAACTTCAGCGTACCCTAGCCCAGATTTCAATCTTTGAGTTGCTAGAGTTATCACCTACGGACAAGGAGATCTTAGAAAAAGCTTTGCAAAAAACAAATGTCCCCAAAGACCTTGATACTAATCAATTTTATACCATGGTTAATCACATTGCTTCTCAACATTACCTTTCCTTTTCTAAGGAAGATGACAAGTCTTTAAGTGACTCACATTATCTTTCCTTACATATTGAAATCCAAATTTACCGAACTTGAGTCAAACTCATGCTGATAGATAATGGTGCTAGGTTAAAAATTTGTTCTTTCAATGTGAATAAGAAGTTGGGATTATCAGAGTTCACTATTGATCTGAGGAAAAAGATTACTATAAAATCCTATGACAAATTTGAAAGGTCTTCCAAGGGATTGATTGTATTACCTATTTGGGTCAGTCCAGTTGAAAAAATGTGGTATTTCAAGTTCTTGGTATCCCTCTTTCCTATAACATATTGTTGGGAAGACCATGGATCCATGATATGCAAGTTGTTCCCTCTATCAACCATCAATGCATAAAGCTTCCCTTCAATGGTACTAAGATTTCTATTCTAGGGGATTATTCTATGTCTATCAATGCACTTATTATTGAATCCTTAGTACCACACTTGATAGAGCTATTGATGAGACTAAGACTACTCTTTTTAATTTTTAGAAGAAGTTAAAAATGTTGAACCTTTGGATGGGGGAATATCAACTAGATTCTATTGCTACACTTCCAATTTCGCCCCATTCTTATGGTAAATCTTCAAAGGATAAGAAGCCTTCATCTTTCGCCATGACAGTTTATGGGACCTTTGGCTAGTCCTCACTACCTTTAGAAGATGAAAAACAAGAACAAGCTATTAGGGAATGGATCTATAAAGGGAAAGAAACTGAGGAAGTTGTTCTTACTTCTACAGTCTCTCCTAAAAGAAATAGAAAAGGCTATGAGTTTCTAGCCAGGATGGGGTTAACTAGGTCATGGTTCTTTGAGCGATAAGAAACATGCTCTTACTGAACCTATGAATCACACAAATGGAAAGATATCTAAGGATAAGTCTGGTTTGGGGTTTTCTAATACACAACCAATTTTTGACCCATCTCCTGATCATTCTAGTGAATCTTAGGAGGAGATTGTGCCTACCCACACTTTTGATCAAGATGAGGAAAAATTGATTTCCTCTACTACCATTATTTGGAATGAAGAAGGATATCCACCAGAACAAGATGATGAAGCTTCCACATCTCACCATATTGTAGAGTCATATGTTGAAGATCCTAATAGAGAAGGCATTCGCAAGAACATAGCATGATTGTTATAAAGAGAAAGAGATGTCAAATCATAGGAATACGAATGGGATTCTCTCTTAGTCAAGTCAACAGAATTGGGAATAGATGTGGTTCATACTTATGCTAACCAAACTAAAGTGGTAGATGAGTCACCCACAGGTCCTAACAATTCAAACAGACATGCTCCTTTCATTCATCAAGTTAACCATGCTAGGAATTAGATGGATCTAGGTACTTTTGAGGGAGACCTTATAGACTATGAATATCTTGTAACTGGAGATGAATTCCCCCATGTCAATGCCTTAGAACCTTCCACTTCCCTCCCACTCATGAACCTTGATCTTATTTATTGGTCACAACAAAATCAACACCCTATATTACGTTCTTTCCAAAGAGACTAAAATATCTTTCTACCTCAATGCTCTTGAGTCCAAAGTTTCTTCCACCATTGAACCAGCAAAAAACATGACAATGATAGATATCCAGTCCCTTAGTCATAAAATAAAAAGAAAATTGAAAAATAATAGGCGCTCTGATGGCGAAAATGTCATGCCCATCAAATTACAGTCTAAAAACACACCAAATTTTTATTTTTTTCAAGGAGATAATAAGGTGCTCAAGTCAAAAGATCAAAAATGAGTCTAGAGATCAATTTCTCTGCAAATGTAGGTTCCCAAAGGTTACTAGTTGATTAAGTTTTCTAATAGATTAACAAATCACTAACTTGTCTTAATAGAATGATCCTTTACTAAAATGAATTTATTAAAATTTAAACTAAACAAGATTAGATCACCCTACTAGCTACATCTAGAATACAATCTAGAAAAGTCAAATTATCATAATTTGTTTTAATTACGATGCTAAGTAGAATTCAATAAAAAGAGGTTTCATTAATTAAATTAACGAACAATTCGTGAAGCGTAAATTTAATAAGCATGTAGATTATAAAAGAGTAAAAGAATATTACCTAAAATATTTAGATAGTATTCTTGTATATATTGATTAATAATTTTCAATATATATAAAATATTATCAAATTGATTTATTTTAATTAAAATGATAATATATATAAAATATTAAAAATAAATAATCAATTAAATAAATAATTATAATTAAATAGACATATATTAATTTAATTAATAATTATAATGTATTAATTAATTAATATAATTATTAACTAATTAATTAATTATAAAATATTAATTTATAATATATATAATGAATAATTATAATTAAATTATATATATATATATATATAAATTAATTAACAATTATAATATATTAATTAATTAATATAATTATTAATTAATTAATAAACTATAATATATTAGTTAATAATATATACATATTATATAATTAATATCTATGCACAATTTAAAAGTAACAATACTAATAAAATAAAATAATTAAATAAAACAAAGCATCCTAAAGTATTTACCTATACTAAACACCCTATCCCCCTACCCAAACACCTACTCCCTACCTAACTTCCCTTAATTCCTTTCCCCCTAAATCCACGTGCCCAAGTGGGTGGGGAAGCCATCTTTTCAAAGACCAAAGTCATCAATGGAGAGAGGTGCGATTTTAAAGGGAGGAGGAGAGCTTTGTTTTAAAGAGGCATGGGTGGTGGGGCCCACAACACATAATCTCCTTTCAAATTAACCAGCTCACCCAATACCTAGCGCAAGTTCTAAAGGGTGGAAGATAGGATATGACATGGGGGTTTGGGCCCCATCCCATCCTCACATATGCCAAGGAGAGCTACTCATGCAGGGCTGGAAAAAGGCTGTTTGCCTTGAGAGGAGGCATTAACTCATGACAGTGAATTAACAGTCAGTACACTTTTGAAAGCAAGTGTATGGGTAAGAAGTGAATATTATTAATTGCATGGTCTGATCTTCTATTGTATGTGCCCCTTTTCAAGGAGAGTAAAGGAAGTGTGATGTAAGTCTTAATATTTTATTGTTTAGAATTTTAAGTAGATAAATTATATTAATATTATAATGTTTGTGGCATGGATTTGTATGGGATTTCTTTTTTCCCATACAAAATTCAGAGATCTGTAGGTCTTCATTTTCCCATACATTCAAATTTGTATGAAAAATTTTATTTTCTCTACACATCTACATGGTTTATATTTTTTCTTATTTGATTTAGGTACATTATATTTGATTAAGTTGAATATACATATAGTCTACTATAGAAATGAATCTAATGATTTAAATTGATCAATAAACTCAACTAAATTGATTTCTTCTAACACAAAAATGATATCAAGCTATCAATTAAAAATTTGCAAGGATAGAGAGGGATGGAGATTGATTTATTACTTGATTTCAAATAACAATAACATACCATGATCCTAATACAAGATTTATAAGATTTAGATAACTCTCTATCCTTATCTAAGTTCTCACTCTCCTATTACATTTTAATTGTTGAGTAAAGAAGGAAAAACTATTCTACATTGTCATCATAAGCTATTAAATCCATTACATTGCAATGAAATGAAAACTCATTTCTTTTTCCATTCTTATATTGATATCTACTTGAACATTATACAATTTTCTCAATTCACCATTGAATACATAACATAATACAAGTTCATTTCTTCCTACATCTTGATACATAAACACACTTTACAATTCAAGATTTTGAGAGGTATCTCAATACAAGACAATAATTTTGTGCTTCAAGGAAATTCCATACTTCCTTATAAGAAAACAATATTCACAAACAAAAGTGTTACATCTCAAATATAAGAACATCTTCCAATATCCTTCAAGAGCCCTCCTTCATCATGAAGGCTTCAATGGCACCAAATTCCTGCAAAAAACAAAACATAGGCCAAGGAGTGCTCACCTCCCAACCTAGGCTTCTATGAAGCCACCCCCGAGTTAGGGGAACCATCACAAGAGAAGGGGAAAACACTCTTGCAATACCACAACACAACATCATAAAGAAGATTACAAGAAGACTCCCTCCCAAGGTTTTCACAAAGAGTCAAGAAAAATTACTCAAATAGGGTGAAGGTGGAACCAAATCCAAGAGGAGAAAGCTCATCTCTTGATGAGAGCTAAGCCATCACTTGGCTTCCTCATCAAAATCCCTCTCCACAACACAATTTCTACAACTCCTTATGACCCCCAAAATTTAAAGCATAAAATAGAGATGGCTACATGGAGCCCATACTTTCATGTTGCATCCCTCTCCTATCCAAGTAGAGACTCTACACTCTTGAATGTCCCAGTAAGCCCTTCACCCTCAAGGCTACTCTTCCCTCCCAAGGGTGAGTATGGCCTTGAGAACTCCCTCACAAAAATACTACAACACATTCATAGAAAGCTTCAAGAAACAAAAATAACACTTCACAATCACAATGCTAAGAGAACCATGAACACAACAAGCCCATGATTCCCATAGCATACACAAAGACTACATTATCAAGAAAACAATACAACAAGACAAATGAATCTCAAATCCTCCATTGCTACAACATAACAAGCTCTCAACATTTACACTACAAGAAAGAAATCTACATTATGCTTTCAAACAACTAACATACAAGAGAGCTCTTTCTCTCAACAAGAAAACTAGAAACAAAACAACAAGTGAAGAAGACTACCAACCTTGATCCAAGCAAAAAGGAATATAATTGATGAAGAGAAAATCCACTTTCCAAGGTTCTCCAAAACTAGCTGAGTCTCCAAAACTGGAGAGTGGGTGTCAACCCAAAACCTTCCCCAAAACTCCTACTAAAAGGGATTTTTCACCAAACCCTCATTAATGGGTATGGTTCATGGAGTTCTTCCATCTCTCCTTGTCTCCCTTCATAAATGAGGTGGAGACCAAGAATGTGAAAGAGGTATGGGCTTGACCTCATTGCCATCCCTTCATTTTCGAAATTTTCTTTGAGGGGTACTTTTCAAGGTCCATAAATGAGTTATGGGCTTAATTTTGACAAAAATTAAACCCTCATACCATGGTACATCTAGTGGGGTGGCTAAAAGGGACCCTAATAACACCCTAAGGGCTCATTTAACCTCCCTAAACTGCACTAGAAATCTGATTTCAAGTTCAAACATGATTGACCTTCTCAAGGCTTCCTAATCAAGGTTTTACAAGGAAAACCCTAAAGTTGGTACCACCTAAGATTGCTGACATCAAAACACAAGTGGACATGTCATGGCCTTAAGCACATACACATGTGTCAAGTGACACAAACATAAAAAAAACACTTCACAAGCCATGTGGCATATCCACTTGGGCATTCCTAAACATAAATAACAATTACAATTACAATTAAATCAAATACACCCATGCATCATATTTTTACAAATTAAAAACATTACAATGAGGTTATTAGCTTCTCACTAGAAGCAACCTTGGTTCAAACGGATTTAACATAGGTCTTTGTGATGATTCCCCGAATTTACCCTGGCCTATTTCCCTACACACTCAAATCCAATATCAGTAGTCCAAGGAAATAAAACATGTAAATTCATAACATTATTAATCGAATAATTCTCAAACAATCATGATTAAATCAAGTTTCACATGGCATAACATACATTTATTTCTAACATAAATCTCATCATGAAACTTATACAATTAATCTCTAAATTACACTTGGAACATACTCATTGCATATAAAATTCAATTGCAATAAACATCATCATGATAATGTATCCATTCATTAAATCCACTTAATATGGTTCCATATAGATAAAATAGTCTTCTCAAAATGACATAACTGAATGTGCAACTAAAATCTAAGGTGATAAACCATAACATAAAGTATTAGTAAAATCCATAACATCAAAATATAATCATAAAATATGTCTATCTCATATGCAGAACTGAATGGCTATGATAGGCTCAGGGTGAGGCCTCACAGAAAATCACTTTGTGGCAGTGTAAGAGCCTAAAAAATTAATAACAAAAGATGTATCTAAATAGGTTAAAAATGGAGCCTTAACAATGCACCTAACATTCAACACTATTCATTTCTAATGTGTTTTGAATTGGAATAACATAAGTAAATCTCGAAATACTTGAAAATTTATTAGGTCAAGATACATACCTCATCATGAAATAGATTTAGAAATACTTGTTTTCTAAAGCCTGTGCAGATTTTCGGAAGATTCTACAACCAGATCTAGGACCAGAAAGTCATGATAGAAAAAATGTAGAAAACTTTCATCTTTCTGGCAACAGGTAGTCTTTGACCTTGATAAAAGGTCAAAGGCTACATTTTTATTCTGAAGGCTGATTTTGACTTTGTTTGCAGATCTCGGAAGTTTGTCGAAAAGGGTACTCAGATCTATCCTCTAATTCTTGTAACAACGATTGTAAATATCTAAAAAATGGATTTTTGGGGTGGCTATATAAGGTTTTGCCTTAGTCAAACCCCCATTTTGGTGATCTCCACCTCCACGAATAGCCGATTGAAATAGAATGTGTGTGTGTATGTATTGAAAGTGTAATGCCAAGATCTAATCCTCTAGATCAAAACCCTAGCATGAATATGTATGAGACAACAATGCATAGATTTGAATGAGATAGAAAAGCATACCAAGCCCCCAAGGCTAAAGTACTTCTACCAAACTCACAATTCGTAATTTCTACCCCATGATTGTATCTTCGAATGCTTGAATGTTGGTAATGGTGGATCAAGGAAGAAAGGATCTCTCTTGCTCCAAACATGTGTTCACAATGGTGTGTTCACAAAGATGCTTGATATCAACAATGGCTTGATCTTTTATATCATCCTCCTGCAATCTTTCATCTTCACTTCACCATTCCTTGCTTTCTTGAATCTCCTTGCAATATGATCACTTGAGTGCAATTGCTTGGTGTTAATGTGTTGTGTTGTGAAAATGAATGCAAATGAGAGTCTTTATATAGAGGTTTCAAGGTGAGGCTCCTAGAGCAATGTGAGGACCCATAATTAAAATTTCACCTTGAATTAAGGTCCAATAACAATAAAAAACTAAGAAGGGAAAATAATTAAATGAAATTTGAATTAAAACCTTTCTACACTTGGATCCAAGGGCCCGATATTGATTTCAGGGCCCGTCGGGACCAAATCTAGAAAAAGGGGCACAGATTTTGGAGGAGGTCAAAGATGACCTCATCTCTGACCTAGGTCAAGGATGAGATCAACTTTGACCTAGGTCAGGGTTGACCTTGACCTTGACCCAGTGGGCCCAGATCCAGCCAGAATCAGGACAAGATGTTCTGGGGGTGCCCGGAGACCTAGAAATGATGCCAAAATGGGACAGAATGCCAAGGAGAGGCATAAAATCCTCTGATGATTGTGATGAAGGCTAGGAAGAACTATTTCTAAGTCCTACCTAGAAGATAGAGACATGGAAGAGGTAAATTATCAAGAATCCCCAGGATCCTAACCCTAATTTCACCTAGAATGAAGAAATCAAGTGCAGAATGCATCCTAAATACAAGTCTATTATGATACATGTACTAAAAGAGGGTGCTAAACCTATCAAGATGGAAGTGATTCCATTTTAAGATGATACATTTAGCCCCCATTTTAGCTTAGATATGACACTACGTAAATATGCAAGCTAAAGTAAGAAAATATCATATTAAATAAAAAGGATATAGTCAAGTCCTCGATGTAAAGATCCTGTAGAAAACCATTAGAACCTGCAACACAAAAGGTTAATGAAAATCCATAAATTACCTAAGGCTTACTATATGACAATTTTAGAAGTATATAGAGTCCATTATGCCCCCCTATTTCGGCTTTCTACTTCGGAAGGGTGAAACAGGGTGATAAGAAAAACTCTATATACTGGATATGCAGTTTGTTTAAAAGTCCTTTCCTAAAACAATTAGAAGGATTCCTAACCTTCCTAAATCAGTTCAAGTAGTTAGATATCTAAATCATGATTCCAACACCACTTATGGCACTGAAAAAAGATTTACCAAACTCAAGATATGATGAAAAGAGTGGATGTCTATCTAAATGCATAAGAAGGGAAATCTGAGTTTACCCTGAGGAAACCCTAAAAGAAACCCTAATTTGAACTTATAAATAAGGAAAAGAGATAAATACTTATTCATTCTTACCATTTTTAGATTTGAAATGGGGAAGCAAGATGCCGAGAAGAGAGGAACTTCAAGCGACGTGCCTCGAGCTTCTGAGACACAGCCTACCTACCAGACGATCACTACCTGAGGTGAGTTTGATGGTGTCTGCTTTTGTACCTTCCAAATTCCTATTTTTTATATGCAAGGTCGACTTTACCTCTCTTAGGTCTACCCTGACCCATCTAGGTCAGCATTGACCCATCTAGGTTGACTTTGACCCATGAAAGTTGACATTGACTAGAGGGTTTTTGCCTATTTCTGGGATGAGGTCGACCTTGACCCAAAAAGGTTGACCCTGACCCAGAAAAGTTGACATTGACCCAATAAGGTCATTCTTGACCTAACTGAGGTCAAATTTGACCTAGTTCAGTTAGATTTGTAGATTTGATGATGTAGATGACTGATATGATGTTTGTTTGTGCTTGCAAGACTTGGTCTATTTTTGAGAGCATCCTTTTGGAGAATTGCTAGTTATGGTCAGAGAGAGACTATCTGAGCTTGATGATGAGGAGATGCAGTTACTAAAGGATGTGGTACTATACTGGGTATCAATCCTTCCATAGATCAGACTACACTGAGCCATTCTATTGGCTCTGATAGAGAGGTGGGATGAGGATACATGCTCCTTCCATCTTCCCTCTGGAGAGATCACAGTGACATTAGAGGATGTCTATAGGATCATGCAGCTTCTAGTCCAAGGTGAGACCGTCAGACCTAGAGCATAGCGTGATTGTAAGGAGATCTATACAGATGTAGATTATTGTACAAGATGGCTTCCACAGATGCGGACCCAGTCAGATCAAGTCCTATTATCATTCATACTATCAGGCCCTACACCTTTAGTATGGAAGGTGATGCTTTGCATAGTATCCTTGGTTGTGTTACCCAACTCAAAGGTTACTCTATTTTGTTCACCTCTTACACATCTCATACAGAGGATGGAGAGAGAGAGGACCATGTTCTCATGGGGTCGTATCATGCTAGCTCAACTATACCATGAGCTAGGTCAACTAGTGAGGTATCAATGGGAGAGTCTGTCAATATGCATGCTCCTACAGATTTGGATGTTTCAGCATTTCACATGCACACATCCATAGGGAGTTATAGTAATGGTAGATGCAAGCACAGTGAGAGCCTTCACATATCCTTTGAGAGATGTTTGGCATTTTGGAGATATGCTCTACTGGAGAGTACATCTAGACTGCATTGCAAGCACCAATGTGATATGGAGACCCTACTGCGAGATGATAGAGTGGCCTAATACATGATTCTAGATGAGACATTCATAGTAGCGTAAGATGATAGAGGGTCATCAGAGTCATATAGTGATGCCCTACTATTATGATCGAGTGATGAGACAGTTCGGCCTATTACAAGGAGTCCCTAAAGCAGTACCTCACTATGTACATCTGATGAGATACTATCAAAGACCCGGTGCCATCCATCGACCATCAATAACAGACATAGAGGATAGCAATGTAGAGGAGATAGAGGACATAGAGGTACCATTAAATGTCACCTATTCAGGCATGAACTGGGATTACATCAAGGACTGGAGTTTGCGGGGGATCTGTCTTATTTGTCCCAAGGATTATCCCATAGGTGATCCATGCTTTACAGAGGGGACACATTGGGATAGTGGTGCCACAGAGGAGGATGAGGATATCAGAGATGAGAAGGAGCACATCTCCAAGGGAGATCCCATGGAGGAGGAGAGATAAAATAGAGTAGAGGAGAGAGCAGACAAGAGAGCCGAGGACATGCCCCCAACTAGTGATACTGGTGCAAATATACCAATTACTTACGCATCACCATTAAGATCATGATGGCCCCGATGGACCCACATAGAGACACCACCATCAAGGCCTAGATATAGCGAGCGTGGAGAGACTAGTCACTTCATGCCCCCACCATCTAGACATTTTAGTGACGTCTAGGAGGGAGACCCAACTATGAAACATGAAATTTTATTGAATATGTAATTTGATTTGAGACAAACAGGACACTAGACTAATAAAAAATTTCATTCTACAGCTAGAAAAGTGGAGTGGAGGAGCTTTTTATTTGAGATTCTCAAGGATACAATTATATACTATCGACTATCAGTCGACGAGTGAGATTCTTCCATCGGTTGCAGAGATCCTGACAGGCATGTTGATATCTTTGCATGCATCCAGCGAGAGCTGAGATTATGTAGAGAAAGAGAGGAGAAGTTGATAGCTGAGCTATAGAGTTCCCAAGAGCATCCCCATGGTATGAGCATATCGAGGAGCCACACACAGACACACAAATCTTCATCTCCATATCATAGAGGAGAGAGATCTAGGAGCCATCGGCCATCAGAACGTAGTGATAGACGTAGTGATAGATAGGTCCATTGGCCACATATGTATCAAAACTTGCAAAATTCTTTTTGATGAATGAAAAAATTTCTCTACTAATTAGTTCTATGTTTGATTACTATGCTTACATCAATATAAAACTTAATAGAAAGAAAGAAAGAAAGAAAGTGCATAAATATATTCAATATGTAATTTTGCTAAAACTACATAACCTATAAAATGAATCTTTATAAGGAATACATAAATGCACAGGGAAAAAATTAAATTAAGGATAATAATTCATGAAGGGTGCTCCCCTTAGTACCATAAACACAACAAAAATAGAGAAACAACAACAATAATATGCAAGAACAAAAAATTGGCTTCTTATTATCTTCACAAATGTGGAATTACAAACTTTTAGAATTACAATATGCAAAGCCACATGGGCATTCCCTTACAATATTCTGTAGGAAAAATCCTTGAATCAATACCCAGATCTACTACCCAGAACTGCCCTAGACAACACTACGGGCCTTCTTTATATAGGCAATTTCCACCACCCGAGAAGGTTCCAGAAATTTAGCCTAAGGGCCAACCCAACTTAGAATTATTTTATTTTTCAATTTATTACATCAAAGTCAGCTCAAAATAACTTTTGAAACCCGAACAAAAATTTTGTAGGAAAATTACTTTTTTCCATTTCAGGTGGCCTGACTTCCGGAGACCATAAGTCATCACCAGTTGACCTGATTGACTATTATAACCCCATTTCAGAAATTTCATGAAGCGCTCTACAGGCTTGACCCCCAATTTTTTGACCTCATCCGGGGCCTCTAAAGCCTTCAAAACTGAGTTCAAAGTTTTTGTACCCTGCTGCCAATACCGAAAATCTTCAATATCTTCAAAACTAGACCTGATCTAGCCATGAAACTTTGCTAGCAGGCTTATATGACTGAGATGAACCTCCACATGTAAAATCAGAACATTTTGAGATCGTAAGGCCAACTTACTAAAAATAGCAAGTTTCCATAAATAGCAGCTCTGCACAAGATAGCCCTTATTGAATACAAAAATAGAAATATTTTTGGGTGATGCAAGATTGCCCTTACACACAAGATGCTCCTGCATCAGACACCTGGGGTAATTTGAGAAGTGACCCTATCACAACTCAGGTGTGGAGAGGAAAACCAAGATGGTTAACCTCCTCCTTTGTTAGCCATGATGAATCTACTACAGGTCGTCCTTTCCATTTGACCAAATACTCTTCATATGTCCTGTTCCTTGTGCTTCTACCAACACAACTGTCCATTATGTCTTCAATCTCCTTGATATTTGAACTGGTTGCTAGAATACTCCACCGTGCTATTGCAACCTCATCTTCAACACCCCCTTCATGATACTCTGTCAAATCTAAAATGTTAAACACTGGTGAAATATTCAGCTCAGTAGGCAATTCTACCTCATATGCATTTCCTGAATCATGCTTCTTCAGTATCGTACATGGTCCAAACTTCTTCATTTTCAACTTGTTATATGTACCAACCGGAAATCACTCCTTTCGCAAATGAACCATGACTTCATCCCCAACCTGAAATTCTTTATGCCTCCTTTTCTCATCTGCCTTAGTCTTATACTACGCATTCATCTTGGTAATATGCTTCCTCACCTCCTCATGGATGTTCTTCAAGTGTTCTGCAAAATCCTCGGCTTCAGCACTACTTATTTCTCCTTTATCTATCTTTCTCAACTCAGATGCATTTCTTGGACTACTTCCATATATAATTTGGAATGGTGATTTACCAGTGCTTCTGTTGATAGAATTATTGTATGCAAATTCTGCCTGTGGTAAAATCAAATCCCATCCTGTTGGCTTATCTCCAACCAAACATCTCAACAAATTTCCCAAACTTCTATTCACCACCTCTGTCTGTCCATCAGTCTATGGATGATGTGATGAACTGAACTTCAAATCTATCTTCAACTTCTTCCACAATGTATGCCAAAAATATCTAACAAATTTATTGTCTCTATCTGAAACTATGGTCTTTGGAAAACCATGTAGTCTCACTACTTCTCTGAAAAACAATTCTGCTACATGAACAGCATCATTAGTCTTCTTGCAGGGAATAAAATGTGTCATCTTCAAAAATCTGTCAACTACTACAAAAATTGAATCATGTCCCCACTGAGTCCTCGGTAAACCAAGAACAAAGTCCATACTGATATCCTCCCAAGGCTTCTCTAGTACAGGTAATGGCTAATATAACCCTATATTCTACTTCACTCCCTTCACCATCTGACATACTCTGCAACTCTATACAAACTTCTTCACATCTTGCTGCAACTGTGGCCAATAATAATTCTCACCAACCAAAGTAAGGGTTTTATCATGACCAAAATGTCTAGCCAATCCTCCACTATGCTTCTCTTTGATGAGATTCTCCCTCATAGAACTTTGTGGAATTCACAACTAACTCCCTCTGAATAGCATATCATCTTGGATGATAAAATCCAGCCATTTTGTCCTATCTAGAGTAACAGGTTCTTTACAAGCTTTCCAAGCTCCACCAAAATTAGGATCCTCTGGATACAAATTCTTGAGTTTGTTGAACCCAACCACCTCAATCTGCATCTTTGTCAGTAATAGTTGTCTTCTGCTAAGAGCATCCGCAACCCTGTTAGACTTTCCACTTCTGTGTTTCAAAACAAATGTATAACTCTACAAAAACTCAACCCATTTCAAATGCCTCTGATTCAACTTTCCTTGACTATTCAAATATTGCAAAGCTTGATGATTAGTATATAAAACAAACTCCTTAGGAAGCAGATAGTGTCTCCACTTCTTCAATGCCTGAACTATAGCATAAAATTCCTAATCATAAATAGAATACTTCCTCTTGGCATCATTTAACTTCTCACTGAAATAAGCAACCGGTTTACCTTCTTGGCTCATAACAGCTCCTATTGCGGTACCACTAACATCACAATCTACTTGAAACAACTTATTAAAATTTAGAAGTGCTAGAATAGGTTGTTCTGTAACTTTTTGTTTCAACAATTGAAAACTCTTTTCTGCCCCATTAGTCCACTTAAACTCTTTTCTATCTCCTCTCATTCTTTCAATCAAGGGACCAAAAATACTACTAAAATTTTTGATAAAATTTCTGTAAAAGATAGCCAAACCATGAAAATATCTTACCTCAGTAGCACTCCTTGGAGTAGGCCATTCAAGGATAGCCTGTACCTTCTCTCAATCCATTTTTAGACCTTCTGCTGGAACTACAAATCCCAAATACACTAACTCTTTCTTCACAAAAATGCACTTCTTCAAATTAATCAACAATTTCTCATCTCTTAGCTTCTCAAACACCATACGAATATGCATCATATGCTCCTCCAATGTCTTGCTAAAGATCAAAATATCATCTAGGTAAACAATGACAAACTTACCCATAAATTCCTTCAGAACCTCGTTCATGAACCGCATGAAAGTGCTTGGTGCATTGGTTAGCCCAAAAGGCATGACTAACCACTCATACAGTCCTTCCTTTGTCTTGAAGGCAGTCTTCCATTCATCTCCTTCTCTGATCCGAATCTGGTGATATCCACTCTTCAGATCTATCTTTGAGAAATACACAGCTCCACTCAAACAGTCCATAATATCATCCATTCATGGCAATGGAAACCTATACTTGATTGTGATCTTGTTTATTGCTCTAGAATCTGTACACATCCTTCATTCTCCATTTTTCATTGGCGCTAATACCATTGGTACAACACAGGGACTTAGACTCTCTCGGATCAACCCCTTCTGCAATAACTCGTGTACTTGTCTGTTCAACTCTTCACTTTCTACTGGTGTCATTCTGTGTGCTGCCTTGTTTGGAAAATTGGCTCCTGGAATCAAATCCATTTGATGACTGATCTTCCTTACCGGTGGTAATCCATCAGGTACATTATCAGATACAATATCCTAAAACTCATTCAACAAATTTGTAACCTCTACATGTACATCCTCTACTTCCTCTTTACCAGCTTTTGGAATTAAAGCAAAACACACATGCTCATGCCTCATACCATCTAGGAATTTTCTTCCATCAACAAAAATTATTCTTGCATTGCCACATACCTTTTCTTCGGTCTCCTTCAATGGCTTTAGCTTATGCCGCACTCCATCCTTTGTCAGGGAATAGGTATTCACATGACCATCGTGTACAGCACATTTGTCAAACTGCCACGGTCTACCCAACAACATATGACATGCATCCATAGATATTATATCACATAGTACCTCATCTTGGTACCCGCCGATCTTAAACTTTACCAGGCACTATTCACTGACCATGACCTTATGGTCATCCTGCACCCAGACAATCTGATATGGATGTGGGTGTTTCTGTCTCTTGAGCTTCAACTTTGTCACCATCTCTTCTGACACCATATTGTCAGTGCTTCCACTATCGATAATCACATCACATCATTTACCTTCACACTTACATCTAGTGCGAAACAAGCTCCTCCTTTGTTCAGGTTCATTCTCACCACTCAGGAGGACTCTTCTATTAATTAGCATTTCTCCTCTTTCAGCATCTTCAAAATTTGATGATCTGGCATCTTCATCTACATATGCAACTCTAGTCTGGCTTTCATTTCTCCTGTCTGTTCTTCCTTGGTTCTAAGGACATTCAAATGCCCTATGACCTTCTTCTCCACAGTGAAAACATGTTCCACAGAAGCCTCCTCTTCCTCTTCCTCTCTAATCTCTATTATTCTGATCTTAAAAATGATTGGAATTGTTTCCTCTCTAATTCTAGCTGCTACTGGCCTCATCCTTCTTTTTCGGATCTTCATTTTGGCCACCATATGACTTTCCTCCAGATCTTCCACCACGACCTCTTCCATTTTGTCTCCTCTCAAACCTCTTGTTCAGCTTTTCCTCTACTTTTAGGGCAAACTGGTATGCCTCCTCAATACTGTTCATTTGAACCAAATTCAACTCCTCCTGAATACTTGGCCTTAACCCATTAAGGTATTGGGAAACTTTCTCCTTATCAGCTTCTGCATGGCCTGTTCTGATGAGGAGTCGATAGAACTCCTCTGTATACTCCTAAATAAATCTTCCTGCTTGCTTCAAACTTTGCATTTTCTTTAGTAGGTCAAGCTCATAATCAACAGGAATGAACTGTCGCTTCAATTTATCCACCATCCAATCCCATCTTGTGATTTTATCTTTCCCTCTTCTATTTCACTCCAATTGAATCTCTTGCCACCAGATCTTCACATGATCTTTCAGTCTGGCCTTCGCAAATTTGACCCTATCAGGATCCTCAACATCTTCATACTCAAAATATTCCTCACATTCATTGATCCAGTCGATCAATTCCTATGGGTTAAGATTTCCAAAAAATGTAGGAACCTCAATCTTAGGTCTTTTCCCAATCTTGAAAATCACCTGAAAAGGTCTTTCTTCCTCCTGATTCACAACTTCAGCTTCTCCTTCTTGATATTCTTCTTCGGCTTCATCCTCGCTTTCGTCTCTGACATTAAGATTCATTCCTCTACAAATCTCTTCTTGCAATTCTCGCACTTGTCTCTGTAGCTCTCTAACCTCAGGTGTCATAGCACCAGCTCTTCCACCACATTCTCTTCGTGGAGGTATTTTCACGATGCGCGCTGAAACCCTAACCACGATCCTGGTGCAAACTGCCTCACAGTCGGTGATCTATTTACATACTCAAGAACTCCTGCTCTAATACCACTTGATGAAGGGTGCTCCCCTTAGTACCATAAACACATAACAGAAATAGAGAAACAACAACAATAATATGCAAGAACAGAAAATTGTCTTCTTATTATCTCCACAAATGTGGAATTATAAACTTTTAGAATTACAATATGCAAAGCCACATGGGCATTCCCTTACAATATTCTGTAGGAAAAATCCTCGAATCAATACCCAGAATTGCCCTAGACAACACTACGGGCCTTCTTTATATAGGCAATTTCCACCACCCGAGAAGGTTCCAAAAATTTAGCCGTAAGGGCCGACCCAACTTAGAATTATTTTATTTTTCAATTTATTACATCAAAGTCAGCTCAAAATAACTTTTGAAACCCGAACAAAAATTTTGAAGGAAAATTATTTTCTGCCATTTCAGGTGGCCTGACTTCCGGAGACCATAAGTCATCACCAGTTGACCTGATTGACTATTATAACCCCATTTTGGAAACACCATGAAGCGCTCTACAGGCTTGACTTGTGCAAAGCGCTTGTCACCCAATTTTTTGACCTCATCCAGGGCCTCTAAAGCCTTCAAAATTGAGTTCAAAGTTTCTGTACCCTGCTGCCAATACCGAAAATCTTCAATATCTTCAAAACTAGACCTGATCTACCCATGAAACTTTGCCGGCAGGCTGATATGACTGAGATGAACCTCCACATGTAAAATCAAAACATTTCAAGATCGTAAGGCTAACTTACTAAAAATAGCAAGTTTCCATAAATAGCAGCTCTACACAAGATAGCCCTTATTGAATACAAAAATAGAAATATTTTTGGGTGATGCAAGATTGCCCTTACACCCAGGATGCTCCTGCATCAATAATGCTTAAGATGCATAATATTAATGGGTTCCTTAAAAGAAACACCATTCATATCAACAAGTTTATAAGCACCTGAACCAAAGTCTTCAATAACAATAAAAGGTCCAAGCCAATTAGGGCTAAATTTTCCTTTTTCACCTGGTAAAGCATTCACATTTCGTTGATTCTCATAAAGGACTAAATCACCAACCATAAATGTTTGTTCAATTACCTTATGAGTGTATTATTTATAAAGATATTTATGATAATCTTTTATATGTTCTAATGCATGTATTCGTTGTTCATCCAACATTTCTAATTCTTGTAAGCGTTGTTCATGAAAAGTATCTTTATCAATTATCCCATGAAATGAAACACATAGAGAAGGTATTTCCAGTTCCAAAGGCATAATAGCATTAGTACCATAGAGAAGGTTGTAAGGAGAAGTACCTATGGTAGTACGAACACTAGTCCTATAGGCCCATAAAGCATAAGTCAGTTGAGTATGCCAATCTTTTGCATGCTTACTAACTATTTTTCTCAAAATTTGTCCAATGATTTTATTTGATGCTTCAGCTTGTCCATTAGATTAAGGATAATAAGGAGTTGAAAATCTATGTTGAATTCTATATTTCTCCAAGAATTTTGTGACTTCTTTCTTTTTAAAAGAGGTTCCATTATCTGAAATTATCGTCGAACGAACTCCAAATCTTGTTATAATATTATTAAGGATGAAATCACAAATGACATCCGCCATTGTTGAACGAAGAGGGAAAGCTTCAACCCACTTTGTGAAGTAATCCGTAGCAGTGAGAATGTAAGTATGTCCTTAAGAAGAAGTCAGTGAGATTTTTCCAAAAAGGTCAAAACCCCAAACACTAAAAGGCCATGGAGAAACCTAATTATGAAGCTCACGAGCAGGAGCATGAATCAAATTACTATGTTGTTCACATTGAGGACATTTCTTAACAAATATGAAAGACTCATGTTCCATTTTTTGCCAATAATATCCCATTCGAAGCAATTTATTAACTAGGGATTTTCCACCAAAATGTCCCCCACAAGAACCAGAATGAGCTTCTGCTAAAGCTATATGAATTTTAGTTCTATTGAGACATCTTAATAATAATCCTTCATAAGAGCATTTGTAAAGCGTATCTCCTAAAATGATGTAATGTGCTGCAAGTTTCCTAATACGATTACACATGTTCCTTTTTGTTGATTCAGGAAAAGTACCATCCTATAAAAAATGAAAAATATGTGAATACCATTCATCTGAATGCAAATTGAAACAGTCAGAGGTAATCTTGTCAAAAATTGCAGGGCTTTTAAGAGTTTTCATTGTAAATTGAAAATTTTTAGCATTATTCTCGAGACAAACCAAAGAAGTTGCGCTTGCCATGGTGTCTGCATGTCGATTATCCTTCCTAGGTAAAGTCTGAATTGTATAAGTGCAGAATTGTGAAAGCACATCAAGAGCTAAATCTCTATATTGTGTCATTTTAGTATTTTTAGTCTAATATCCTCCTTTACAATTCAAAAATCAATTGTGAATCTCTATATATTTGTAAATGTTTTATATTGAGGGATGAAGTTGCTCATAGTCTAGCTATAAGAGCTTCATACTCCGCAATGTTATTAGTACAAGGAAAGGTTAATTTATATGATAGAGGGATGGGCTTTTTTGTAGGGGGAATCAAGATGATACCCACACCAAAACTTGTCTTACACTTAGACCCATCAAAATATAATTCCCAAATATCATCCTATTGAATAGCTAGGATATTATCATCAAGAAATTCTATTGAAGTAGAACATTTATCTGAGTGAGGACAAGGAGCTTCAGCTAGATAATCTATCAATGCTTGTCCTTTAATACACTTCTGAGAAATAAAATTAAGATCAAACTTGGTAAGCAACATCACCCATTTTGTTAACCGACTAGAGAGATTGGTTTGTGAGAAAATATTTTTCAAAGGATCAAATTTGACAATCACATTAACTTCAGTATTTATAAGATAATGCCTTAGTTTCTAACACACACAAACTACATCTAGACATTGTCATTCAAAATCTGTGTATCTTGTTTCGTAATCAAGTAAAGTTTGACTAATGTAATACGTAGGTCTTTCTTTACCATCATCATTAATTTGAGTTACCAACACACTCATGGCCCATGGAGTCGCTGAAGTGTATAAATGGAATGGTTTATCGAATTTAGCAGGCTGCAAGATAGGAGGATTCGCAAGATACTCCTTAAATTGCACAAAATTTTGTTTACACTCATCATTCCAAGAGAAAGTGGTATCCTTTCTAAGCAAGGAAGTAAAAAGGATAGTTCAGTCTACTAAATTAGAAATAAAGTGATGAATAAATTGTATTTTTCCTTGTAAATTTTGTAACTGATAAATATTCTTAGGAGGAGGCATATTAACAATAGCTTCAATCTTTTCAGTATCTACTTCAATATCTTGCTTAGAGATTATAAATCCTAATAATTTTTTGGAATCAACTCTAAAGACACATTTCTTAGGATTCAATCTCATGTTGTTACTTCTAATCCTTTCAAATATTTGTCATAAAATAGTAACATGATCTTCTCTTTGTATAGATTTAGCCAAGATATCATCCACATTATCTTCAAGAATCTTATGGATGTAATCATGAAAAATTAGAGTCATAGCCCGTTGATAAGTCACTCCCACATTTTTTAATCCAAAAGGCATCATGACCCAACAAAAGGTTCCCCAAGGTGTTATAAATGTAGTTTTAAATTGATCTTCAGGAGGGATAAAGATTTGATTATATCCCAAAAAACCATCCATAAAAGATAACAAGGCATGACCCACTATTGAATCCACAATCATATCGATATTAGGTAATGGGAAATCATCTTTCAAGGATGCCTTATTTAAATCTCTAAAATCAGTACACATCCTTATCCTATTTTCTCCTTTTTACACAAGCACAATGTTTGAAATCCAATCTAAGTAGTCAATAGAATAGATAAATCCAAAATCCAATAATTTCTCAATTTCACCTTTGACTAATAAAGAGATTTGTGGATTCATCTTTCAAAATTTTTGTTTCATAGGTTTCATATTTGGTTTTAAAATGATGTTATGAGTAATAATCTTAGAATCTATACCTGGCATATTTGAATATGTGCAAGCAAAGATGTCCTTAAATTCAAGCAAAATGGAGATCAACTGATCACGTTCATCCTGATTCAAACATTTCTCAATTTTTATCATCCTTTCAAAGTTGTTTTCATCCACTTGAATATCAATAGTTTCAGTAATTAAAAAATCAATTCTTATCGAAGGATCCATCGATAAAGGGAGAATTTCTCATTTATCATGTTCTCCAAAATAAGCATCAATTTTTTAATAATAAGGATTTCCTTATTTGTGATGAAACTTAGGTAAATCTTCATAAACCCCTAAAAATTCCATTAAAGCTTCATCTTAAGGAAAAATATCCAAAGAGGGTTCTTGATTAAGGTCAATAAGCAATGGGTTAACCAACTTCAACTGTCCACCACAAATATGATTAACATTAAGAGGAAAAGTTGATAGTTGTCTATAAGGATTGAATCCTAATCCATATGTATGATCATAAACTTCATTATCCAAAGGTACTTGTATACCTTGTTCATATTCACCACATCCTTTCCCATTAAATCCTAATTCCTTAAGAAAATGATAACTAGGACCATATCGATTAGTCATATAAAAAGGAGTCCAAGGAGTGGCATATGTCACAATGTCATAACAATCAAGCTTTATAGTTTCAATCATTTCATTAATCGAAGTGGCAAAAAAATTACTTTTTAGTTCTTTAGAAAGCGAAGAAGAAACAAAAAAAAAATTCCTCAAATTCATTTTGTTGCTTCATAAATTCTAAATCAGAGACCTTGTATTCTCCAATAAACATAGGATTAAAATCCAATGTCCCCCAATCATCCTCATTCAAAGAAGAAGAAGATGGAGCTTCCTATTGTTGAATCTCAGGTTTTTTTATCTTAGATTGTTGTATTTCAGGTTGTTTTTCAATCTCTTTACTAGGTTGTAGAGGTTAAGAGAGTTTGGCATATTCTGCATTTAAGCAAGGATTCGGGGCATCATCCACATGTAATGTATACATTAAGTTGTTATAGATGAACCTAACCTTGTGATGAAGAGTAGAAGGAACTGCATGCATAGTATGTAACCATGGTCTTCCTAAAAGAAGGTTATAATTGAGAGGTCCAAGAATAACATGAATAGGAGTATTTAGAATAACTGGACCGACTTTAATAGGTAAGGTAATAATGCCCAAAGTTCTTTTTGCAATATTGTCAAATCCACATATAGGAACATTATCAGGTTGAATAGTAGGAATATCAGCCTTAATTTCCTTGAACATATCCATGCTACAAATGTTAAGCCCATATCCATTATCAATTAAAGTTCTTTGAATGATACTCTGATTAATAGAGACAACCACCATAAGAGCATCATATTGATTCTACACCTCTAGGGAAGGTAAATCATTATCAGAAAACAAAATAGGAGGTACAGAAAGCATAGTATGCATACAATCCAAAATATAATAAATGTTCTCTTGATTAGGAGGCAAAGAAAGAAGAGTAGATAAAGCTTTTTGCAGTGCCTCATGATATGTCAGGGAGGTTTGAAGTAATTCACATAAAGATATCTTAGCAGGAGTAGCACGTAATTCATCAACTAAGTTATACTCCTTAAAAGTAGATGGATACCTAGGTACTTGAGGAAGCATAGGTTTAGAAGGAAGTAAAGAAAGTAGAATAGTAGGCTGAGGTTTATTCTGTGTACGATAAGCATGTGAAATAGAATCAGTGTTATCAAAGAAATCCAAAGGATCTCTAGGTTTACCCTTAATTATTATACGAGGACATCCTTTTACCATTATCAAAGGTGTAGGATATATCATCTTAGGTTTATCAATGTTACAAATAGTGGGACATGAAGGTAACCATGTACACACCCTATGGTAAAGGTCAATTGGAGAGGTTGTGGAGGAGAGTGAAATAGGAATAGGATCCATGGAGATCGTATTCGAACCATTTTCATCCTCAATACCATGTACCTCTTTAAGGAATCTATCCTTTTTTATAATAAAAGCCTCATCAAAGTACTCAAAACAAGAATCATACATGTTGAATACAAAGAAAGCACTAAAAACATGAAAATGTAAATATTTTTGTATTTTTAAAGGAATTTTTGTAATTTTTTTGTATTTTTGAAATAGAAATGCAAGAAATAAATGTAAGAAATCTAATCTTATAAGCATGAAAGATTTAAATCTAACACCATAAAAGAAAGAGTTGTCATAAACGGGTTCACCAAAATGAATAGGTTAAAAATGGAGCCTTAACAATGCACCTAACATTCAACACTATTCATTTCTAATGTGTTTTGAATTGGAATAGCATAAGTAAATATGGAAATACTTGAAAATTAATTAGGTTAAGATACATACCTCATCATGAAATAGATTTAGAAATACCTATTTTATGAAGCCTGTGTGGAGTTTCAGAAGATTCTGCAACCAGATCTAGGACCAGGAAGCTGTGACAGAAAAAACCCAAAAAACTTTCATCTTTTCGGCAACAGGTAGTCTTTGACCCCGATAAAAGGTCAAAGGCTACATTTTACTCTGAAGGTCGATTTTGACTTTGTTCATGCATCTAAGAATTTTTCCAAAAAGGGTACTCAGATCTATCCTCTAATTCTGGAAATAGCGACTGTAGATATCTGAAAAAGGGAGTTTTGGGGGTGGCTATATAGGGTTTTGCCTTAGTTAAACCCCCATTTTGGTGATCTCCACCTTCACGAATAGCTGATTGAAATAGAATGTGTGTGTGTGTGTATTGAAAATGTAATTCCAAGATCTAATCCTCTAGATCAAAACCCTAGCATGAATATGTATGAGACAACAATGCGTAGATTTGAATGAGATAGAAAAGCATACCAAGCCCCCATGGCTAAAGTACTTCTACCAAACTCAAAATTCATAATTGCTACCCCGTGATTATATCTTCAAATGCTTGAATGTTGGTAATGGTGGATCAAGGAAGAAACGATCTCTCTTGCTCCAAATATGTGTTCACAATGGTGCATTCACAAAGATGCTTGATATCAACAATGGCTTGATCTTCTATATCATCCCCTCGCAATCTTCCATCTTCACTTCACCATTCCTTTCTTTCTTGAATCTCCTTTCAATATGATCACTTGAGTGAAATTTATTGGTGTTGATGTGTTGTGTTGTTGTGAAAATGAATGCAAATGAGAGTCTTTATATAGAGGTTTCAATGTGAGGCTCCTAGAGCAATGTAAGGACCCATAATTCAAAATTCACCTTGAATTAAGGTCCAATCACAATAACCAACTAAGGAGGGAAAAAAATTAAATGAAATTCAAATTAAAACCTTTCTACACTCAAATTTGAGGGCCCGACATTGATTTCAAGACCCATCGGGACCAAATCTAGAAAAAGGGGCACAGATTCCATAGGATGTCAAAGATGACCTCGTCTCTAACCTAGGTCAGGGATGAGCTCGACTCTGACCTAGGTCAGGTTCAACCTTAACTCTAAGCTAGGTTAGGGTTGACCTCAAATCTAACCTAGGTTAGGGTTGAGCTTGACCTTGACCTAGTGGGCCCAGATCCAACCAGAATCAGGACAGGATGTCCCGGGGGTGCCCAGAGACCTTGAAATGATGCCAGAATGGGACAGAATGCCAGGGAGAGGCATAAAATCCTATGATGATTGTGATGAATG
This sequence comes from Chamaecyparis obtusa, assembly GCA_027943335.1. Taxonomy (NCBI): domain Eukaryota; kingdom Viridiplantae; phylum Streptophyta; class Pinopsida; order Cupressales; family Cupressaceae; genus Chamaecyparis; species Chamaecyparis obtusa. The sequence goes on from BSBK01002839.1 coordinate 1,457,463, forward strand.
CTAGGAGGACCTATTTCTAATTCCTACCTAGAAAATAGAGCCATGGAAGAGGGAAATTAAGGAGAATCCTCAGGATCCTAACCCTAATTTCACCTAGAAAGAAGAAATCAAGTGCAGAATCCATCCTAAATGCAAGTCTATCATGATAAATGTACTAAAAGAGGGTGCTAAACCTATAAGGATGGAATTAATTTCATTTTAAGATGATACAGTTGTATGCATCCTAAAATGGTCGCCTAGACTTTGGGCCCCCATTCAGCAATTTATCAAATCCCTGAATCAGTATTTTCAAAAATCAACATTTTTCAAATTATGTCAATTTCCTTGATCAAATCCTATTTTATCATTTATTTGATTATTTTCTATGGGCTAACCATTTTATCTGAAGTCTTTATTTATTTAAAAGGAATTCCCTCCTTTTTTATTAAATAAAAAGCCCCCACTTTTCCTCTTATCCTAAGTTGCACAAATAAAGCATTATTCTTATTTTATAAAAAGAAGAAAAAGCCTTTTTGTCTCATATGGACACAAAAGTCAACTCTTATTTTCTCAATGGAAGAGATTTGTGCACATGGATTGCTCTTTTTTCAAGCTCCACCCTTGATTAAATCTTTTGCCTCTTAATCTCCATGGTCCATTCCTTTTCAATTCCTTTAAAAGGAGAGCTCTTTTCTCATTCTAAGATCCCCAACTTTTTATACTAATCTTATGCTGCAGGATTTCTTGGAGACTTTGGAGCTTTTGAGATCATTCTTGCATTCTAGTTGCATTCTTAGCTTAAGCTTTCATGGCATCTAGTTTAGTTTCCTTTATGCTCTAGATTAGCTCACATAGCTTAATTAGTAAGGTTTTGTAACAATTTTATCTTTCCTTTCATAGCATAGCTTGCATCTTCATTCTTAGCATAGTTGCATTACATTGCATTTTATTTCCATTCTTGATTCTTGAAGATATTGGCACTTTTTCCCTTGTCTCTTTGAATCTCTCATTGGGTGGTTTACTAGCAAGGTTGCATGCTTCAATAGCTCTAGCTAAGAGCACCATCAACATCCTTGTGACTCCATGCCTAGGGAGCTCTAGGTCACTTTCTCAAGGTTTCCCATTCATGGATTCCCTTGGAAGTAATGACTTAGGGAAGTACACTATTTAGTGTGTACATTTTTGGTGCCCACCGTGGGGTTAAATGTGTCTGGAATGAAGATTGTCAGCAAAGCATGGACCAAATCAAGCAGTACTTGGCTAATCCTCCAATCTTGATGCCTCCTATCCTAGGAAAACCACTCATATTGTATGTGTCAACAATAAAATCTTCCTTGGGGGCATTATTGGTTCAACTTGATGATACTAGAAAAGAAAGAGCTATATATTACATCAGTCATACTCTTGTGTCATATGAGGTTAATTACACTAGTATTGAAAAATCTTGCCTTGCAGTGGTGTTCGCTTCCCAAAACTTGTGACATTACATGATTGCGCATACAATACACCTCATTGCAAAGATTGATCCTCTCAAATATTTTCTTGGTAAGGCTGCTCTTGCAAGTAGACTTGCTAAGTGGATGATGATCTTATCAAAATTTGACATAGAGTATGTTGAGCATAAGGCTATAAAAGGACAAGCCATTGTAGATCAATTGGCTGATTTTCTAATTCGAGATAAAGCACCCATTCAAGTTTAATTTCCAGATGAGCACATAATGTACATGACTACAAGAACATGGAAGATGTTCTTTGATGGCTCTTTCATGCAAAATGGTTTAGGAGTAGGAGTGTTATTTGTTTCTCCGCATGGGTACACAATCCCTAAGTCCTGCAAACTATTGTTACCATGTACAAATAACATTGTTGAGTATGAGGCCTTGACAAATGGATTAAAAATGGCTATAGAATGGAGAATCATAGAGCTTCATATCTATGGGGATTCGCAATTAATAGTCAACCAAGTTAATGAAGAATACCAAACAAAGGATGAGAAACTGGTACCCTACAAGAAAATGGTTGATTCATTAAGATGATATTTCACCTTTGTTACATTTTAGCAAATCCCTAGAGCAGAGAATAAAGTAGTTGATGCTATGGCTACATTGGCTTCAGTTCTTCAGCTAGAACAGCATGAGTCCAGATTTGAATTCCTAGTGGAAGAGCTATGCTACCCTATCTATGACTCTCAAGAAAGCCAAGTTGTTTGTACCCTTGTTGGCCATGAGTTATCCCACTATGGTGCCATTTACTCATACCTCCGTGATGGCATTATTCCTGAAACCTTCAACCATTCTGAATGAAGAAACTTGACCTGAAATGCCTCTCGCCACACCCTTATCTCTAGTGATCTATATAGGAGGGGTTTAGATGGGACACTTCTTAGGTGCTTGGAAAAGGATGAGTCCAACCAAGCCTTAGCTAACATTCACAAGGGAATTTTTGGAGGACATTCCAATGGTCTTTCCATGGCCTAAAGGTTTCTTAGGGCTGGGTACTACTGGCCTACCATGCAGACGGATGTAGTAGCTTTTGCTAAATCATGCGAAAAGTGTCAGAAACATGGTAACCTAATACATGCTCTAGGCAGGGAGCTTATTACTTCTATTTCTTATTGGCCATTTCAGTGCTGGGCCTTTGACCTTGTTGGGTAGATCCATTCCAACTCATCAGGTGGACACAAATTCATCATCACTACTACTGATTACTTTACCAAATGGGTAGAGGCTGTCCCACTTTCTATTGCCTCAGGAAAGATAGTTTCTCTATTTATTTTGAACCATATCATCTGTCGGTATGGAGTGCCCTCTGAAATAATCACTGACAATGGAGGTCAATTTAAAAACAAGGACCTTAAACATGTCTACAAAAATTTCAAGATAAAATAGCATTGGTCCTCCATTTACTTCCCGCAAGGAAATGGACAAGCAGAGGCTTCAAATAAGACCATTCTCAAAATTCTCCATAGAATAGTTCACAAGAATGGTAGAGATTGGCATCTATAGATAAATCTAGCCTTGTGGGCCTATAGAATGAGTATTCATACTCCAACAGGGGCTACTCCTTTTGCCCTCACTTATGGTGCTGAAGCAGTGTTACCTTTAGAGGTGGAGATTCCTTCTCTTAGAGTTTCCCTTAAAGGTCTAGTGATAGATGAAGACTATCATGCCATGAGGCTACAAGAACTAGAACTTCTAGATGAAAAGTGTAAAGCATCATTTGATCACATGAGAGTACCAAAAGCATATGTCTAAAGCATTCAATAAGAAGGTTTTCCCTAGAGAATTTCAATTGGGGGAACTTGTCCTATGAGAAAACCCTAAGAACCAACAACATAGAGAGTAAAAGGGCAAATTCAAACCTAATTGGCTTGGACAGTACATTATTACTATTGCTTTTGGGACACGTGCTTATTTGTTGTCTAATATAGAGGGAGAACAGCTCCTTGATCCTATTAATGTTTTGCACCTAAAGAAGTTCTATCCATGATTCTTGTTCTATCTGGGGGCATCCTTTGTATATACTTATTGATCCTGAAAAAATTTCAAAAAAAAACTCATATATGATGCTGAAAAAATCTTAAAAAGCATATGAAGTCCTAAAAAAATAGAAAAAAATAGAAAAAATAGAAAAAGTGCCTTGGTGAAAACCTGGAAATAGGTGCCTTGGTAGCAAAAATACAAAAAAATTGAAAAAATTGAAAAAATCCAAGTGATGAAAACCTGGAAACAGGCGCTACTTGAGGCCTTTGCACCCTTGTTTCTTAGAATGCATCCTCAACACTTAGCCTTTCTTTGTCATGCCTTGACCTTGTTGCCTTGGTTTGGAATTGATCTTTGTCTTTGTCTAGGGGGCATAACTATGTTGGATTTGGTCTCTAGGATGCGTTGGTCGGACATCTTGCAAATGGTGTTTTTCAACACCACCCCAACTATGTTTTTCAACACTACCCTAGCGTCAAGTGTTTCTCAACACTTATTAGATATCTTACCCACAGTCTAGCATGATATGATATTTTCCACTAGCAGATGTGATACTCAAATTTTGACTCTATGACCTACACACACACACTTAAACACTTGACTCGCTGAGACTTGTTTGACTTTATGTCTTTGTGTGCTGTCTATGATGATTTCTTTGATGAGTGTTCTCTCCCTAATAGTTTTTGATGATGCCAAGCTAGAAGACTGGGGGCATGAGGACATGTTTTATTTCTTTTTCTTCTTGTGGGTATATTTTTTTGGTCCTAACTCTCATTAGCATTTATGCTTGTTCCACTTGACATTGGGATCTACAAGGTATTATCCTTGACTATTTTTGCAAGTGCATACTTATAGCCATCTTGACTTTCCTTGTGTCTCTATGTGAGTATAATCTTGCCATATTAAATTTAGGAAGTCTCACTGCACTAGTCATCTTGACCTATATGTCTTTGATGCTTAGGTGGGATTCCCATATATCTATCTAATATAGATCATATTCAGATTCACATAGTCATACTAGTGTGCATTGTATGATCTTGCGACACTACCAATAACACTCGATGATGATTATTAGAGTCTAAAAGCTTTGTGACCTTGCAAGTAAACCACTTTTTCATAGTAGCTTGCATTTTTAGGTTCATGTTAGTTTAGTTTTGCATCTTGCATATGGAGAGAGCTCTCTTTTCATCTTTTATTGACTTGTCGGTCAACTGCGCTCACCTTTCCTTTTCTCGATCATGTCTTTCACTCCTTGTCTTTCACATCATGTCCTTTTCCTGTCATCACAAGGGGTTAATCTTATCATCATATCTATATCAAAGAGATCATTTTCAGAAACATGAGTCTATATCATAAACATGAGAACTAAACATACATCTATGAGAGAGATTATACATGAGCATATATATCATATATTTTGAGCAATATGACAAGACAATATAAAAATTGGAACATCCATCACAAGTGGGACAAGTACACAAGATATATCACAAATCCAATAAACCTCATATATATAAATGTCATGATACAAATACAATGTGGGATCCAAAATTTGGATAATGTCTTAGGGTATGTCTCTATACATCTATCATCCTAAACCTAAGTCTGACTCTCCCCATCACGTGGTGGGGGTGGTGGTGGAGGTGGTACCGCCACCCTATCAGGTACCATGTCTGACATGTCTGCCCTCTGAGAGTAAAGTGGCACTCTCTATCCCTTAGGTATAGCCTTTATGTAGAGTCCATGATAATAAGCAGCTCATGCTGCCTCTCACTGGATCTTTGTTACATCAGCTTGTGCTACCCTCTCCCGCTAATCTATCTCAACTGATAGATCAATCAGCTACTGGTCTCTCATGGCTATAGTAATCTGTAGTTGTTGCATCTCTATCTCCAAAACCTGGATCCTCACCCTAAGATCCTCTCCCCCTCCCCCTATAGGCTGATCCTACCAGCATCCACCCATCGATGAGATGGTCTTGCCACGTCATCCCCCTCATCCTTAGAACCCTATCTTTGTGACCATTTTTGGCCACCTGATTTGGATCCCTATCCTATCTCCCAAACTCTCCCTCCACCTCCTTCGTCCCCTCCATCTTCATCATTTCCATCATCACCCTATGCTGTCGGTTGTGCATTAGGTACAGTAAACCGAGGGAATGGAAATCTTCACCGCTCTGCCCTATAGGCCACATCTGCACCTACATCCACCATATCTAGGAGATAGTCCCATGGCTCCCTACGTATAGCCACGATATCTTGTACTTCTTGCTGGTAGTCCAGCATCAACAGCCATCCCTATCCCTCCTCATCTCTAACCCGAGCATAGGTAGTGGTCTCTGTGGGCACCCTCTACTATTGCCTAAACTATCTCCAGACCTGGGTGATCATGAAGCACTCTACTATCTTAGAGTGTCAACCTACTAGTGGCTGGCTGCACAACATGTATCCTAGCTCTCACTCACAATCACCCCACTGCTCACAAGCTCTCTATGGTCTCCACTGAAATGATGTGAGCTCGTCCAATAATCTGCAGTAATATGTCACATCCCCGCTATGTGGCTAGCTAATGAAACCTGTATATCTATATATATATAGTGGTGTCTCCGCTCTCTTGGCTACACATGTGGGTGCACAATGGTGATGTGCTCCCACACCCATACCTGTGCTAAGATCGCACCGCATGCCCATGTCCTGATCTCCATGTAAAAAATCTCATGGATCTCATGGTACATGTCAGCTAGGATGGCTGGGCCCCATGCCATCTATCATGGGTGTGCTATCAAGTAGACAACCAGCCTTCCCCATCCCAATGGGAACCCTCTCTGGCTCCTATCGGTAATAAATGCCTGTGTTACTATAGAGCACACTATACACAGAACCGGGAAGTCCCTACCGAACTCCTCCATCAACTGATCCTAGCAGAGGTGTCTGTCAATAAAGGTGACATCTTGGAACATGTCCTACATGATCTGTCATCCCTCAGTCAGATCCTGATTGTAGTATACCTGTGCCAAAAAATAATCATGTCAGTTTCTATCATATGGAAACTTTACATCTATGAATATCTATAAACATGATTATACTCACTGGATCTCCATGGCTAGGCACTTGAAGGATCTGATAGACATCCTCCAAGGTAATCGTAGCCTCTTCGGTTAGCAAGTGAAAGGTGTTATGCTCACTGTGCCACCTCTCAACCAATGTTGTCAATAACCCATGATCTTCTCGAATGTGGGGCATCTACAGCAAGTACCCGAAGCCCATCTCCCCCAAGTTTTCTCATTCTGAATCATCAAGATCTTAGACAAACCATAACCAGGTCACTCTCGGTGCTCTAATGAGGAGCACTAGAAAGTTCTCCAGAACTCCATAACCCCAAACCAGATGTTAGAACATATCATGATGGATGTATAAAATTAGTACAAAACATCGTAAAAGCAAACATTGTCTAGACCCATGTCATTTTGCTAAAAAAATTAAAACATGCGTTATTTCCTATTTAACTAGTGCGATACTATTTTCTGATAAAATATCATGCAATATTTTCTTCAGTACCAGTGCGATAATATCTTTGAATGCGATATTTTGCATAGTATCACACAATGTTTCAACTGGTATCATGCGATACTGGATCAAACATTGGTGCGATACTATTTTGACCCACAAACTATCGCACGACAAATATTCTCAAAGGGTGCGATACTTAATACCTATCGTACAATATTTCACACGGGTAAAATTTGACATATTTTAAAAATAATTAAAAACATGTTTTAAAATGCAATAAATTCTCATTAATGACTCAAAAGGGCAAGTTTTGCTGAAAACATATCAGGGCACCATACTGCAAAGCCTGGTTGTGTAACCAAGCGCACTCAAATCGATGCTTGTGAACTAGAATTGCTGCTTACTGGGCCATTTTCTCTCTCTAAGCTCTCAAAATTCTCAAATTGCAATAAGACAAATGATTTTGAAAATGACCCTTTCCCCCCCTTTTATAGCATTTTGACTTTTTGACCTAATTTTCAAAACACCTTAGAATTGCATGAAAATTGTACCCCTAGCTAATTTCAACATCCTGGATCCATTTTTGGGATCGAAATCAAAATCCAAGTTCATCTTGATAGTCAAAATTGTATTTCAAAATTTCTCCCTCTTCTGCGCAGTTGGCTGACCATTTGAGGCCTGATCCTTCGATCTTCGCTGGGGCATCTTCATTTCTTCATCCCCATCTCTCTCAACCTTCTAGTCTTTCATTCATTTTCATTTGATTCATCTCTCTGAGGTTTGACTTCATTTTCATCCTATATCTTTCTCAGTCAAACCTAGTCAAACTGGGGCATATCTTCACTGCTTGATGGTTATCCTATCATCTTTCACCTTTGATTATGATTTCTAGTGACTTGATTAAGTTTACCAATTTACTGTTTCTCCTCTACCTGATTTTGATTTTGATTCTGAGGGGGTGGTACCTATCAGCTTTAATCCTTGATTCATCTTATCAATCAACCTTGCTTGAGATTCTTATCTCTTATTTGAGACTTGACAATTTCCTATTTACAGGTGTGTTGGTCTTGTCTTTCAGCTTATCTTTGTCCTGATATGTTCCCATCCATCAAACACATGTCTGGATTGTTTTGTGATCCCAAATTGATCTCACATTTCAATTCCATTCTTTGACCACATGTGATCCCAAATCGATCTCACATTAGTCAAAGAGGGGAAAATGTATGCACCCTAAAATGGTCACCTAGAATTTGGGCCCCCATTCAACAATTTATCAAATCCCTAAATCAGTATTTTCAAAAATCAACATTTTTCAAATTATATCAATTTTCTTGATCAAATCCTATTTTATCATATATTTGATTATTTTCTATGGGCTAACTATTTTATCCGAAGTCTTTATTTATTTAAAAGGAATTCCCTCCTCTTTTATTAAATAAAAAGCCCCCACTTTTCCTCTTATCCTAAGTTGCACAAATAAAGCATTATTCTTATTTTATAAAAAGAAGAAAAAGCCTTTTTCTCTCATATGGACACAAAAGTAAATTCTTATTTTCTCATTGGAGGATATTTGTGCACATGGATTGCTCCTCTATCAAGCTCCACCCTTGATTAAATCTTTTGTCTCTTAATCTCCATGGTCCATTCCTTTTCAATTCCTTTAAAAGGAGAGCTCTTTTCTCATTCTAGGATCCCCAACTTTGAATACTAATCTTATGTTGTAGGATTTCTTGGAGACTTTGGAGCTTTTGAGATCATTCTTGCATTCTAGTTTCATTCTTAGCTTAAGTTTTCATGGAACCTAGTTTAGTTTTCTTTATGCTCTAGATTAACTCACATAGCTTAATTAGTAAGGTTTTGTAACACTTCTATCTTTCCTTTCATAGCATAGCTTGCATCTTCATTCTTAGCATAGTTGCATTGCATTGCATTTTCATTCTTGAAGATATTGGCACTCTTACCCTTCTCTTTGAATCTCTCATTGTGTGGTTTACTATCAAGGTTGCATGCTTCAATTGCTCTAGCTGAGAGCACCATCAACATCCTTGTGACTCCATGCCTAGGGAGCTCTAGGTCGCTTTCTCAAGGTTCCCATTCATGGATTCCCTTGGAAGTAATGACTTAGAGAAGTGCACTATTTAGTGTGTACAATAGTACCCAAGGGTGAAAACCTCTTTGAGGCACCCGAGGATGAGGTACTTGGTACTCTACCTAGTTATTTGTAGGATAGATCTTTAGTATTGATAGAGCTGACACAGACTATAAATCTTGGGACAACTAGATCACCTCAACTCATACATTTAGCTCAATCTTTGTCACCAAATGAAAAACAATAGTTTACTGAGTTCTTCAGAGAAAGGAAAGTCAATTTTTCTTGGACATATGCAAACATGCCAGGGATGGACACTAATCTAATTATGCATCATCTATCCATATCTCCTAGTGTAAAGCCAGTCAAACAAAAATTATGAAAGATGCATCCACACATAGCTCTCTTGGTCAAAGATGAATTAGAAAAACTCTTGATGATGGATTTATACAAGCTATAGATTATGTTGAATGGATCTCAAACATTGTACCTGTTGGCTTGCTTTTGGCACCCCAACTTTGAACTTTTAAAACTGAGCTCCATGAAGAAGTTCCTCGAATTTCTAGCATATTATATTAGCTTTGGGTTAATAATGCTTTCACAAATTTTTGTGAAGAAGAAAGTTCAAAATCTTTGTTCAAAAGTAATCCAAAGTTTAGTGATTCAGTCAAAGAGAAACATCAAGGGTGTTGTGGACTTGATTTGCAATTCAAAAATAAGTGATTAAATTTTTGTAGTCCACTTGAAATTTTGAACCAAGTTCAAGGTTCAAGGTTCAAAATGCAAATTCACATGTGCAGATTCAAGGATTTAAAAGTCTCAAATTGATGCCATGTTTCAGTGATATGAATGGTCTCTTAGTAGTTTAGTGATTTAACTTTAGAGCTCCAGGTTGTGAGTCTGGGTATACAAAGACTAGATCAAAGTTCAGATGAGTAGGTCTAGAGTCAATCATTGGGTGCCCGCAACAATTTCCCTATTTGCAGAATTGAGAATAGGAAGGCATCACCTAACGGTCATGTGCCAAAGTTGCAAATGTAAAGTAATGGATGCGCATGTGTACATTTTATAGCATTGTATCAAAAGAGGCATATGCTCTTGACTCGCAATATCATTCATGTGTCACTAACACATATTGAAAATTTGACCATGGTTGTTAGCCCGATCCCATGAAGAATCATTGTATTATTTTCAAGAATAAGTAAATCATCACTCTTGGGCCTATATATTAGAAAAAGCACTGTGAGTGTGTATGCATTGAAAATATCATGGGTTATGATACTCTGCTAATTTGACACTTGCCAAAAACCTCAACTAGAAATAGGAGATATGCCAAGGCAAATAGGTATCCCAAACATAGGACCATAAATTTATGAGTTGTAACCTCTATTTTAGATATGAGTCAACAAGGGAGATGGACATCGGATTCGTCATTGCTACAAATCCATTTCTAAATTGAATGGATGGGCTGCACAATGATGAATCCAATTAACATGGCATTTCTTAAGAATTGGAAAGCAATAAGACTGATGACAGCTTATTCAAAAAAAAAATAATGAAGAAAACATGTTGGAGTGTATTTGCAAGCGTATGGATAGATTAGAGGTTGCATGCTTGCAGATTGAGGATTATGTACATAGGTCCTTTGAGAAGATGGAAAGAAGGCTTTAGTTTGTCGAGTCATGTCAAATGTAGCAGGACCATTCCCTGGTGACAAAAAAATGAGAGTAATAATGTTTGCTCAGACTTGCCATTTGTATCAAACACATATTCAGAAAATTCTGTTTCTAGCCTGGATAGATCAAACAATGGTAATTGGAAGCACATTGCTGAGTTGGACATACCATGTCTATTAAATGCCAAAGTTCCATCCTCAATTTGCAAGCCAAGGGCTTGTTCAGTATCATCTCCAGAATTTTCTTCTTCATTTTCCATTGCTAGTCCTACAACCTTCCCTTCAAATGCTTCATGTGTGGATAATTCCAAGGAGTTGCATTCAGAGAATATAGATTTATTACGTTGTAATAAGGAGACATCAAATACCAATCTTAACACATCACCAAAGCTTGAACTAGATTACTCAGGATCCAGGAGTTTGGATTGACAAGATTTGTCAATGGAAGAACATTTGGGAGAAGGTTTCCCATAGTGCAAAGACTATAGGAATACATGGAGGTTCTAAGGTTTCAAGAAACATAATTAATGAGCTTCAGATTACTCCTAACAAGAAAAAATTGTGTCTAGAGGAATTGTTATCTTTAGAGCTTTCAGCATTTTTAGTTTTTGCTCGTCCAGTTCAAGTAAAAATAAGATTTATCTTGACAGAAATGCTACCTGACTCATCACAAATAGAAAATGCAGATGATGAGGGCATTGACCATGAGGGATTCAACTCATTTCATTCTTCCCAAGTGGAAATAAAAGGATTGTGCACTGGAGTACCTTTTCACTCTGATGAAGGGTGCTCCCCTTAATACCTCAAACACATAACAAAAATAGAGAAACAACAACAATATGCAAGAACAGAAAATTGGCTTCTTATTATCTCCACAAATGTGGAATTACAAACTTTCAGAATTACAATATGCAAAGCCACATGGGCATTCCCTTACAATATTCTGTAGGACAAAGCCTCGAATCAATACCCAGATCTACTACCCAAAACTATTCTGAACTGCCTAAGACAATAATACAGCCTTCCTTATATAGGCAATTTTCCACCGCTTGGGAAGGTTCCAGAATTTTAGCCAATAAGGCCGACCAAACTTAGAATTATTTTTATTTTACATTTCATTACATCATAGTCGGCTCAAGATAACCTTTGAAACCCGAACAGAAATTTTGAAGAAAATTATTTTCTGCCATTTTAGGTGGCCCAACTTCCGAAGACCATAAGTCATCACCAGTTGACTCGATCAGCTATTATAACCCCATTTTGGAAATGTCACGAAGTGCTCTACAGGCTTGATCGGCGCAAGTGCCTGTCACCCAAATTTTCAACCTCATCCACGGCCTCTAAAGCCTTCAAAACTGAGTTCAAAGTTTTTGTACCCTGCTGCCAATACCAAAATCTTCAATATCTTCCAATATACACTTGATCTGGCAATGAAACCTTACTGGCAGACTTATATGACCCAAAATGAACCTCCAAAAAAGAAATCAGATCATTCTGAGCACATATGAAAATTACCAAAAATAGTAACTTTCCATAAATAGTAGCTCTGCACAAAATAGCCCTTATTGAAAATTAAAAAAAATAGAAATGTTTTTGGGTGATGCAAGATTGCTCTTACACCCAGGATGCTCCTGCATCAGACACCCGAGGTAATTTGAGAAGTGACCCTGTCACGACTCAGGTGTGCAGAGGAAAACCAAGACGGCTAACCTCCTCCTTTGTCAGCCATGATGAATCTTCAACAGGTCATCCTTTCCACTTGACCAGATATTCTTCATATGTCTTGTTCCTTGTGCTTCTGCCAACACGACTGTCCAGTATATCTTCGATCTCCTTAGTGTCTGAACTAGTTGCTGGAATACTCCACTGTGCTGCTGTGATCTCATCTTCAACACCTCCCTCATGATACTCTGTCAGATCTGAAATGTTAAACACTGGTGAAATATTTAGCTCAGTAGGCAATTCTACCTCATATGCGTTTCCTGAATCATGTTTCTTCAATATCCTACATGGTCCAAACTTCTTCATTTTCAGCTTGTTATATGTACCAACTGGAAACCGCTCCTTCCGCAAATGAACCATGACTTCATCACCAACCTGAAATTTCTTATACCTCCTTTTCTCATCTGCCTTAGCCTTATACTGTGCGTTCATCTTGGTAATATGCTTCCTCACCTCCCCATGGATGTCCTTCAAGTGTTCTGCAAAATCCTCAGCTTCAGCACTACTTATTTCTCCTTTATCTATCTTCCTCAATTCAGATGCATTTCTTGGACTACTTCCATATACAATCTGGAATGGTGATTTACCAGTGCTCCTATTGATAGAATTATTGTATGCAAATTTTGCCTGTGGTAAAATCAAATCCCATCCTGTTGGCTTATCTCCAACCAAGCATCTCAGCAAATTTTCCAAACTCCTATTCACCACCTCTGTCTGTCCATCAGTCTAGGGATGATGTGATGAACTGAACTTCAAATCTGTCTTCAACTTCTTCCACAATGTACGCCAGAAATATCCAACAAACTTAGTGTCCCGATCTGAAACTATGGTCTTTGGCAAACCATGAAGTCTCACTACTTCTCTGAAAAATAATTCTGCTACATGAACAGCATCATTAGTCTTCTTGCAGGGAATAAAATGTGCCATCTTCGAAAATCTGTCAACTACCACAAAAATTGAATCATGTCCCCGCTGAGTCCTCGGTAAACCAAGAACAAAGTCCATGCTGATATCCTCCCAAGGCTTCTCTAGTACAGGTAATGGCTGATACAATCTTGCATTCTGCTTCACTCCTTTCGCCATCTGACATACTCTACAGCTCTGTACAAACTTCTTCACATCTTGCTACAACTGTGGCCAATAATAATTCTCACTAACCAAACCAAGGGTTTTATCACGACCAAAATGTCCAGCCAATCCTCCACTATGCTTCTCCTTGATGAGATTCTCCCTCATAGAACTTTGTAGAATGCACAACTGACTCCCTCTGAATAGCATATCATCCTGGATGATGAAATCCAACCATTTCGTCCTGTCTAGAGTAACAGGTTCTGTACAAACTTTCCAAGCTTCACCAAAATCAGGATCCTCTGGATACAAATTCTTGAGTTCCTTGAACCCAACCACTTCAATCTGCATTTCTATCATCAATAGTTGCCTTCTGTTAAGAGCATCCGCAACCCTATTAGACTTTCCACTCCTGTGTTTCAAAACAAATGTATAACTCTGCAAAAACTCAACCCATTTCAAATGCCTCTGATTCAACTTTCCTTGACTATTCAAATATTGCAAAGCTTGATGATCAGTATACAAAACAAACTCCTTAGGAAGTAGATAATGTCTCCACTTCTTTAATACATAAACTATAGCATAAAATTCCTAATCATAAACAGAATATTTTCTCTTGGCATCATTTAACTTCTCACTGAAATAAGCAACAGGTTTACCTTCTTGGCTCATAACAGCTCCTATTGCAGTACCACTAGCATCACAATCTACTTGAAACACCTTATTAAAATCTAGAAGTGCTAAAACAGGTTGTTCTGTAACTTTTTGTTTCAACAATTGAAAACTCTTTTCTGCCCCATTAGTCCACTTAAACTCTTTTCTATCCCCTCTCATTGTTTTAGTCAAGGGTCCACAAATACTGCTAAAATTTTTGATAAACTTTCTGTAAAAGCTAGCTAAACCATGAAAAGATCTTACCTCAGTAGCACTCCTTGGAGTAGGCCATTCAAGGATAGCCTGTACCTTCTCTGGGTCCATTTTTAGACCTTCTGCTGAAACTACAAATCCCAAATACACTAACTCTTTCTTCACAAAACTGCACTTCTTCAAATTAATCAACAATTTCTCTTCTCTCAGCTTCTCAAATACCATACGAATATGCATCATATGCTCCTCCAATGTCTTACTAAAGATCAAAATATCATCTAGGTAAACAATGACAAACTTACCCAGAAATTCTTTCAGAACCTCGTTCATGAGCCGCATGAAAGTGCTCGGTGCATTGGTTAGCCAAAAAGGCATGACCAACCACTCATACAGTCCTTCCTTTGTCTTGAAGGTAGTCTTCCATTCATCTCCTTCTCTAATCTGAATCTGATGATATCCACTTTTCAGATCTATCTTTGAAAAATACACAGCTTCACTCAAACAGTCCATAATATCATCCATTCGTGGTAATGGAAACTTGTACTTGATTGTGATCTTGTTTATTGCCCTAGAATCTGTACACATCCTCCATTCTCCATTCTTCTTTGGTGCTAATACCACTGGTACAGCACAGGGACTCAGACTCTCACGGATCAATCCTTTCTGTAACAACTCATGTACTTGTCTATTCAACTCCTCACTTTCTGCAGGTGTCATTCTGTGTGCTGCCTTGTTCAGCAAACTCGCTCCTGGGATCAAGTCCATCTGATGACTGATCTTCCTGATTGGTGGTAATCCATCAGGCACGTTATCAGATACAATATCCTAAAACTCATTCAACAAATCTGCAACTTCTACAGGAACATCTTCTACTTCCTCTTTACCAGCTTTTGGAATTAAAGAAAAACATACAAGCTCATGCCTCATACCATCTAAGAAATTTCTTCCATCAACAAAAGTTATCCTTGCATTACCACATACCTTTTCTTCAATCTCCTTCAATGGTTTTAGCTTATGTCGCACTCCATCCTTTGTCAGGGAATAGGTATTCGCACGGCCATCATGTACAGCACATCTGTCAAACTACCATGGTCTACCCAACAATATATGACATACATCCATAGATATGATATCACACAATACATCATCTTGGTATCCGCCAATCTTGAACTTCACCAGGCATTGTTCATTGACCATGACCTTGTGGTCATCCTATACCCAAGCAATCCGATATGGATGTGGGTGTTTCTATCTCTTGAGCTTCAACTTTGTCACCATCTCTTCTGACACCAAATTGTCAGTGCTTCCACTATCGATAATCACATCACAACATTTACCTTCACACTTGCACCTGGTGCGAAACAAGCTCCTCCTTTTCTCAGGTTCATTCTCACCACTCAACAGGACTCTTCTGTTAATCAACGTTTCTCCTCTTTCAGCATCTTCAGAATTTGATGATCTAGCATCTTCATCTACATGTGCAATTTTGGCCTGGCCTTCATTTCTCCTATCTGTTCTGCCTTGGCGCTGAGGACATTCAAATGCCCTATGACCTTCTTCTCCACAGTGAAAATATGTTCCACGGAAGCCACCTCTTCTAGATCCTTGTCCTCTTCCTCTTCCTCTTTGATCTCTATTATTCTGATCCTAGAAGTGATTGGAATTATTTCCTCGCTGATTCTGACTGCTACTGGCCTCATCCTTCTTTTTCGGATCTTCATTTCGGCCACCATATGACCGTCCACCAGATCGTCCACCGCGATCTCTTCCGTTTTGTCTGCTCTCAAACTTCTTGTTTAGCTTTTCCTCTACTTTTAGGGCAAACCGGTATGCCTCTTCAATACTGTTCATTCAAACCAGATTCAGCTCCTCCTGAATGCTTGGCCTTAACCCATTAAGGTATCGGGCAACTTTCTCCTTATCAGCTTCTGCATGGCCTGTTCTGATGAGAAGTCGATAGAACTCCTCTGTATACTCCTGAACAGATCTTCCTGCTTGCTTCAAACTTTGCATTTTCTTCAGTAGGTCAAGCTCATAATCAACAGGAATGAACTGTCACTTCAATTTATCCACCATCTGATCCCATCTTGTGATTTTCTCCTTTCCCCTTCTATTTCGCTCCAACTGAATCTCCTGCCACCATATCTTCGCATGACCTTTTAGTCTGGCCTTCGCAAATTTGACCCTATCAGGATCCTCAACATCTTCATACTCAAAATATTCTTCACATTCATTGATCCAGTCGATCAATTCCTCTGGGTTAAGATTTCTAGAAAATGTAGGAACCTCAATCTTAGGTCTTTTCCCAATCTTGGAAATCGCCCGAAAAAGTCTTTCTTCCTCCTGGTTCACAATTTCAAC
Source organism: Chamaecyparis obtusa (assembly GCA_027943335.1). NCBI lineage: Eukaryota > Viridiplantae > Streptophyta > Pinopsida > Cupressales > Cupressaceae > Chamaecyparis > Chamaecyparis obtusa. Next base: position 1,474,215 of record BSBK01002839.1, read on the forward strand.
TTCTCCTTCTTGATATTCTTCTTCGGCTTCATCCTCGCTTTCGTCTCTGACATTAAGATTCATTCCTCTGCGAATCTCTTCTTGCAATGCTCGCACTTGTCTCTGCAACTTTCTAACCTCAGGTGTTACAACACCAGCTCTTCCGCCACGTTCCCTTCATGGAGGCATTTTCGCGATGCGCGCTGAAACCCTAGCCACCGTCCTGGTGCAAACTGCCTCATAGTCGGTGATCTGTTTACAAACTCAAGAACTCCTGCTCTGATACCACTTGATGAAGGGTGCTCCCCTTAATACCTCAAACACATAACAAAAATAGAGAAACAACAACAATATGCAAGAACAGAAAATTGGCTTCTTATTATCTCCACAAATATGGAATTACAAACTTTCAGAATTACAATATGCAAAGCCACATGGGCATTCCCTTACAATATTCTGTAGGACAAAGCCTCGAATCAATACCCAGATCTACTACCCAGAACTATTCTGAACTACCTAAGATAATAATACAGCCTTCCTTATATAGGCAATTTTCCACCGCCTGGGAAGGTTCCAGAATTTTAGCCAATAAGGCCGACCAAACTTAGAATTATTTTTATTTTACATTTCATTACATCATAGTCGGCTCAAGATAACCTTTGAAACCCGAACAGAAATTTTGAAGAAAATTATTTTCTGCCATTTCAGGTGGCCCAACTTCCGAAGACCATAAGTCATCACCAGTTGACTCGATCGGCTATTATAACCCCATTTTGGAAACGCCATGAAGTGCTTTACAGGCTTGATCAATGCAAGCGCTTGTCACCCAAATTTTTGACCTCATCCGGGGCCTCTAAAGCCTTCAAAACTGAGTTCAAAGTTTCTGTACCCTACTGCCAATATCGAAAATCTTCAATATCTTCCAATATACACTTGATCTGGCAATGAAACCTTACTGGCAGACTTATATGACCCAAAATAAACCTCCAAGAAAGAAATCAGATCATTCTGAGCACATACGAAAATTACCAAAAATAGTAACTTTCCATAAATAGTAGTTCTGCACAAAATAGCCCTTATTAAAAATTAAAAAAAATAGAAATATTTTTTGGTGATGCAAGATTGCTCTTACACCCAGATGCTCCTGCATCACACTCATTGGAAGTAGGTAATTCGAATGAGGATGCCAAACAGACTGTATATAGAGGGAGAAATATATGTGATCTCCAGGGTAGTATTTCTCTAACTATCAAGCAGTCCTACAAATTAGGTACTAAAAGTTTTGAGGATACTTGGATCTATAATACTTCATGAGAGAGACTACTAATTGAACATGGGTGATGACACAAAAAAAAAGTTCAAGAAGAAAGATGCCACGTGTCCCTTTATAATGATATCTATTAATTATCTCATTATAAACTTTCATTTTAAGTTTATAAATAGGTGAGGTCCCAAAAGTGAAAGATCATTGGGAAAGAATTATAAAATAAATAAATAAAAAGATTAATCAAAAATCTTTCAAGACTAAGTTTCGCAAACTGAAAAGTCACAACGACCTACTATTTATAGGGATATATTCAACAATAGAGGCCTTCCTCGGAGGGGGGAGTCAGTGGGCTGCGAGTGGAGGGAAGAATTATTTTCTGATTGTAATAGGGGATAGGGGAATTAGTTTAAATTTTTGTATTTCAATTGTATTTGTAGGGATAGGTAAATCTTGTGGTTTTCTATTATGCGTTTACAATAAAGATAGGTTGTGTTTATCAAATCTTGTGGTCTGAGGATGTAATTCTTGGATTGAAATGAATCATGTGGTAATTCCTTTCATGTTTTAGATGCATTCCTACATCGTAATTTATGGTTTACAGAATAGAATGTTATTCCCTCTCATTTTCCTCTGTGATATTGAAAAGTTAAACAGGAAAGTCTTGTGGCTTCCTTCCTTCTTTCCATCTTGTTTAAGTTATCAAGTCTTATAATCACATTCATTTCATGTTTATGGATGAATGTCAAGAAACCTTTTGTATCTTCAGGTTAAAGATATGCTCTATTATCTAATTCATTGAATACCTTTTCATGAGGGAGGTGTGTACCTCTTAATTCAGAGGAGGGTTATCAAAAAATGATAACTCATCCAATTGTTAGTTTATTTTGTCTTCTTATTTTGGGCATTTGAGGGTCATTTGTAAGTGTTTTCGAGAAGACAAATCTATTTACTAACAATACCTATATCTAAACATGAAAAATTCATTCGTGTATGTATAGATTTATGAGATCTTAACAAAACTTTCCCAAAGGATGACTTTCCACTTCCAAACATAGACAAGATAGTGGATATGGCTATGGGTTATGAAATGTACTCTCTCATGGATGATTTCTTAGGATACAGTCAAATTAAAATAGCTCCTGAAGATTAATAAAAGAATGTCTTCACAAGTTCATGGGGAACCTTTTGTTGGAACACCATGCCATTTGGACTAAAACATGTTGGAGCTACCTATCAAAGAGCTATGAATACCATCTTTCATGACATGATGCATAAAAACATGGAAGATTATATGGATGATACCTTAGAAAATATAAGAAAGGGAACACACATCTTGAAGATTTGAGTTTGATCTTAGATCAGATGCAACAATTCCAACTTAGATTAAAACCTAAGAAATGTTTTTTTAGAGTCACCTCGGGAAAACTAATTGGATACATCATTTTAGCTAAATGAATTGAGGTTCACCCTGAAAAGGTCCAAGCTATAATGGAGATGCCACCTCCCAAAAACATAAGTTAACTAAGGAGTCTACAAGGGTTCCTTTAGTCCATCAAAAGGTTCATATCCCAACTTGCTAACAGAGGTGTTCAACCTTTTAATAAGAATATACACAAAGGGGCTACATGTACATGGAATGAGGAATGTGAGAAGAGTCTCAATCAGATCAAGGAACATTTGGCCAAACCTCTAGTCTTAATGCCTCCTATCCTAGGGAAACCTCTTCTTTTGTACATCTCAGTTACAACTACATCCTTTAGGGGCATTATTGGCACAACGAGATGAACATGGGAAAGAAAGAGACATATACTACATCATAAAAATATTAGTATCTTATGAGATCAATTACAACAACATTGAAAAAGATTGCCTTGTAGTGGTGTTTGCATCTCAAAAACTTAGACATTATATTCTGGCACATACTACACATCTTGTGGTGAAAATTGATCCTTTGAAATACTTACTAAATAAAGCTACTCTTACTGGTGGACTAGCTAAATGGATGATGATTCTTTCTGAATTTGACATTAATTATGTTGATCGCAAGGCTATAAAAGGACAAGAAATTGTTTATCAACTAGCTGAATTCCCTCTACAAGATGATACTCCTATACAAATTGACTTTCCTGATTGATTTATTATGTATGTGATTGAGCAAACATGGAAGATTTTTTTTAATGGATCTTATACACAGAATGGTGTTGGAGCTAGTATCTTGTTTGTCATACCTAATGGCTATACTATTCCAAAGTCATAGAAGTTATTTCCTTAGTGTTCCTAGATCGCTCACACATTAGTCAAAGAGGGTCAAATATAATCACCCAAAAATGTGTTAGAGTAATCATACTTTATGCTTATTAATTAAATCACTTTGGTTTAATTAATTAAGTCATTTATTACTCTATTTACTTAAGCTATCTTTTAGGTGCATTATAATTAATATATTTATTAATTATAATGTGCAACCTAGCTTTATTTTTTGCTTTATAGCTTTAGGGTTTTATTGTTCACCTATATGGTTGAACCCTTTGTACAATCTTTTTAGATAATCTTGGAATAGAAATTGCTCTTTGCATGTCCATAAGATGTCTCTGGCTTTTTGGCCTCCATAGATTTTTCTTGCCTTCTATTCTTTGCTTCTTCCATGTGACAGGGTTATGCATGCAGGTGTTCTTGGGAGATTAGTATTTCACCTAATCTAACAAAATGGTCTAGTAAACCATGAGTCCCTTTCTAAACATTAAATTTAAATACTATACTAAATCTTGTGCTTAATCAATTTTGCATAATTATTTAATCTCTTATTTCTTGATCAAATCATCATTTTATGATTTATTCGATGATACCCTAAAGTTTGGCCACTTTATCCTAAGATTTACTTAATTAAAAGAAAATGACCCCTTTTAATTAAATAAAATTCACTTTATCTTATGTGTGCAAATGAAAAAGGAATTTCCTAAAAAAAATTTATAAAAAAAAAGAAAAAGTCTTTTTGTGTACACATTAAATACACACTTTTCAAGATGAGTGGAATCTTCTTTTGCCTCTTAATCCTCACCACTCATTTCTACCTAACCTTACATCTCCTTCACTCTCCTTTTGCCTCTTAATCTCTTCTATGCATCTTTTTGCCTCCTAATTATGTCCATTGATTTTGCCTCTTGAAAATCTTGTGCACCAAAGTCAAAATAAGGATTATTCTCCACCCTTAGATTTTTCATCTTAATCTCTCACCATTCATTTCTCTTTAAAAAGGAGACTCTCTCCTCACTTTTTCATATTCCTTGCATTCTTAGAGTTATGCTATCATTTTTTCTACTTGCATTGTTAGAGCATTTGGAGAACTCATTTCCATACTTACTTTACTTTCATCTTAGACTAGTATTTCCTTATTGCATTTAGCTTAGATCACATAGCTTAATTAGGAGGTATTGTAATCTTGCTAGATTAACTTTACTTTTCTTGTTCTTGCGTTTGTATCATAGCTTAGTTCTTTCATATCATCTTAGATTACTTTCATTTGCATCATCATTTGAATCTTCCATTCTATGGTGCACCTTGCAAGGGTCTCTCTTTAAGGTTCATTTGAGATCCACCATTCATACTATCTTAGATTCTTGCACATCATAGATAGGAAGCTAAAAGCCGCTTCTTGATATTTCCTACTTCATGGATTCCCTCAAGTGTAATGGTTTATAGAAGCATGTCACATTTTCATCACACAAAGAGTGTAAAAATAATACTAGAAAATTCATTAGAGTGAATTAGATTAATAAAATTATATTTTCTAAAATATTCATGACTCTAAAATATTAGTTTTTGAGGAGATGCAATATGTTAATAAAATTTAAATTTTTCTTTCTAAAATCAATTCAAATAATTTTTATGAGCTATAATTATAAAATAGTCATTAAAGAACATAAATGATATAACTATTTTTTTTAGTTTGTCTTATTTCTCTTTTTTACTTTATGATATTTCGATAGATACTACTATATTCATTAGATTTTAAAGACATTATAATTTTATAAAGTCGAGAAAAGATATCACTTTAAAAATTATAATGTGTAAATTATTAATTTTAAGAATTTCTCATGAACCATTAGTTATTTAAATTGATACATTTAATATATCTTAATAACTGGTTCCTATAAATAGTAAATATATATCTATATTTTATGTCTATTCTTTATAGATTATTATAAAATACAACTTTCATTATATTCTATCATTAATTTAATCACACTTTTTTGGCTTTAAGTTATTATATTAATAGATAGGATTGATTGTTGTGGTGTCAACCTATATTATGGCATCCTTTGGAGAGTCTCACGATATAGTCATTGTTGGTGTAATTAAATATTCACTAATTACACTTTACTTAAGTTTATTTAGGATAATGCATTTGCATATTAGTTATTATGTAGACACATAGGAGATTGCATTTCATTTTAGCACATGGTGTACAAGAATTCCACTTTAGATAGTGATAGTTGTTATCTCATTCCAATTTATACGTGAGATCCGCCTTTAGTGTTCTTATCAAATTATCATATTTATTGTTGCACATACTTTGTTGTACAACGGAGGATGATCCACCTTTGGTGGACATGTCATTGCACCTTCTATGGTTGATAGGTTATCTCTTGCATCTCGCCTAGTTATCATGGATTGCTTATATATTCAAGCACATCTACATTGTATTTATCAATTAATGTATGTCCATTATTATTTTGATCATTATTGAATCACTCAATCATATCATTTAGCCTATCTCTTGTGCTATCAATTAAGCTTCTAGATATTGACATTTTCATTATTTGTCTTAGGAAAATTCTTATATGTTATGAGACTCATTCATCAATAATTTATTTGGGAATTTTTGATATCGACATTGGGAATTTTTCTACAAAATTTTGGCCTACTAGGCCCTTGTATTTGTCAAATATGATTGTATTTGTCAAATCTGATTAATGCAATTTGGAAGCGGTGGTCAGGGTCGTACAATCAACAAGTAAGTAGGACAAGGCAGCAACACCCCTCAACCCACTTAGGCTGACCCTTCCACAGTCTTGCGACACAGATATCACATTTCGGACAACATACTCATTGTGCCTCATAAGGCATTTGTTCACCGTAGAAAGGGGATATTATAAACCATCTATTTTTAAATGTCGGATAATTCATTTTCACTCCCATCATGCTAAGCTCCCTGGATGAGTCGAGCCAACATACTCCTCATTGTAACATCATTCATCACATAGCACGTGGAGGCACAGTCTATTCATCAAATCGGGACAAATTTGTAGATCTCAGCAATGGTTTTGTTATGGAATCCTTCACATCATAAAGAGACATGCAGAACTATGATCACCAACCACAGTGTGCAAATTGTCTCATTTTTATTCATTTGGCAGTTCTTATTCTACATTGGTGGCACGTGATCAAAGATCTAAGGAGCATCACATATAAACAACTGTTGTAGTGACATACACATTACAATGTAGATATAATCCCATGCAGATCCCTTCTCAAGTCCTTCTGATCCATCTCATCATCAATGACTTCATTCCAGTCAGTCACCTTGTGCACCTGACTCAAGCAGACATTTGACAATGGGATGACATTCATCACCCCTAGATTAGAAACACTCATACTAAATACAATGTGAAGCTCACACCTGCAGCAATAAGATAGTGAATTTTCCAGTTCAACATTGCATCAGCCGAGGCTGATTCTAACAATGAGCTCCACATTGATGCATCTTGATGAAAAGAGACATTAGTGTATTCTTGAGCTCCCTGATCTATTCAGTAATGAAACATTCAAATCCTGACACAAATATTTCCCAATGCTAACTCTGATAGACATAAAGGTCCCTATTAATAGTATTCCCAAATTCAATGAATCGACATTGGTGATTCCCTTCTGACCTTCAGCTCATCGGCACTTGTACACGGGGAGGTATTTTTGCCAAAATAGTCAATTTTTAGTCATTTTTCTACATTGACGAGACCTAAAGCATCAAATTTATGCTCTTTGTTTGATAACATCAACACTACATCAACAATGTTTTGAAAATTTTTGACCCCCTTGTGGATTCCATTTTCAGCTTTTTTGAGGCAATTTCCAAACCCCTATAACTTGGTCAAATTGAGGTCTATTTTAATGCAATTTTTTTATTTGGAGTAGAATTTCATGCTCTTTAGTGCTGTGTAGGTATTTTTTTCATTTTGATGGAGAAATTTCTTAGAATTTGTAATTTTTTATGATTGTTTCTATTCAATCCTGATTTTTGCAATTTCATAGGCTTCATTCGGGCTCATATGAGCACATTATCAAGTGTCACTTGTTTTAAAGTCCATAATTTTTTGTCTACTTTTTAGACTTAGTATCATTTCGGAGCCATTATGAGTGGACATAGCACTTTCAGTATTTGGTCTATTTTTGCCTTTTTTTGGTACTTGTAATTTGTTGGATCCTGTAGTGACCTTGTGTCTTATTTGTTTGAGTCTCCTATAGTCTTACTTTTGTAGTTTTAATCATTGAAATCAAAAATCTACTTTGGCCAGTTTTAGCAAGTGGCAATTGTACATGCACTACATACAAAGTGCCAAAATCATCTATTTTGGGGGGGTTATTCCATTCATTTCATTTTGGGGGCTGCATTGATTTGTTGATCTATTTTTCCTCACATTATAAGTCCATCATGGCCAAAATCATAGAATATACAATCCATCCTACAATGTGCATTTAACTAGGGATAATTATTAGTCATGGGAAAAAGGTATCATCGCATATTGTAGATGGTTGAAGATTTTTCCTCATCTTTATGGACTCATTCCTATGCCAACTTCTCAGTGGAAATAATTAGCTTGGTTTGAAGAGAATAGAGATATCATAGGATTCATATATTACAACATCAATTCCTTTCCTGAAGTCAAATCCAAGCTTCATTATATTTAGTGCCCACACACATGTTGGCTCATTGTTTGGGAACATTTTGGCTATCCTCATGCTCCTACATTCCCAAAAGATCCAGCTGCAAATTACCTATTTCTACTTGATGATGTAGATAATATTCCTTATGATAAGCATACCTTATGGCTTCTTAAACATAGTGCAATACTTGATTGTTGTGATGAGTTGAAGACTCAACTTAAATGTGCTTCTACTTATCTAGTTGAGATCAGCTCTACTATTGCTAATAATAATTCTTGTACTCCTTCATCTATAGTTTCTTGTGATTGAGTGCAACAAGATATTCCTTGTCTTCCAGATATAGTTCCTGGAGATGACTTCTTCAAAGAAATTGCAGGCTTATTTGTAGAGTCCTACATTGAGGATTTGAGAGACATCATTGATGACATTCATCTTCTCTTTACTAAGTCCATGATCCTTCTTCAGTTGTTGCGAGGGAACACTTTGACAATCATCATTCTCCACTTGATCTTTCTTTCGAGTTTGGCATGATTGTGTATCCTTTGATACAACATTTGGAAGAGGTCCTTTTATCTTTAGAGAAGACATTTTAGTCTTTGGAGATTAGCATTCATGAGTCTCAAACTTCACTTGAGATGTCACATTGCATGGTTGATTTTACTCATCTTGGAGATTCCTATTTAGTTTCCTAAGACGTCATACATCTTGAGGATTCTTCCTAGAGATGGGGGAGGATTCATTAATACACCTATGACATTATTTCTTCCTAAGGGGAAGAACATCATTCATTTTTCATGGTGTACTTTCTACATTCATCCAGGAGCATCTACCATTGGTGTACCTTCTACATGGAGCGGAGGGGGGGGGGGGGGACTACTTTGTCTCTCTAACTAATTCCTATTTCAAGGATACATATTTGTCTCTGGGGCTTGATCCAAATTCTTATATGGATCAATTACTAGTAGTTTCTTGTTTGTCACCTTCTATTGGGTATGTTCCTAATTATTTAGTGGCATCTTCATCAACAAAGGACATGGTGACACATGAGAACACTTCAAAGACTTTATACTTAATTTGGATTCCCCTTCCTTCTTCCTATCCATAATGGGAAGACCTGTTGTACTTATACTTGGTGTATCTTCTTCCTAAGGGGATAAATGTTATTTGTAGGCATTGGATTAGCTTTTGTCTTCAAACACTTACCATCCTTCGAGGATATTACTCATTACGGGGGGAATATCATGTCTCCTTGTTTCCTTCCTATGGGGGAATTCTAGATTGTATACACATGATGTATGTCGTAATGGGGGAGTCTTGATTACTCCATCCATCCATGTATCTTATTTTTTCATCACTATTTTTGGGAGAGGGTTCTTCCCATGAGGTTTTCCCTCTTTCTTTGATTTATGAGAGATTACATTGTGTTTTCATATTGTACATGGATTCCTAACATGGCCTAGTAGTCGGGACCCATCATGCATTATCATCTAATATTGTGAGCTTAATTGCATTCCCCTAAGTCACACCTAAGGGGGGTTGTTGGTGTAATTAAATATTCACTAATTATATTTTACTTAACTTTACTTAGGATAATGCATTTGCATATTAGTTATCATGTAGACACATAGGAGTTTCCATTTTATTTTAGCACATCGTGTAGGACAATTCCACTTTAGGTAGTGATAGTTGTTATCTTATTCCACTTTATGTGTGCGATCAACCTTTAGTGCTCTTATCACATGATCATCCTCTTATTGTTGCACATGTTTCACATACTTTGTTGGATAATGGAGGATGATCCACCTTTGGTGGACATGTGATTGCACCTTGTGTGGTTGATAGCTTATCTCTTGCATCTCTCCTAGTTATCATGCATTGCCTATATATTCAGGCACATCTACTTTGTATTTATCAATTTTGCATCCATTATTATTTTGATCATTATTGAATCAATCAATTGATCATATAATTTTCCCTATCTCTCTTTGCTATGATTTGAGATTCTAGATCTTGGTATTTTCATTATTTTCCTTAGGAAAATTCATACAGTCACCATCCCATATAGTTTATCCCAATAATTATTACCATTTCCAGTGCATAATACATTGTCGAAGTCATCAACCAATACTATTTCAGTGGAGTCACTTGACTTCATTCAAAAAAATATTGAGGACCTTGTGACTAACATTTTAGAAAATTGTCATAATATAGGTAAACAACTTAGGCCTAGGAGTGTAAACTTATTGAATGCATGGAAGACCACTAAGTTCAATTGTTCTGTGATGTCAAAGAAAAATATCATGTAACTTGTACTATTTTAGATGCATATTATGACATCTTAAAATAATCTTGTTATGCAATATTCTATGGAGTTGAAGATTTGAGAGATCTCAAGCTCTCATTCCATGAATTCTAGGATCGAGTGTGGCGTTCGTGAATAACACGGAGTAATGTGTGTTAATTATTATTATTATTTTTAAACAAGGTGGAAATTCCACTTAATATATTTTTACAAACTGGTTAAGTGAGATCTCCCAGAGAAAAGAACCAGCGAAGAAAAACTGTAGTCATTGCCCATCAAAATATGAATACAAGTTTCTGGCCCAAGCTAGATACCAAATAGAAATATGACTAAGGAGCATGCAAGCTCATTCAGAGTGAATACCAATATACATTATACAATATCAGAAAATGAACAAAGTATACATATGAGATTTCCATGTGTACATTATCTTAGATGTACACATCTTACATATCACCCATTGGGTGTATACAGTTGTTCCATTACACATTGTAACAAAGTTTTGAATGTACATATTGTTCTCTACCAAATTTATACTACCAAAGTTGGTCTTACTTACATGCTCTATACACAGTAGAAAGAGTCAAGTATCGATGTCTAATTCACCATAGATGAAAAATATTTAGCAATTTCAAATAATATTGTTTCCCGCTCAAATGCATGTTATCTTAAGCTACTCATTAATTGGATGTATACATCTAATCTATTGCACATTGTAACACAAAATTTTAAATGTACATATTTTTCTCTAACAAATGTATGGCATAAGGGCCCGTTTGGTAGCGAGAATTAGACTGGAATTGACATTTGTTTGTTCCCATTTCGTCAAATCCTCAGTTTGGGAGTGCAACATAGAAATGGAAGTGGAAGATGTAAATGCTCATTTTGGCTCAAAATGAGCATTTACATCTTCCACTTGAAAAGGTGGAATTGGAATTTGAGGGCCAAATTCCACTTTTTCAATGCCCATTTTATAAAACCTCATCGGGTCTGTGGGCTTCATTATTTCAATTTTGGCGTCCTCATTGTTTTTGCGTCCGCACTGTGAAGGAGGGCTACCATTTCATTTTTGAGATGAAGCATTCTGCACTGCGAAGGAGGGCTACCCATTCATTTTTGAGGTGAAGCATTTTGCATTGCAAAGGAGGGCTACCCATTCATTTTTGAGGTGAAGCACTCTGCACTGCGAAGGAGGGCTACCCATTTGTTTTTGAGGTGAAGCATTCTGCACTGCGAAGGAGGGATAACCATTCTGCACTGCATTGTTTCACGATGAAGTGCTTGCATTCTTCAATCTGGTATGTGAAGCCCTCCAATGTACAAAGTTTATACTCCTAGAAAACTTTGTACACTAGAGGGCTCTATCTCTGATTTTGTAACAAACCTGTGGCAATGTTTTGTAGTTATTCTTTACCTTTTGAAGCTTCATCTTCGGTATGATATGAGGATATTACATGGAAGAACATGTCATTTCACTTTCTATTGTATTTTCAGTTATCATAGGGTTTTCATCTTTCATGCGAAGCCCTCCAGTGTACAAAGTTTATACTCCTATAAAACTTTGTACACTGGAGGGCTCTATCTCTGATTTTTTAACAAAACTGTGGCCATGTTCTATAGTTATTATTTACCTTTTGAAGCTTCATCTTCAGTATGATATGAGGATATTACATGGAAGAACATGTCATTTCACTTTTTGTTGTATTTTAGTGCCTTTGCAATCATGCCATTAGGGTTTCTTTATTGTGTATCTTGAAACATGGACTAGTGGCCACGCTTCTTCATTTCTTGTATAAACACCTGTAGATTAAAACAATATTCAAAACACCCAAAACAATTATCATGAGGTTTTTTCCCTCGGCTTTCCTTGTAGTTAACTGCCACTAACTACACAAACAAATAAAAACACCCTATAAGAACCAGTTTAGAAAAATACTAAGCATAAAATTTTGAGGGAAAAAAGGTAGTTACAAATAATAACTCCATCATATGTCTAGATGGTTTAATAAAGTTAACTTTGAAATTTACAACACACGTTATCATATTTAGCTTTTGTCAAGTTAATTCTCAATCCTACAAATTACAAGTAATGATGGTTATTTTGTGCTTTTGTAAAACCACTACATGAACATTCAACATCTCTATACCTGCTATAGAAACATAGATACATGTGACTGTCACAGTTTGATAGTTTAGAAGAACAAAACATTGTATAGGGCCAGTATAGGGTTGGTTGGTAATAAGAGTATAGATCAAACATGAAGGACTATTCAAAAGGTATGGAATGGTCATAGTCAGATTTGGTAATTGAACATGGCACTAGTACATTTGACATCATTTTTCGACCGTTATTTTTGACCATTAATGAAAATGGTTTAGGTTGGTCGGGGTATAGAAGGAAGAATTTGTTTTTTTTTAAACCATGCCCGTGTTCATCAAAATTTTGATGAATACGGGCATATTACTTAAAAATAACATTTCAATTCTCATTTTCACTTTTACGGAGTACGCGAATTAGGATTGTGAGTTTTGAGTACGTTCCTTCTCTATTTTTTTTCATTTCTTATGGTTGATAGCACAACAAGTTTAACTGATATTTCGGCAGTGTTGTAGTAACTCTAATGCATTTGTGTTATTAGTTTTTGTGCATTCATGTTTAACTAATAAACAGTTTGCATTGTGTTTATTCCTCTCTGTCCCATGACATTTTGTCAGGCCGAACTCAACACATTGTGTCAGCTTGGCCATGAAGTCGTGGCCCTAATGGGTAACTCAACACCTATTCATAACAGTTATCCTATTTCAATGCATGAAATTTGCTCAATCTAATAAAGGAAGTACTACACAATGGTATCCATACAGTCCCAAATCCTAGATAGTATTTCTTTATGTCTTAAAATGGCCATATACAAGAGGAATTAGCCTTGAGGGCTCTGCAACACTAGAAACTCCAATTTTTGGTTCTAAACCCTTGCTTTCTAGGGCATCTTCAATCTCCTGTAGCAACACACTTCCGCCTCCAATCGGTGATTGAATCACCTTCAATTCAATGTAATAAACTATTCCAAATCATAAAATGTATATCTTAGGTGGATAGATCGTCCACTGTTACACCCGAGCCACCATCTTCATTGTATTTCTTTACTGTTCTGACTATACCCGCACTGTTTGTTTAATCCTGCACATGTAATGTTAATAGTGACATATATTAAAATTTAAGTATTGACATTCCATGAATATCAAGCCTTCATATTCATGGAATGTTCCTCTTTATTCCTGAGTCCCTACGGTAATAGAAAACTAAAACAAGAAATGTTGTCTGATAAACAACTGTCCCAACAGCAGTCTCACTGCAAAATGAAACTCATTCAAAGTAGATAGTTTTGAATAATGAACCCTATCGATTCATTTGCAAATCAAACTCATCAAATTGAGTTTCCAAGAATGGATGGAATCGCAGAGAAACAGAGAGTTTTTATTCCTTTTAGTTCACCAATAGTTTGTAGTTTACATGTTTAGTTTAGAGGACTCCATTTTCCACCATTTCATTTTGGTGAACTTGGTGTGTCTTACACTTGCATAATTTTTTATTTTTAGTTTTAGATTTGATTTTGTCCTAATTGTTTAAAATCTAGATGTATTCATCTATGGTTTGTGTACTTGGATTGGTTCAATAGTCCTAAAATTGCACACTTTACCACTTACATCATGCATTTAGCATATTTATCATTTGAAAAAAGAAAATTGTTTCCTTTTTATTTTCAAACAGTTTCATGATGCATATATTTCATAGATGTGATAGTGTCCTAACATCCCATGTATCACTCTATCCTTCTTGTAAATATTCTCCTACCTATGAAGACATTCTGATGCAAGAGATTATCAATAATTCTTTAAAAAATCCCCTTCCTAAGGATGAATCATGTTGATCCTTCTCCTAAAATGTACCTTCACCATGAGGATATTTTAGTGTAAGATGATAATATTATAAATACTTTTCTTAATGCTATTTTACCTTTCATGTTGTAGACTAGGATTTGAGCGTGCACCTAAATCTGTTTTGAAGGCCAAAGACAAACAAACGTCATAGCATATTATCAAATCAAATTTAATGGTAAACAAACTAAAATCAAAGCCACCTCAGTTTTGTTAGAGTAATCATACTTTATGCTTATTAATTAAATCACTTTGGTTTAATTAATTAAGTCATTTATTACTCTATTTACTTAAGCTATCTTTTAGGTGCATTATAATTAATATATTTATTAATTATAATGTGCAACCTAGCTTTATTTTTTGCTTTATAGCTTTAGGGTTTTATTGTTCACCTATATGGTTGAACCCTTTGTACACTCTTTTTAGACAATTCACTTATTGGATCATAATAGAGATTGCTCTTTGCATGTCCATAAGATGTCTCTGGCTTTTTGGCCTCCATGATTTTTCTTGCTTCTGTGCTTTGCTTCTTCCATGTGACAGGGTTATGCATGCAGGTGTTCTTGGGAGATTAGTATTTCACCTAATCTAACAAGTTTAAGCCTAAAACGGATGCGCCCATGCACCGTTTGATATGCTTGGATATAAATGGATGTGGGTGTGCAAACTCAAGCACTTGGAGCATGCAAATAGGATGATTTGAGGATCAAGAAGATCCAAAATGACACAAAATAGGTATGAGAAACCTATTTTGCCTCAAAGGCCTCAAGAACACACAAATATGCAAAGCTAAAAGATGAACTAAGATTGATTAAACAAGAAATGAATCTATGTTAATCCAATTAAACTAATTTAAATGTGATTTAAGCTTGAAAATGATCTAAAATGATGAGTTTATGCTTATGCTAGAATGAAAATGGCATTATAACTTTTCTATTGAGTTTGAGAGTTGAAAGATGATTTGCCTTAGGAAGTGAGGGTATTTATAGGAAAAGGGAAGGGCTTGGTTAAAAAGGATGAGTCAGAGTTAGGGCTAAGGTTAGGGTTGAGTCAAGGACAAGTGTCTTGACAAGTGTCAAGGGAGGATTGAGTTGAAAGTTTGAGGGCATGTGCACAATTTGGTAAATGTGCCCAAGGCCAAGAGGTGGCAAGGAAGGGATAAGAAGGTCTTAAATGCATAATGAATGCATGTAAGAAAGATAAGGAAGGCTTAAATGCATCCTTAAATGCATTTGCAAGAGGTGGCCATCTTTGTTGACTAAGGAGGATGACTAAGAGGAGGTTAGCATTAGTTTTGGTAAACCTTTTGCTAATGGAATGTGACAAGATTAGAAAGGGGATTAGGATTAGGATTAGGGGATTTTAGGATTAGGATGGGTGAAGAGGTTGGGTTGAGAAGTTTCTAGAAGAGTCTAGAATTCTCCTAGGTTTTATGGAATAAAAGTTTATTCATTCCAAAAGCTTAAGTTTGGGAAAATTTATTGAAATATTTTCAATAAATATGAAAATTAAATATTTAATCTTAATTAAATATTTTGAGTTGAGATTAGGGTTAGAAAAGATGGGATTAGCCTTTTAATCGAAATTAAGAAGGGATTAGAAGATTTTGGAAGAGGTTAGTGGTTTTAGGAAAAAAAAAGCCAACTTTTGGTCAAAAAATAAATTAATTATTTTTTGAGGGATTTTTGGTCAATTTATTAATTAAAATAATTAATAAATAGGGGATTAATGTTTAAATAAGATTTAAATATTTTTGGGAGGGATTTCTTAATTAAATATTTTTAATTAAGAAAAAGAGATTTAATGACATAAAAATAAATTAATTAATTAATTAATAAATGATGATGTCATCAGGGATTTTTCAGAAAATAAAAATACTTTATTTTCTAAAGGATTTTTAGGTGTCTACATTTTGCCCCTCTTTGATGCGATGCCGCAAGTGGCATGGCTTCAAAGACAAGAAAATAAGATGCCCCAGGCTAGAATTTAGAGAAATAAGGGATTGTGCCCCCTCGAGAAAATAACGCAAGGAGTAAACATTGTGGAATTTTCTCGAAAGGAAACAGAGAAGGAACGAATGAGGAAGCAGGGGAGATAAATTACCAAGCTTCCAAGAGCAAAGATGGGTGAATGCAAGATGAGATGGAAATGGAAATGCAAGATGCAAGATGCAGCTATATGTAAAGATGCAAGATTAATCTATATGATGAATGCAAGGGACCAGATAGCTCCAAGTGCAAATGGGAGTGCACAACCTAGATTTAATATAGCTATGTTAGAGACCTGCCAAAGATACTGGGATCATGAGGCCTGTCAACAACGTCGCAGAGGACTGACGAGGACTGACGCTAAACAAACACACAGGGTTGCCCCAACATCACACATGAAGTGCAGAGGCGACATGGCGGATCCGATGCTACCACAAACACACAACTGACATATATTTGAGATTTGGGACGAATAGCTTGAAGCCGGCGGTGGTTGGGGTAGTTGCTGCTGTGCTGCTTGGGTGAAGGCGGTTTGTTGACTTGCAACCATAGATGTAGGGGATTGAGATGGGATCCCCCATGCCTTCATTTCTTCTTGTGTAAGGCCCCACTGAGAGCTTGTGTTAGGGTGCACTGCAGCGGATGATGGAATGGTAGGAGCAACGGGAGCTTGGGACACAAATGATGTTTGAGAGAAAGGAGCTTGTTGAGGTTGTGGTTGAGCGGATGCTTGTGAGGAGGAAAATGAAGGAAACACCTAAGAGAAAGATGAGGTTGGAATGGGAAGCGATTGCGCTAACCCCAAAGAAGAAGGTACGGGTGCTTGGGGGGTGAAGGGTGACGGTGCTCCTTTGATGGTGAAAGGCGTTGCTTGACTTGCGGATGGCGGCGGTGTAAAAGCTTGTGTGAGAGGTGGAAGCTGACTTTGGGTTTGGATTTGGGCTTGGGCAGCCATAGCAGATGATGAAGCAAAAGGGGTAGGAGATGGAGCGGATGGCGCTGCAGCTTGTGTTGTGGGACTGGCGAGGCTTCCTTGCAAGAAAAGGGGAATGGTGGAAAGCTCTTGGGGTGTTTGCATGATAGGACCGGGAAATGATTGGACAAACGGAGAATACGCTTGTGCTGGAACTTGGATAGTTTTGATGGGGATGCGTGGATAGAGAGATGGTGGGATGGAAGTACTTTCTGGCAGATAGTGGGCAAATGTGCTTTGCTGATGTTGCGGTATAAGGGCATTGGTCGCTGGTGGGCTTTCTGGAGGATTTACAAATGCTTGGTTTGCCAAGGGGGATGAAGGGATGTTTGGATCTTCACATGGGTTACTGGCTTGGATGTGGGGATTGTAGGTCATCATGGCGTTGGTGAAAAGTTTGGGATCGGATGAGGTTGTTGGTGGATAAGGATTCATGCTTCTTCTTTTCCGAGATCTGGTCTCAACAGGCATGGAGATGCAAGTGCTAAATGTATGCAAGATGTTTGGCTAAAAGATGTTGATGGATGCAAAGTTGATGAACTTCTAAAGATGATGACTTCTAAGATGCAAATGCAAAGATAGGGATCAAGATGGCAATGATGGAAGCTGGATGGAACGGATATGGATCAAGACAGTGGAGGAAAGATAGGTTGCTGGTGGAAAGCTGGTGAAAGATTACTGAGCGGTCAACAAATGAGCTGCTATTTTTCCCAAATGGAGGATCAGAGATATGATGGGGTCAACCTAAGATAGACTGATGATCTTCGGTCAACAAGTTTCTTATCAATGCACTCCAATCTCTTGCTCGAGATGATGGCTATGCAAGGACAAGGTTTGATTTCTTTATGACAACATGTTGTGTCAAAAAAGAGGATGATGGTCTCTGATCTTGGATATAGGATAGGAACAACTCAAAAGGTAGAACACTAAGTGTTGGTGGATCTCTAGATTTGGAACAAAAGATGATGGATTTGTTGGAAAGATATGGAAAGCTGATGGGGGGAATGCTGGTGGAAAAGGTTTTGAAGGGTGAAGGGACAATGCTCTAGAAGGATGATGCAAGTGCAAATGACAAGGACTGATTCTAAAATGCTGGTAGGAGGATGAATGCAAATGCAACTAAGGTTTTGATTAATGATGCAAAGATGAAAGCTAGAATGAAACTAAGATGCAAGGATGTTTGAGACAAGATTTCAAGATCTGAAGATGGAACAAGACATGAACAAGGATTTGGCTAATCTTCTGGCTCAAGGTTGACAAAGTGATGGTTAACTCAGAAACGGAAGGTGAACTGTTTGATGCGGGCGTTATGGGCAATGTTCTCAAGTCTGGCTTGGGATTTTTCCTCTGCTTGGGTTGCTTGGATAATGGATTGATAGGTCTTGGTGTTCTTCTTGGCAAATTTTCGCTCTTGATAGGCTTGGGATTTGGGCAACTTCGCTTTAGGATGTTTGCTCTTGCTGGGTATCACTTTGGAAAAGAGGCTTTTGATTTTGAGGCAAAGGTTTCCAATGGCAAAAGTTAAAGTCAAAGCAATCTCCGCAAGGGACAAAGCAACCCTGCGGGATACAAACAAAGACAACTGACTCTGACAAAGCTTTGAAAGTGTATGTTTCAACAAGTGTTTTTACGGAGTCTTTGACTATCAAGCACTTCAAACAGATCTACCTAAGGAAGGTGAGTATCAAAATCGCTTGCCCACAGCTTGGTATCTCCCAGAAGGGAATACAAATGGTGAGTAATCTTGAGGCGACCCGGTAAACCCCTTGGAATCGGTCCTTGCACAAGGATTTTGATACTTTCGGATGTAGATAGGGTAGCCTCTATTTTATCAAGTTTTTAATAGTTCCGTGGTGTCTCCATACCCGGTTTTGCTGATCATCCGTGACTCACTTAAGAGCCTTGCCAATAATGCTGGGGGAGAGGAATGTTTACCATCCCTAGACACGTGTTTGGCACGAACGCCCGGCGATTAAGAGATATAAGTGATTCTTTTGGACTTCACTTATTTGTATACCGGCCGGAGGGGATACCGGTTTGAGGTCGTTCTCCGAGGAGAAAGCGCTTCTCCTTGGACAGGCCTCGCTAAAAGTAGAACAGGTGAACTTGTCCAAGTTCAAATGTTCCACGTTGCTTATTCTAACAAGGATTATGCAAGAATTGAAAAACTCCTACATGCACATCAAGCAGATTTTGTTCATTTTCCCAAATTTGATTAAGTGATGTTTGAACTTTGAAATGAAGACACTCGTGATTAGATTTTGATTTGTTCCTTTCTCCAAAAAGTAAATCGAGCGTTTGCAAGTTTTTTGACTTGGGCATTCAAGATTGAGTGTGCGTGTTGATTAAGAACTTTTTTAAAAAGCTTTGTTTTGATCTTTAAGGCATTCAAGATTGTGTTTGCTTTTCAAATAGAAAATGACGCTTTAGGACCTAAGTTCTTCCTTTTAGCTTCATTCAAGATTTTGTTTTGACTCATTTGAATGCAGATTTGATGTTCTTTTTATGCCCAAAAAGATATGATCATTCCTACTTTGCATGAATGCATTGTTAAAAATCCTTGATGTTGCAAGGATGCAAATGCCTTGATTAATTTTTTTGTTTTGTTTGTTAGAACAAATTTTGCAAATTTTAGTCCTTAATGCATTCAAGAATGATTTGGGGGTTTATTTTAAGCACTAAAATAAGGTGTGTATGATTTTGCTTCCTTATGGATTTTATTATTATTTTTGAAAAAAAAATGGCCATGACCTCCTTGCTAGAAGAAGAAGAAGAAGGAGACGGAATAGAAGAAAAATATAGACAAGAAGAGGAAGAAGAATATAGACAAGAAGAAGAAGAATGGATCTAAGTGCTACGTCCACCTATAAGCTTTGAAAAATCTGAAAATGGTCTAAAACTCATCAGAATGTTTGCAAAGAACCCGTGAAGTGGGTCCCACCGGGCGTGCCAGAATGTAGACTAGGATTTGAGTGTGCACCTAAACCTGTTTTGAAGGCCAAAGACAAACAAACGTCATAGCATATTATCAAATCAAATTTAATGGTAAACAAACTAAAATCAAAGTCACCTCAGTTTAAGCCTAAAACGGATGCGCCCATGCACCGTTTGATATGCTTGGATATAAATGGATGTGGGTGTGCAAACTCAAGCACTTGGAGCATGCAAATAGGATGATTTGAGGATCAAGAAGACCCAAAATGACACAAAATAGGTATGAGGAACCTATTTTGCCTCAAAGGCCTCAAGAACACACAAATATGCAAAGCTAAAAGATGAACTAAGATTGATTAAACAAGAAATGAATCTATGTTAATCCAATTAAGCTAATTTAAATGTGATTTAAGCTTGAAAATGATCTAAAATGATGAGTTTATGCTTATGCTAGAATGAAAATGGCATTATAACTTTTCTATTGAGTTTGAGAGTTGAAAGATGATTTGCCTTAGGAAGTGAGGGTATTTATAGGAAAAGGGAAGGGCTTGGTTAAAAAGGATGAGTCAGAGTTAGGGCTAAGGTTAGCGTTGAGTCAAGGACAAGTGTCCTGACAAGTGTCAAGGGAGGATTGAGTTGAAAGTTTGAGGGCATGTGCACAATTTGGTAAATGTGCCCAAGGCCAAGAGGTGGCAAGGAAGGGATAAGAAGGTCTTAAATGCATAATGAATGCATGTAAGAAAGATAAGGAAGGCTTAAATGCATCCTTAAATGCATTTGCAAGAGGTGGCCAAGAGGTGGTCATCTTTGTTGACTAAGGAGGATGACTAAGAGGAGGTTAGCATTAGTTTTGGTAAACTTTTTGCTAATGGAATGTGACAAGATTAGAAAGGGGATTAGGATTAGGATTAGGGGATTTTAGGATTAGGATTAGGGGATTTTAGGATTAGGATGGGTGAAGAGGTTGGGTTGAGAAGTTTCTAGAAGAGTCTAGAATTCTCCTAGGTTTTATGGAATAAAAGTTTATTCATTCCAAAAGCTTAAGTTTGGGAAAATTTATTGAAATATTTTCAATAAATATGAAAATTAAATATTTAATCTTAATTAAATATTTTGAGTTGAGATTAGGGTTAGAAAAGATGGGATTAGCCTTTTAATCGAAATTAAGAAGGGATTAGAAGATTTTGGAAGAGGTTAGTGGTTTTAGGAAAAAAGGCCAACTTTTGGTCAAAAAATAAATTAATTATTTTTTGGGGGATTTTTGGTCAATTTATTAATTAAAATAATTAATAAATAGGGGATTAATGTTTAAATAAGATTTAAACATTTTTGGGAGGGATTTCTTAATTAAATATTTTTAATTAAGAAAAAGGGATTTAATGACATAAAAATAAATTAATTAATTAATTAATAAATGATGATGTCATCAGGAATTTTTCAGAAAATAAAAATACTTTATTTTCTAAAGGATTTTTAGGTGTCTACACATGTACCTAAATGACATTGTTGCTAACAATGAATCAATAAGTGATATTGTTGATCCCTCTCCCAAAGTTTTCCCTACTCATGATGATATCTTGGAATAAGAGGATGATATGATTAGCATAATTCTTGATTCTTTTCCTTCAAGTGATGAATCATTATATATAAAAGAGCCTAATCAAGTCAAGTAATTCACATTTCTAGTCTTGTGAATTCTAAAATTATTGTCCATCTTTGTCAAGATACCCATCAACCTCAATAATTTTTCAAAAAGCATTTTTAGGATCCAAATAAAAAAGCAATGTTGCTGTCAAGACCCCTATCATTATGCTTTGATGGATGTCCATACCCTATTCCAAAGCTCCCATTTTGGCAATATCTAGGAAGGATGCTGACAGGTTGTCAAATTTGATTTTACACGTGTTGATTGCATTTGCTTGAAATTTTCTAAAAGCCTTTTCAGCAAGTATATTTTGTGATTATCCTACAATCATGGCATTCCATAAAACCATGATTCTTAAATGCATTTTGTCAAAAAGTTCACTGGCCTTTGTCTATACTTCCACATTTTGCATACATTTTGCAAGGCAGGGTGTTAAAGAATACAGATCAGAATAAAGAATAAATGTAATGCTTTTTCATAATCGAACTTCTGCTGGATTAGATAATTGCCATTGTGATTGATTTCTAAATAGAAGATATGATCTCATATAAGTAAAAGAATGAACGGTTATTATTGTGAAAGGACATGACCGTACATGACTGAACAGTTACCTAGGGTCATGTCTTTCCACAATAATAATCGTTTGATAACAATCAACTTATAATTATAATGATGTCGTTTCATATTACTATTTTAACACTTAACACACGATGCACGGTAATATCATGATTATCAACTTCAGCGATATAGGTCACAATATGTATATGTATCATGACTGCAGTCATGATACAGATTTTGACCTTCACAAGCTTTGCATGCAAAGGTAAAGTATCACACTTATTGACTCAGTCGAGGTGGTGGTTTTATTCTTCATGATTCAAATTTGCATGCAAAGGTAAAGTATCACAGTTCTATTCTTATTTTAACACACATGCAATGATAAGAATTAAATGATATTCATTTCTTTTCCACATGAAGGTGTAAGACATGAGAATTATCTAAACAATTTACTTTCTCTTGATTTGGACCACAATACAGAAGAATTATCCAAACCATTTATTTTATCTTGATTTGGATGTAGATCAATGTATAACTGAGAATAATGAAAGTAGACTTACGGAGATTAACACTATAATGCATTTTTTGTTATTGCATTTTTTAAAATCTTGTTATGTTGGTTTCCTATTTATTTGCAAAGAGAACTTAGATAAGGACTACGAAAATTTCTTCTATGGCTTTGACAAAGGCAAAGTAGGTTGATATTCTTGTGGGGTCAAAATAAACACAAAAATCTCTTAGAGGTGCTTGTGTGGTATGTAAGTTCCCTTGTATAATGATTATAGTTGACATACATCAGGGGAAATTTATTGAAGTAGTGGTTTCCCATATTATTTCTAGATTATATCCAAATAAAGAATGGCCATGGAAGGTCCAATCACTTAATAAAATGAATGATATTGGGATGTTTGTGTTGATCCCATGTTGAAATGTTTCAGGTAGGAAATAGATTAGAGGTGTAAAGTCCAAAGTGGTGAATTTTGTAATAAATAATAATTAGTATTCCTCTTCCATACTAACAAATGGTTTGGGGTGCTTGAGTTTTTTGTGGCTCCTCTTGCCTTTTGATCATTATCAATATGTACACGAGGAAAAATCTATTAACTAATGACCACTCATGGATATTGGTCATCCAAGAAATGACTTAGAATATACATGGGTGAGATTTTCACAAAGATCAAAAACTCTTAATAACTGTCTATAGAAAGCTCCAAAAATAATACTTAGTTATATTAAACTATTGTTTAATAGTATCTATCACATAAGATTGTACATCCTTAAAGCTAACTTTTGTAAGTCATTCAATTCCCTAACATTAGCAAATGGAAAATAAGAATTTTCAGAATGAAGTGTTTATATTTTGGTGAGATTTTTAACTACATGCAATAAAAGCCCTCTAGTGAGAACATCTCTTAGAGTTTCTTATGTGCTTTGTGGGCTCCCTTTAATTTTTATGATTACCAATATAGATAGATGTCAAAAGAAATTACCACAAATAGAAAATTGGTTATTGTGGATGGCTTCACCAATGACAATTAAGAATCTCACAGATAAAAATGCCTAGATGATCTTAGATTTGGAAGATCCAATTACTAAAAGAAGGATTGGTGTGATATAATTCCACACTGATAATAATTGTGAGATAAGGAAGGCCTATCAAGTATCACATACATCAAAATATTTTCCATTTTTGAAGAAGGATTCGGGATGAAAAATAAGTTGATATGTTAGTATTGTCCTTGTTGATGTTAATGTTACTTGTTGCCACTATTCATGAGGCAGTGTATAAGCAATGACTAATCACAAAATATTGGCCATTGTGAATGACTTCAATATAGTTATATTTTTTATATAAATACCCAAAGGCAAGTATTATATGGAGTATATGTAGTGGAGCATACTTCTTACATTATAAGTTTTAAGAATGGGAGAGACTAAAAGGCTTAATGAACTCAATTTTGTGGAAGAAATCAAATATGCAAAAAGATAAATATTCACTATAATTGACATGTCATGACATAACCCTCTTACGTGCACATAGCCTTGTAGGCACAATCTGTCATTTTTGTGCAGTTACCTGTGTATCTCTTATATTTATGTATTTGTTCTTGTTGGTTTGCCTGATACAAGACATATGATTGAGTTTTTTTTTCAAATATTAGAGGTCAAAAAGAACAAAGAACTAAAGAGAAGAAATAGATGATGTTGCAGTGGAAAATATTTGTTTGGAAAGAGAAGATTATGTTCCAATGAGCATGAGTTGTGCTAGAGTATGAATGGAACAAGTAGAATAAAGGATAGCAACTTCTTCAAGAGATGAAGTCTTCCTAGTTTACATGAAATTCATCATTCTAGCAATTGTAATAGTCAGTGGAGGAGGAAAATTTTAAAATAATGAACAACAAGAAGATGAAGATCCATATTCCAAGGATGACCCTAGACACTTTGATATAGAATGAGGGAAAGAAATTGTGGAAAATAAATTTCCTCAGATTCATATAAATCTAGAATTAGAATACCTTAGAATGATCCATTATTTTTAATGCAGCAGAAGAGAAAGATCTTAAAATAATTTTGCATATATGTCATGGATGACCCTAGACACTATGATATAGAATGAGGGAAAGAAATTGTGGAAAATAAATTTCCTCAGATTCATAATCGGAGGATGGGACTGAATCATAACTCTAATTGAGTATCTCAGATGCATGAAAGACTTCTTGTAACCACGACCACTGAAAACACCCAATGAACGGCCATTCCAGAATTACAACAGGCATTGACATTTCAACAGCTAGCAATATGGAGAGTTAATTTTTATGTGATAAAGAGACTTCATGACACATAATATTATAAATATCTATTATAAAGGTAGCTTCGTAGCGTTTATAAATAGCTATTATAAAGGTAGCTTCATAGCATTATATTGAAAACAACAAACATGTGACCATTCACTCTGGTGGAGATAATTGATAACGTAAGACTATTATTCATATTTTTCTGATAGAGAATAATAGGTGTGCATGTATAGTTTTTTTAGATAGTAAAAATTGACATTCAAATAAAAAGGTATATTGATTTGATGAGTACTTGGCAAGCTGATTTTTGACTTACACTTGGATTTGGATTTGGTTTTGGTTAAAAGAATTAGCCAATAACTTGGCATTTTAAAAAAATATTGAATTAAAAATTTGATTTAAAGCTATTTTCTCTTTCTTTTCCATTGTATTCTTTATTTAAAGTGCTCAATATGTTTGACTAAGTTCCATATGTCCTGTTACAACTATTTTGGGACAGTCATCACACTATTCCCCTAAGCACAGTATGGCTTTGTCTTCTCATCCACAAGAAACTCTAACATCATTCTAAACTCTTATATACTCTGCCCATATCCATTCCAATCTATTGATCCAATCCATTCATACTTCTACACAAACAAATTAACTCACCAAAATGTTGTCATTCTGGGACAGTCATACCATGTCCATAAAACTATACCAATAGTTGAAATTATAGGTTCTTCATGGCACCTTTCAACTTGTCCAATTATGCAAACTGCCTTGCCTGGGGCAGTTGTATCTAGTTGTGAGATTTTCATATCATATTTCTCTCAGTAAGAATAGTTGTGGCATAGGATCCTTCAACTGTATGTGGACCCTTTTTCTATCTAGGAGATTTTTGTACCTTGAAACATATGAATCATTCATGTTTGTGCATCCTCATTATCTGTCTCATATTCATGTGTAGTTGATTTAAACAATAGATTCGTCACTACAATGAGAAAGTTACAACCACATGTCAAACATAAGGTGCATTTGATTGAAAGATTGGTCATTATTTACAAGACAAAAGGTCCACAAATAGTTGAAGGATCCTATGCCACAACTATTCTTAGTGAGAGAAATATGAGGGCTTCTAGCAAATATGTTAAGACATCAGATATGAAAATCTCACAAGTAGATAGATTACTAGTATTGGAAGTACTATGGACTTGTAGAGGCAATTTAACAGTTCAGGAAACTAAGAAATGAGTTGTCATTATGGTAAGCCACAAGAATGGTCTTGGGAGTATTATTGGAGGTGCTTAACTTTGGAAAGTTACCATGTTAATGTCATTAAAAAAATACAAAAATTTAAGGCTTGCGAGATTTTATGATAATGTTCTATTTGAAATAGGGTGCTCAAGTTAACAATGAAATAAAAAAATCCATGCTTGTATTCATATGATTAGGAGAGCTTTCTTTTTTTTTTCATTACTTAAGAGTAGCCTATATATGGAGGTAAGGAGTCCTACAATGTTATTCAATTTCCCTAGTTATTTACCTGATTTTATTTATTTGAATCTACTCTTTACAACTATTTTTCTATCTATACACCCTCTATTGCTATTGTAATTTCGTATGATAAATGTCCCTTTGCGTTGAGAAAATTATAGTAGAGAAAATGGTTGTTCAATAATGATTTGTATATGCAGGTTGCAAACAAATCATCTGTCTTCCACCAACGAGTCATTCCATTCAAGAAAGACCATGTCTGACGATATCAACGCAAAAAAATATAGGGAGACAATTGCTAGACTGTGGTCTAACTTAAAAAGAAAAGGTGATGGAAAATGTTATTGTCCTTGCAAAATTTGTAAGGGCTTAAAGACTCAAAGATATCTAATCAAAACAGCTGAGGAACATTGTAGGCAACATGGTCACATTGAAGGGGGAAACAAGTTTTGTCCATTGGTATGCATTTTAATAATTTATAAAATACATAAGACATGATTTCATGATGACATCATGGTCATGGTTAATATAAGGTCATCATTTTCATATAGGTCAACGTCCATGAGTTTCATGTTATGGACCATGACAATCCGGAGAATGTGGATTTCCAAATGAGGGAACATGGAGGTGTGAATATAGAAGTAGAAGGCAATGATACCATGGAAGAAGACCACGATGATGAAGAAGATCACAATGATCAAGATGATCATGATGATCAAGATGATGATGATGATGATGATGATGTTGACGCAGAGCTTGATGTACCTATACTTGAGAAGGCACATGAGCCCCTATATGAAGGCTCCAAAACAACCCTTCTTGCCGATGTATTGTTGTTGGTGAACTTGAAGGTTATGAATGGTTTATCCAACGTAGCAATGACACGTATGTTAAGGTATGTCATCTTTTTTCATTATTTTAGTCGTAATTCCCTTACAATTAACATTGGGTGAATCATGTAGCAATTAATATTCTTTAAATTAACAAATTATATTTTTGGTCGTAGGTTGATAGGTGAGTGTTTGTTACCACCATCAAACATTCTAACTCGCTCGTACCGAGAATTATTTGCCATTATGAAAGATATTGGAATGGAGTATCAAACAATACATGCATGTCTGAACGATCATATTATATATAATAAACATCATGAATTTTCAATAGAATGCCCTATTTGTCATATTAGTAGATATCAATCAGATCGAATAACAAAAAATGTGCCTCGCAAGGTTCTTCAGCATATTCCCATTATTCCACGTCTGTAACGATTATTCAAGTGCAATGGCTTGGCACAATTTATGGATTACCATGCACACAATAGAAGTCAAGATGACATTATGCAAATGCCTATGGATGGCTCGACATTTAAGAAAATAGAGGAAAAAGGTCACACTTTAAAGAAGAACCTCATAATCTCAAGCTTTCATTGGCAGCAGACGGTGTCAATCCTTTTGGAGAGATGAGATCTACTTACTCGGTGTGGCCTATTTTTGTTATCAACAATAACATACCTCATTGGTTGTCCATAAAAAAAGGAGCACATAATGTTGGCACTGATTATTCTAGGTATTTTTTGATTTAATGGTCATCTAAATTAATTTATTATTAATAATCCATCAAAATGGTCATAATAATTATGTAATGTTTTTGTTCATTCAACTAGGTAAGTACCAAGTCAAAGATATCAATGTATATATTGAGCCCCTTATCGACAAGTTGATGGTGTTATGGAATGGGGTTACTATGTATGACATCTCTAGACCAATAGGACAAAGATAATTTCAATTTCATGCTATGCTTGTATGGACAATACATGATGCCCCTAGGTTAACACATTTTTGTGGTATGTTCTCTTCTTAACACCTCTTTTTTGGTATGTTATAGTGCCAACACAAAGTTAACACATTTAATCCAATTATACATGATCTTGTAGGTCTTCAGACAAAGGGAAAATTTGTATGTCCAGTTTGTGGTCCAAAGATGAAATCTCATCATTCAAAAAGTTTAAGAAAGCAAGTGTTCGATGATAATAGACACTTTCTCCACAGAAATCATAAGTACCGAATTACCGAAAAATATCTTTTCAATGGGAAAGAAGAGACTACATCAAAGCCATAGAGAATGACACCTCACCTATGAAAGTCGACATACAATAAAATAAATCATCGAGGTAATATCATTCCATCTGATGGTTTTTGTTTCAAATTTATATTTTGATATTGTGTTTTGTTTATTGATGATGTAATTGATGCTTGTGAAGATCATCAAGGCATCAATGACCAACTTCCAAAAGGACTAAAAAGTTATCCTACGCAATTTACTAGGTTGCCATACTACAAGCAACTCTCAATTGTGCATTTATTTGATCCTATGCATATTGGAAAGAATGTAACAGAGACATTATGGAAAATCTTGGAAGGGAAGCATGACAAAGACCAAATTGTCAAAATTTGTAGTGACATTAAAGAATCCAACCATGCAATGAAAAATGGCATTCGATCAAATAACAATGTAGACCAGATTGATACAAGTGCCCTTAGTTGGTTATTGTTCGAGCAGCAGAGCAATGCTATAAAAGAAGTCATAAAAAAATATGATTTCCCACAGGATTTGCTGCGAACATAAATGATCTCATATCAAAGAAAAGTGAATTTGGGCCAGGGATGAAAACACACAATTGGCATACATTTATTAAGGTAATTCATGTTATTTTGTATTCACTATATATTTGTATACTGCATGTAGTTTTCATTGCATTCTTTTATAAAATATTGACAAGATCATTTTACAAATATTGCAGTACGTTCTACCTCTATCTCTCCCACACCACTTCATCAACAGTGTCAAACAAGTTATATATGATCTTGGAAAATACATGAGGTGGTTGTTATCTAAAGAAATCAATAAAAAAGATATTAAATATTGGAAGAGAAAAATTCCTCTTCTTATGTGTGAAATGCAAAAGTGTCTATCTTCAACTTTTTTCAATGTACAAGAACACTACCTCATACATCAAGTTGAGGAGATTGAATTGTGTGGACCTGTACCAACTAGGTTAATGTGGATGGTTGAGAGGCACTTGAAATTTTTGAAAGGATTGGTTTGACAGAGAGCACATCCTGAGGGTTCTATGGTGGAGGGATATATGGTATACCAGACCATGGTGTACATTAGTGAATATCTTCTTAAGTTTGCAGCAAAGATCCAGGTAGATCGTATTTGGGATCCCAACTCCATTAACAAATTCGAAGGGGAGTACTTGATGGGCAAAGGTAGATTGAGGAAAGTGAGAGGTAAATCTAAGATGCTATTGTAGTTAATTAATTCTTATAAATCTTCAATATAAGTTATTTATAATTGGTGTATTTTTTTTGATACAGTTGGTCGAGAGTGGGATGTAATACATTTGTATATTGCGAACAATCTTAATTGGATGACGGTATGGATTGAACGATGTCAAAAAAATAGTTGCTCATTAACATGGGAAGGTGTTGCTTCATTGGTTAGAGAAGCTCATCGTAATGGAGATTCAAATGTTATGCCAATGGTAATTGATCTAGCACATGGTTTAAGAGGTGGAGAGGTACGTACAAATTTATTAATGATCATGACGCAACGTATGTTTCATATCAACTCACGATGCAAATAATTTATACACGCTTGAAAAATTATAGGTCAAGCACCACAAAGCTATGTACTATCATGGCCACAAATTTCACATAAAAAATTTGGATGACATAAAGAAAACTTGTGATTCTAGGATAACTACAGTTTTTGAGGTCACCAATATATCATCTAAAAATGACATACATCCTCAACAATCTCAAAATTAATACTATGGCATCTTGGATGATATAATTAAGTGTGACTTTAACTCTTTAAAAGTAGTTCTATTCGTCATCAAATGGTATAGTAAACGACTAAATCAAAATGATCCAGATAGAACTATTATTCAACATGATAATGGATTTACAATGATTAATACAAGGTCATTTGAGTCAGTTGGAGATGAGCCCTATGTTCTTCCAAGCCAATGTGAGAAAGTGTTTTACTCAGAGGTTCCACATAAATAGGGTTGGTCATTTGTTGTTAGACATGATCCAAGAGGAAGGTCGATAAAGTATAATGTTATGGAAGAAGAAGATATTGAAGATGATGAAGAAGCAGATGATGAAGATCAAGATGATGGTGATGATGGTGATGATGATGATGATGATGGTGGTGGTGATGATGATGATGATGATGATGATGATGGTGGTGATGATGATGATGATGGTGATGGTGATCATGGCGATGATGATGATGGTGATGGTCGTGATGGCGATGATGATGGTGATGATGGTGATGGCGATGATGATGATGATGATGATGATGATCAATGACATAATTGAAATGATCAATGTAATGATTGACATGATTTATTGCTTTCAATTGTAATGATTACATATTTATTGTGTTCAATTCTAATTATTACAACATATGTGATTTATAATTACCAATGTTTATATTGTGTTTGATTATCACCTTTTTTGCAAACAGGTAATTGACTACAGACATCGTCACCGCTTCTGTTGACGATCTCGCATTCCATATATAAGGTAAATTTGTTCATGTTTACAATGTTGCATATTGTTCATGTTGTCTTCTAAGTTATTTGTAGCATACATATCATGTAATTTTTAGCTAACTTAAGATAAATGATTAACATATGTAGGAAATTTGACCTCTTTGGCATGGATCGTGCACAGTGACATGGATCAGTAGGTATAAGTCAATAAATAGACATAATTTTCTTATATTCTTCTTGTTTATCACTGAGTACGTATGTTATAAATAGACATATTATATAATCATATAATGTAAATATAGACAAAGAAGAAACGTACGTATGGGTCACGACTTGATTATTCTATATATATTATTTAAATATTATCAAAATTTCATTTGAAGTGGGGACGTGACAATATCTCATTTGATGGATTGCAGGACCCACCAAATAGGTACTTGTCATATCTATCTACATCGAATGAGGGAAATGAGGGAATGGTAGATGAAAGTTCTACATGTAGTACGGCTAAAATAGGGAGATCAACTAGAGGTCAAAAGATTAGAAAAAAAATTTGATAAACGCATGTAATTTTTTCTTGCTAATGGGGGGTCATGTTCTTATGATGATGAGACCAAAGGCGACATCAAGGTGCCCTTTTATTACACACACATTGAGAAATAATGGGTACCCGATGAGCTACCTCCAATTAACACTAATTTTTATGTTAATGAGAGGATATATCGCATTGCTCCATCCTCATTACATGGTTTGGGCCTATTTTCCATGGATGGGATAAAGGTATGTTACAACAAAGTTGTTGAATTGTTCAAGTATGTCAGTCCATGTTACAATTACACTGATTGGATGTGGATTGTTCAATATAAAAAAATTATGCGTAGGTATGTACTATCAGCTAATTATATACAATGGAAAGAAAATGATCAAAGTAAAAGATTTGCAATGTACATTGATGGGAGACCAAAAGCAATAGGTAATATTGTAGGTTTTATAAATAGTACGCCACCTTCCCCAACTAATAAGCAACCCAATTACATATTTGAGGTGCGTGAGGGGAATCAAGTTTTTGTATGTGCGATAAAATCAATAAGTGCAGGGGAAGAACTACTAATAGATTACCATTTAAATCGCATAGATACAAACAAAGTTACTATCTTGAGGGTGGTAAGTACTATATACCATTTTATTAATAAGTTTTTTTTTGCTAAGTCTATTGCTTTCAGTTCGCTGAAGTTTTTATGTTTAATCTTTGTCATAGGACAATATGGATCCCGCACATGATAGAGGCCACAAGGATGCTCCTCCCACCCATTCTTCAGCAAGGGTAAACCTTATTGAAATTGTACAAATTAGATAGTTGGAAAATGTTATATTATTACGTTATTTTATTTACAGTTTTGGAGTTTTTATGATAGTTTTACTGATATTCCTGTCACAATTTAATGTTTAGGATAGGGAAAAAGCACCTGCAATAAGTACAAAGGCAATAGCTACCCCTTTTGATGATGATATTGCAAAAATGCCTAATGTAACAATTATGTTGAAGAAAAAAATTTAAAAAATTAATTTAGAAATAATGAGAATTTTGGATGAAGCAAATATTCCAACTGAGGAAGATGAAGAGGTTATTTGATTTGAGAGCGCAAGCACATCGTTATGAAGTAAGTAGTAATGAATCTTTAGTTATAACAAAAGTTCAATAAAGGTTTATATTTTATACTCTTTTATGTTGTGAAGTAAAATATGTAATATGTGTTCTTGTTATAGGATTTTTTGGCAACTAATCCAGAACCTGGTCAAGGACAATGCGGTGAGGCCAGTACTAGTAGAGCTTCGGCTGGCACTAGTAAAATAATCCTTTAGTTGACAAGTTACAAGGAATTTTTTATTTGGAACATTCAAAAACTTCTTAAGTTAACTCTTACTTTTATTATTTCAGGATGTCTTTGCTAACAATGTATTGTTCAAGTCATCAAGTGTAGGAGACTCCTCCTAGGAGGTCGATGGACGTCCATTCGAGATTGTTGAGTGCAATATCGGCAACAAGGGGCATGCAAACATCGATGCCTTCATGATCTATTCCAGCTGGTAAATCCTTGTTTTGCTATATTTGGTTTTGTGTTAATTATGAGTTGATAATTTGTACTTTAATCTTGGGTGCATCACATAGTGGATTATTTTTTTGGAATAGGAGATACACCGGTGGCACCGTCTGGTATGCCAGATATAGATCAGAGTACATGTATTGGTGATAATTCACCATCATTTCCTGGAGCTACCCGTGTTTCTAGCACGAGAGTTATGCAGACATCATTGTTGATTGACAATGATAAATTGATGCCTTTAAAATGTCCTAAGCTTCTAGGTACTTTAAATAATTATTTTTTATATTGTAATATGCATTTACCTATTCATAACAAGCTTTGGATTGATTATCCCATGACATTTTTTGCAGGAAATGATTTATTTTATAAGAAACTTTATGACCTCGCACTGCAAATATTCGGGCCCACCATACATACAAGGTGGAACATCATAAGTGAACTAACTTTATCCCACTATTTTTTTTTCATATTATTAATTGTCACAACATTTTTCCTTTCATTCGGGTCTTTTCTTTTACTAGCTATATCTAACAATTTTGTGTTTTTTCTTAAAAGGTGGAACTTGCAAGAAAAAAAATTAAAAGATCAGCTAATTAAAGATTTAGAGTATGAGTTTGGTAATAATATTTTTGATCAAAAGATGGTGTTAGAAAGAGCTTGCAAACATCTTAAGACTGTGAGGGACTCATATAGAAAGAATCTCATCTAGAACCTAAAGTACGAGCGTCCTCCTTTTATTCCAGTGAGGGATTGGAATGAGTTCATTTTGGATGCAAAGGAGAAAGGGGATGCTCAAAGAGAATTACACCAGAAAATGCGAGAAGGTATGCAATAGTATTAACTACTAGTACATTAATGTAATAATGCACTAATTAGTGATCTTTATATCTATATCATCTAACATGATTCAAACTTTTCATAGGTTGCAGGACACATCAAAGGCAACAAAGGCCAGGCTGGAAAAGATTGGGCAACATAGACTTGTCTCTGGTGGATATTCAAAAATTAAAGCACGAATTGTAAGTAGCAGTAAATGAATTGCAAAGAAAAATTATTTATAAAATGCAAATAATTTTGTTAATTAATAAAAAAATGCAGGGCTCTAATTTTAATTTAGAGGCCACGGAAGAACAAAAAAAAATTGCCTTCAAGGAAGGCTATGAAGCCATGGCTAAACACCTATGGCAAGCTTCCACTGGCCCAACCGAAGAGTCTCCTGCATCATGTGCATAGGTAAATATGCCAAAAAATATATTATAAATTGAATACTTGAACAACAATCTATTTGATAATAATGTGCATGACATTGCAATGCAGCCTCTTAATCATGACACAGATCATACGCCGCATCATGAAGCCCTTGATGTGCATCGTATTGTCCATGGAGGTGCTCATTTGCTATTTAAAACTAATTATGTAATTATTAATATAATTTAACATCTTAAATTTAACTTGGTGTAACCTTTTTGTGTATATTTTAGAGGATACAGAATCATGTCGTGCTGAACGAGTGCCGGAGGATTTTCAGACTGATCACCATGTAGATCATGTGGCACATTCAGGTAAAGAAAATCTATGTTTTATTCTTTTAAATTAATTTTTTGATTTATAGTTCTTTTACTTAAATAAATACTCGTAATTCACTAATATAAAATGGTGTGAATTTAACTCATGAAGTAGTTGTTATTGCAGCGGACCCCCCTTTGGCACAGCGGCCTCGTGTTCCTGAATAGATGAGGAGGAGACATGCATTGGAATTAGAACCAATAGAGGAGGGGAATGATGAGGACATTGATCTTCCTCTTAGAAATTACATGAGTAAAAAAATAGCAAGAAACCCAAAAAGAAATGATTGTAATTAACATTTTTTGCTAATGAAAGAACGTTGTCTTAATTGATGTAATTTTGTACTAGTAATGTTGATGAATGATGTGTTAATGAATTCTTCATGAATGTTGTCATGTGATTATAATGATTGAATGTTATATTTCAAAAATGGATGAATGAATGAATGTTATTAAATATTAATGGGCAATTCAGAGTGATGTTAGGGGGGGAGCGGCCAAATGAGCTTCCACCTTCACGTGGTTGGCCTTTTTTAGTAGAGAATATTAAACTATTCTTGAAACCAAGTGAAGCTCAAACTTTAAAGATAAGCTTAGAGTTAATAGTGACAACCAATTAGCAAGTTGAAATGAAGTTCTTCGTTATAGGTACCTTTTTAGTTTTTAAAGCACAATGTCATGTTTTAATATTGTGTAGTTTTTTTCTTAAGTCAAAGTATTCTTTTACTATAAGAACATAATTTATGACCATTTTGGCAAAGATGGCGATAAGTGGTGCTGTCTATTCCTTGGGAGATTGGATTGCATAGGTCTGTATCTCAAAATCATTTGCATGTGGTAGAAATGCATACTTACAACCATTTCATTCTACATTTAAAAATATTGATGACACTCTAGACACAAAATAATGCTCATGTTGTTGACTTGACAGTGCTATGAAGGCAAACCAATTTTTGAATTTGAACGAACCCAGATGTTCAGATCTAGTCTCCTTGGATTTAGTCTTCATGGTTCTTTGTCTCATTATTACTATCATCTTAGTGAGGTAACACCTTTGCCTTCTTTCTTAGTCTCTTACAGTTCATACTTGTTTAATTTGAATAATTTTTTAGTTCCTTCCAAAAAGGGTATGACAAACAAATATAGTTATACAGGCTCTATTTCCTTTACTTGAAATTGATGTTATGATTTATCATTTGACATTTTATTATTTTGATGTTGAACTTGAAGCATATGATGATACGATGGTATGATCATGATGCTATGATTACAAGTTTATGGTGTTTTTGTTGTTTATATGATATTATGTGACATTCTAATCTGGATTCATGATTATAGCCTATATCCATTCATAATGTTTCTCCAAATCATCCCTTTTTTGTTGCATCTTTGCTATCAATTTGTCTGCCATCTTCTATTGAGATTATGGAGATAAGTAAGATCAAGGTTCATGAACTTCTAGAGCTTCCTTTCTCCATGTGGACCTTGTGTGAGTAGACATGCAAAATTTGAAGAAGGATTTAGATGAGCAACTCCAATACCACTAGGATTTGATAGACAATAACGAGGTGCTTTGATGCTATTGACTTGAGACCAAGTACTTGTGCTTGAAGGACAACACACTCAGACCAATTTAACAGAAAAGAATAAGCTATTGTTATCATATATAAATGTCTGAGTATATGTTTGAATATGTATAACAATAAACAGTTACATTGCTATCAATATATCTTTTTATTTGAATAATACCAAAAACCTAATGTTTGAACTAACTTACCAAAAAAAATTAATAATATATGCCTCAAATCAACATTAAATTTCACACAATTCTACGTTCCTCAATTCTTACCTTTAAAAATTAAAATTTATGAGTGGGTTGTGAAATGAATGACTCATCAATGATGTTCCTAAATGATGTAGAGGGAAGGGTGGTGGTATTCAAAACACAATGAAAGTTGATAATTTCAGGGGTTTAGGCACTATCAATCAACCACAAATGCTACAATGATCTAACTTGCTAAAGCCTTCTACAACACTCCTAAATGATGATTGTGATCTTATAGACTCCCTAATACTTGGATTAAAAGGCTTTTAGGACTCTATCTCAATTCCATACTCCTATTTCACAAAGCTTTCTCAAATTGGACTCAAAAGTCTAACAAGCTGACAACCAATCCTGTAGCAGACTTGGAACATGAATAACTCTACCTTTCCTCAAAACACTAGACAATGTGATGACATTTAGGGATACCCTTTTCCGAGTTCATTAACATATCAAAAGCTTTTACACTATTGTTTTGGACAAACACCCCTGTTCAGCACTGTTAACTTGATTCAATGCACCAAAATTCACTGGTTTAACAAAGGAAGTACTACACAATGGTCTCCTAACAGTCCCAAATCCTAGACAATGCTTGTTTATGTCATAAATGGATCAAATCTAAAAGGGTTTAACCTCAAGGGCTCTGCAACACCAAAACCCACAATTTATGCCTTCAAACCCCTGTTATCTAGGGCTTCCTCAAGCTTCCAGTTCTACACACTCTTACAATGAATTGAAGATGGATTCACCATCAAGTGAACATCATATCATGTTCTCAAACCCAAAATACATCCTTTGTTTGGTTAGATTTTCCACTGCTATACTTGGCATCCGTTACACTATTTTTCTACCATATTCTGCACTGTGATCACACTTGTTCCACCCGATTCTGCATGTGCAAAATTAGAAGCATAATAATACAAATTAACAAATGGTCATTCCATGAATTAGGCCTGTGTATTCATGGAATGACTCTAAACATTATTCCTAAACCTGCTGCATACAGAGTTAAGATAAAAGAACGATGTTCAAAACAACAAGTGTGACAAGAAGTTTGATGCAATAATAAACACATTCCAAATGATGATATTGAATGAACAACCTTGTTAATTCACTGACACATCAAAACAAATCAAATTGAGATTCTCGGGAATGAATAAACTCACAAAAATAGAGGGTTTTATTGTTGTGTATTCACCAGTCTTTACACAAAAATTTGCCCTCTGTCCCATGATAGAGACTCCCTAAATAAGACTCCTTAACGAATAACAGAACTTCTTAAAACTACTTCAACCACCTTTCATCGGTTAGTTGAATGATTTGATCTTTAAAACAGTAACCAACTCAAACTTCCCGCTAAAGCCCTAAACTAGATGTTGTTTACTTAAATATTTGAAAATTCAAATAACCAAATGACTTCATTTGAATATTTTAAACAATAAGCCCTTTCTTAAAGACTTAATAACCTATTCTAAACTCTTACAAATAACTATTTCATGAGCAGTGTTTTTCGTCAAGGGTAATTTGAAGATACATCTTTAAATATGATCCTATTGCTCCTGCTTTCCAAGGATGGAACATCCTAAATAGTTCTAATAGTCTACAGATACACAAAAATGGAATATTGAATTTCATATATGTTCAAAACAAAACATGAACATAGAAATAACATTAAAAATGTCATCTAGAAATTTCATATATGGACAAGAGAAATAAAAAAAATGGCGATCACATTCTCCTATGAGTTGATTGTTGCCAGCAGAGTTTAGAAAGAAAAATATGTTGTAGTAAGTCTCCATTATGTCACAATCAATCATAAGTCATTGCATGTATAAACTAAATCTTAAACATGTTGCTGGCAGTGTTAATTTCAATTTTCGTAGTTTGTTAGAATTGGATTTTATTAGGTAGCTAATTAGTTTAAGTTAGCTATCAAGTTCAGATCCAGGTTTGAAGAAATTGTGCCCTTTAAAGACTACATGTAGCATGTAATCTTCCTCAATAAAATATATAGACAGTTTTATTTGTATGCATCTTGTCTTTGTACTGCTATTATCTCTATAAATTTTAACATGATATCAAAGCCCACTCAGTTCTGACCTATCGTAAAGGAACTGAATCTCATAGGCTTTTATTATGTGCCCTGATACCCTCGTACCAAAAATTGAGAGAAGATGGCACCTTTTCGTTAATATCAAAAAACTCATACCATAATTTAGGAGAGAAAAAGGAGATCATTTTTCTTGACAAGAAAAGAACTAAAGCATTTATATTAGTTTTCAAAGTGAAATTTACATTGTTAGAAGACTACAATCCTTAATCGTCTCATGCCTTCTCTCTTTGGAAATCCCAACCAATGGGCTTTGGATTTTCACCTTGTTCTCATTCATGTTTTGTGGACATGCTAGTTCTGTACATGGGAATGTGCTTTTGAAATCACATTTACAAGCTCAATAGAACTTGACCATAAATTAGACACATGTTTCACTGTACATGTGTAGTGAGCGTATTTATGCAATATATAACAATGCACTATGTATTGTTAGGGAAACTACAATAATGATGCTTAGAAAGGTCAAAGACTAAGGTATGAACCTTCTTGAGGGAGAATGCAACAATATTAAGAATGTCATAATTGGTCACAAACCTTCCTCTATCCTCAAACACCCTCCATAGGAACCTACCTCCATCCTAATGTAGAGCTCGGCAATGGAAGGATAAATGAGCCCAAACACAATCTAAAATATGATATCGACAGAATAATAATGTCGATTCAATGAAATGTTTCCAAACAACCTGGTAAAGTAATTATCTTTCCAAGTACCCTTTTGGGAGTTACAAAACCCATCTTAACCTCAAGACTTCATTCCTTGACTGGTGAACCTTTCTACTGCTGCTTTCTCTCTTTCCTAGGCCTAATTAGCCCCCTTTATCAAAGCAACCCTATACTCCACTACTCTCCAAGACTCTATGACCTTAAACAGTCTTATATTAGGTTTCCAAACCACCAATTTTCTACTTTTCTTGGTCACATTACTCACCCAACTCCCAAACCATTAAACCCTTGTTCCTAGGGTCATAAATCTAGGGCTTTGTGGCAAATGCCCTTCCCAGCAACACACAAGTACAAATATGGTTCAAACACTCTCCAATACATCCCTCTAGACATATTCCACCATCACATTCTTACTCCAACCATCAGATCACTCATGTCCACCATTTGGTGCTTTCCAAGTGCACCTTCACTGTGTGTTCACCAGTCACTCACTGTTCTTTCACTTTGCACTCCACCCTGCATCAAACTTCCATAATGTACATATAATATAATTAGACATCTCCCATCCAAGTCATAGAGATCACAAGGATGGGAGTGCCCTTACATAGTTAAGGTCTTCAAAACAGACCGCTGACTGTACCCTTAAGGAGCTAGTCTTTGTCACTACACCAAATAGTTTCTTGGTGTTCTCAGGGAAAAACAATGTAATGGAAATAATAATAAGTAAAATCCCAAACAAATAAATGTTTTACATCCACACAAAGCAGAGATCACGCTCAGAACAACACACTGGTGTCTTGACTATCCACGGGACAGTGAGTTACTAATTTGCAGATAATTAAATTTTATTCATTCCAAAAACCTTTCACTTCGTGCCTTTTCATATTCAGTATGATCTCTCCCCTCTAATCATGTGGAATAACCTCTAAATAGACTCCATCTTCTCCCTCAAACCTGACAGCAACCTCTTAACTATTTGTAATTGTTTGCAATAGTCAAAACTGACTATTCACAACATGAAATACTTAGAGATTTGTTGTCAAGTTGACAACAACGTTGTCAACTCGACAACCTAAACATATAATGCCAAAACTAAAGACTTCTAAAGGTTTTAATGATAACCTTTATCATTCTATAACCTTTACTAACCCAACTAACCCCATTAAGCCCATTTTATGCCATTTTTGCCATTAGAGGCAATTTACAAAATCTTGCACTTTTAGTGCTTTTAGCATCATCTAGAGGCTCTATTGGCCTTATTACAACTATTAAGACCCTTATAGGTCAATTCCATTAACACCTAACCTAGGATCAACCCTTAGTCCATTCCTAGTGACCCCTAGGTACTTTTGAGACTTCATAATGCAATTAAAGCTTACATTAAAGCTTTGATTACAATATGATCAACATGTGATAAAAATACCATTTCAAGACCATGATAGGCCTTATTACATGTCTTGATGACCTTTGAAGGCCATTTGTCTTCCACTCCTCCCCAGGATCCATCAGTGTCCCTATGGCTCATCTTGCCTCCTACTTGTGACCTTGGTGCTCCTGCACCACATCCTCAACCCCCTCTGTCAAGTCCTATCCAATGCATAGATGTTATAACTGTCCATGTTAGTAGATCCTGCTTGTTGTTTATAGATTCAGCACTGATCTAAAGGTGGAGCAGGGTTGCTTCTAAATTATGACACTGTCTTTCATCTTGCTTTGACATGTGTTTAACCATTGCGATAATTTAGTAGTGCATGCTCTTCTATTAGGAGTCAAGGTGGATATATAGGGTGCAATAGCAGAGCCCAAAGGACAACAACTAAAGGTGTTTCAAAAATGCCAATTCAAGCTCTACGCAGTGACAGTGGAAGCAATTGGATAGAGGAATGGGACACTTCCCAAATTTGCAAAACTTTAAAGAGACTTACCTTGACACACTTATATAAGGAAATGAGAAAGCCAACTTCCTTATAAATGGAACAGTGAGCCTACATAAGCAAGGGCTAATAGATCTTTCTTTGTAACCTAGGAAACAGAGATTCAACAATTATAGAGTTCAAATAGCAAAGAAGGCAATCAATTTATAAGGTGAATCCTGAAACGAGGATCAACAGGAGTAAATCTTAAGAGCTCTCTTGCATTTAGACAAGAAACTAGGAACATCTATTTATATGATGTATAATTTTGGAAGTGAACTAGGGTATTTCTGCATGCTTTAGCTGGCATTTTCTAGTTATTTATTTAGTTTCCATTCAATTTTTTTACGTGCATTTAGACATTTTGATATATATTGTCTTTTGTATACTTCAAAGCATATTGTGGGGTATTTATTAATAGGAGGGGCTTTTGAGATATGATCTGGGATCTATGTGAACATGAAATCTATTTCCATTATTTCAAGAATGGCTTGGTAATTACATATTTCTTGTTGGCCTCCAAATAAAAAGGTCTCACATTGTAGATGGGAAGTTGTTCATATCCATTTTTTCACAATTGTGATGATATATTTTAGCTGTCCTTGTGTCAAAAATATTTAGTAGTAATACTATTATATATTTTTTAGCTGTTTGATCCTGATTGTCATTTGTCTTAAAGATGTCAACTAGAAGTATGACCTGATATGTTGCTAAATGCTAAGTGATAATGAATTCTATGAGGTCACAGTTATAAACCTAATGACAAATATTTATTATTCTATGAGGTCTTACATATATGTTGCCATGGCTGTCATCTAGATGTCAAAACTTTATAGGATAATATAAGATGACGAAAGCAGTGATTCATCGTTGAGATTTTAACAGCATTTCTGACAAACTAAAGCTAACACTGGGAATTACCCACAATGTCTTGGAACATTTTAGGTTAACATAAATATTTAATTTTGTAGGAAATAGGGCCAAATATGTTGGGCAATATCGGATTACAGACACTGAATCATTGGAAGTAGCTATGGAGGCAGCTGGGACAATCCGGTTTTCTATAGAAGCCAAACTTTCTCCTGGGCCACCAATACCAAGTCTTTGTCGTCATGGTGACAATGATCGTTGGCATGATGTTGGAGTTAGTGTTGCCAGTGGTAACTTTTTGGCAGCCAAGGTTGGTTGATAGGAATGATGAGGTTTAAGTTACTCATGTTATGGATGCATTGATTACAAAATAGGTAGAAAATACTAGTTGTATAGTTAACATGATGGTCTGCTTTTGAGTAATTTGGAGTATTAGAGTGCTTTCAAGTTACAGCTTAAGCAGTGGTTTTTGTTTAGTTTCCTTTAATTAGGTCTGTGATATTACTCATTAGAATTCTTTGATGAATCTGAAGGATCTAATGTTTGGTCTGAGAGTGTAGTACTTCATTGGCTTTTAACATTAGCCCATGAACATTTTGTATTGTCTTGAGACAACGAAGAGGTGTTGTTAGTGGAATTGACTTTGTTTCTCTCACTCTACTATCCTATCTTATGTCACATCCTATAGTTCTATGACTTAGTTGATCACAACTGAAATAGGACCTTGGTTGTCTCTACTTCTGGTATCCATGTTTCCTCCTGTTTCTAACTTACTATTTTCAGTTCATGGAGGCACCTTAAGGACTTATGTGCATATTCTAGTTTGTAAGTAAGGATTATAGTTGTTTATCCACTTTATTTCACAATGTTGGTCCTCATGCAGATATGTCTTGCACTTCGCCACAACGTGTGATGAATATTTTATATGATGCTTCTTTCCTTATGATTTGTGCATATCCTTTACCAATCTCCTTGAGTAAAATTTCTTTTTTCATTGGTTAGTTCCTCTTGCATCGTGACCAACTTAAATACCATGACTGATAGGTGTCTCTTCTAGTGAATTCAATTGGGATTTGTAGTAGTCCAAGTTTGTTGGGGTATGTCATACCCAGAGAGTTGGATGTGTTATCTTTCCCAATTTCAACACTTTGTCATTTCTTCTGAGGATTTAACTTGAATATCTATAATAGAAGAAGCCCTAATATTTTTATCTCTTGATCTCATCTCATTGGACCGTAATTTATGCTATATTTTAGTTACCATAAATCCCACACATATTATGAATTCATGCTGCATTTGACACTACAATGCTAATTATAGACAACCAATATATTCAACTAAAACTAGGAATATATTGAAATGGTGCACCACAATTTTTTTTAAACAACATTTTGTATTGGTCTCAATTTCGACCTTTAAACACTATTATTTTTGACCAAAATGCTATGCATTCGACGGTCTTTTCCACGAACAACCGTGGATAGTTTGACTCCATTTTTTACTAGAATGCTATGCATTCGACGGTCTTTTCCACGTACCACCATGGATAGTTCAACACTAAAATTTCATAGTGAACATCTCAATTTCAACCTTCACACCAATTGACCCAGTTGAGGTGGTGGTTTTATTCTTCCACTTCCAAGGGATTGTTGCAGTGGATAATTCAACCACTAGTATAGTCAAAATTTTGACGATTAATCACCACGTAGACAATTCGATGAAAAAAGATCGATGACAGTTTTAGTCACCTATTCGACAATTGTTGTAGACAATTTGACCTTTTCTCATCAAAATTTAGGGAAAAATTTACTAGTGTGGGTGGTGACACAAAAAAAAAGTTTAGGAAGAAAGATGCCACATGTCCCTCTATAATGATATCTATTAAATATCTCATTATAAACTTTCATTT
This sequence comes from Chamaecyparis obtusa, assembly GCA_027943335.1. Classification (NCBI taxonomy): domain Eukaryota; kingdom Viridiplantae; phylum Streptophyta; class Pinopsida; order Cupressales; family Cupressaceae; genus Chamaecyparis; species Chamaecyparis obtusa. The sequence goes on from BSBK01002839.1 coordinate 1,518,540, forward strand.
TAAGTTTATAAAGAGGTGAGGTCCCAAAAGTGAAATATCATTGGGAAAGAATTACAAAATAAATAAATAAAAAGATTAATCGGCAATCTTTCAAGACTAAGTTACGCAAACTGAAAAGTCACAACAACCTACTATTTATGGGGATATATTCAACAATAGAGGCCTTCTTCAGAGGGGGGAGTCAGTGGGCTGCGAGTGGAGGGAAGAATTATTTTCTGATTGTAATAGGGGATAGGGGAATTAGTTTAAATTTTTGTATTTCAATTGCATTTGTAGGGATAGGTAAATCTTGTGGTTTTCTATTATGCGTTTATAATAAAGATAGGTTGTGTTTATCAGATCTTGTGGTCTAAGGATGTATTTCTTGGATTAAAATGAATCATGTGGTAATTCCTTTCATGTTTTAGATGTAGTCCTACATCGTCATTTATGGTTGACAAAATAGAATGTTATTCCCTCTCATTTTCCTCTGTGATATTGAAAAGTTAAACAGGAAAGTCTTGTGGCTTCCTGCCTTCTTTCCATCTTGTTTAAGTTATCAAGTCTTATAATCACATTCATTTCATGTTTATGGATTAATGTCAAGAAACCTTTTGTATCTTTAGGTTAAAGATACGCTCTATTATCTAATTCATTGAATATCTTTTCATGAGGGAGCTATGTACCTCTTAATTCAGAGGAGGGTTATCAACCAATGATAACTCATCCAATTGTTAGTTTAGTTTGTCTTCTTATTTTGGTCATTTGAGGGTCATTTGTAAATGTTTTCAAGAAGACAAATCTATTTACTAACAGTACCTATATCTAAACATGACAAATTCATTCATGTATGTACAGATTTATGAGATCTTAACAAAACTTTCCCAAAGGATGACTTTCCACTTCCAAACATAGACATGATAGTGGATATGACTGCAGGTTATGAAATGTACTCTCTCATGGATGGTTTCTTAGGATATAATCAAATTAAAATAGCTCCTGAAGATTAAGAAAAGAATGTCTTCACACGTTCATGGAGAACCTTTTGTTGGAACACCATGCCATTTGGACTAAAACATGTTGGAGCTACCTATCAAAGAGCTATGACTACCATCTTTCATGACATGATGCATAAAAACATGGAAGATTATATGGATGATACCTTAGAAAATATAAGAAAAGGAACACACATCTTGAAGATTTGAGTTTGATCTTAGATCAGATGGAACAATTCCAACTTAGATTAAAACCTAAGAAATGTTTTTTTAGAGTCACCTCAGGAAAACTAATTGGATACATCATTTTAGCTAAATGAATTGAGGTTCACCCTAAAAAGGTCCAAGCTATAATGGAGATGCCACCTCCCAAAAACATAAGTTAACTAAGGAGTCTACAAGGGTTCCTTTAGCCCATCAGAAGGTTCATATCCCAACTTTCTAATAGATGTGCTCAACCTTTCAATAAGAATCTACACAAAGGGGCTACATGTACATGGAATGAGGAATGTGAGAAGAGTCTCAATCAAATCAAGGAACATTTGGCCAAACCTCTAGTCTTAATGCCTCCTATCCTAGGGAAACCTCTTCTTTTGTACATCTCAGTTACAACTACATCCTTGGGGGGCATTATTGGCACAACAAGATGAACATGGGAAAGAAAGAGACATATAATACATCATAAAAATATTAGTATCTTATGAGATCAATTACAACAACATTGAAAAAGATTGCCTTGCAGTGGTGTTTGCTTCTCAAAAACTTAGACATTATATTCTGTCACATACTACACATCTTGTGGTGAAAATTAATCCTTTGAAATACTTACTAAATAAAGCTACTCTTACTGGTCGACTTGCTAAATGGATGATGATTCTTTCTGAATTTGACATTAATTATGTTGATCGCAAGACTATAAAAGGACAAGAAATTGTTGATCAACTAGTTGAATTCCCTCTACAAGATTATACTCCTATACAAATTGACTTTCCTGATTGATTTATTATGTATGTGATTGAGCAAACATGGAAGATTTTTTTTGATGGATCTTATACACAGAATGGTGTTGGAGCTAGTATCTTGTTTGTCATACCTCATGGTTATACTATTCCAAAGTCATAGAAGTTGTTATTTCCTTGCACGAACAACTTAGAAGAATATGAGGCTTTGAAAAATGGTATCAAGCTAGTCATTGGTATGGAGGATCAGATAACTACATATCCTTGGAGATTCTCAGCTTATCATCAATAAAACTAATGATGACTATCAAACCAAGGATGAGAAATTGATTCCTTACAAGAAAATGATTTGTGATCTCAAGAATTAGTTTACCTTTGTCACATTCCAACAGATCCCTAGAGATTAAAACAAGATGAATGATGCCATGGCTACTTTGTCTTCTATCTTATAGTTGGAGGAACGTGTGTCCATATTTCAATTTCTGGTGGAAGAACTACATTACCCTACCTATGATTCCCCTTAAAACCATGTCATATGTATCGTGATTGGTCATGATTCCTCTTGGTATGCTAACATTTACTCTTATCTCCATGACCAAATCCTTCTTGATAACCTAACCCACAATGAGAAATGATAACTTATTCGGAACACTTCCTGCTATACCCTCATCTCCGGTGACTTTCTTAGGAAGGGTCTATATGGGACACTTCTTAGGTTCCTAGAGAAAGATGATTCTAAACATGTGTTAGCTGAAGTCCATGATGGTGTATGTGGGTCTCACTCTAATGGTCTTGCGCTAGCTTGAAAACTATTGAGAGTTAGTTATTATTGGCCTAATATGAAGAAAGATGTCATGCACTATGCTAAGTCCTATAAGAAGTGTCAAATACATGGGAATTTGATCCATGTTCCAAGAAGGCAACTTATTCCATCTATTACACATTGGCCTTTTCACCAGTGGGCTTTTTATTTGGTAGGCCAAATACATCATAACTTCTCTAGTGGACACAAGTTTATCATTACTGCAACAAAGTATTTGACAAAATGGGTTGAGTTCCTCTCTCGAATACTACTGGGAAAAAAGTGTCTTTATTCATCCTCAATCATATCATCTATCGCTGTGACATACCTTCCTCCATAGTTACTGATAATGGAGGACAATTAAAAAAAAAGGATCTCAAGCAGTTGTGTAAGCAATTCAAGATTAAACAACACTGGTCTTCAATCTAATACCCTCAAGGAAATGGCTAGGATGAAGCTTCGAATAAGATACTATTAAAAAACTTACACAGGACAATTAACAAGATAGGAAGGGATTGGAACTTATAAATCAATCCTACATTATGGACCTATAGAACTAGCATTTGCATACCTACTAGAGCTACACATTTTGCACTTGTTTATGGATGTGAATTTGTTTTACCTCTTGAGGTTGAGATACCTTCCCTAAGGGTTTCATTGAAAGGCCTCATCACAAATGATGATTATAGAATTATGTGCATATAGGAACTAAAACTTTTGGATGAGCCTAGAAGATCTTTGTTTGATCATATGAGGGTATATTAGAAAAGGATGTCACAAAGATATAACAAGAAGGTTCATTCTAGAGAATTTCAGGTTAGAGATATCGTCTTGAGAGAGAATCCCAAGAATCAACAGAATAGAGCATAGAAAGGGAAGTTTGAACTGAATTGGCTAGGTCCCTACATAGTTACTGTTGCTTTTTAATCTAGTTCCTATCAACTTTCTACACCTAAAGGAGAACAACTCTCTGAATCTATCAACATTCTTCATTTGAAGAAGTTCTACACATGATCCTCCAAATCTTTGTGCATATCTTAATGTCCTAAAAAATCCTAAAAATTATAAAATATCCTGAAAAAACCATAGAAAAATTATTAAATGTCCTTAAAAAATCCAAAAAAAATTGCTATATGATCCTAAAAAAGTCCTAAAAAGATGAAAAAAATCCTTTAAAAAATGATCATCTTAGTGAAAACCTGGCAAATGGGTGCTATGATGCATAAAAAAAATGCCTTAGTGAAAACCTAGAAACAGGTGTCATGGTAGAAAAAATAAGATCCTTCCAAGTGGTGAAAGCCTGGAAACAGACACCACTTGAGACCCATGTGCTTATATCTATCAGCTTGTCGCTTTGCACTCTAAACCCTTTCAACTTCCATCCTCCATCTCCTTGGTTTGGAATTTGTCATTGTCTAGGAATACGCGGCATGAACTGCATCCTCTTTTGATGCATGATGGTACTTCCTAGTGACTCACCCCAAACAATGTTTCTCAACGCTTCCTTTGACATCGAGTGTTTCTTAACATTTTTTGGATGTTTTACCTTGAGTTGATGCTTTGTCTACAGTCTAGAATTGCACAATATTTCTCACCTACATGCATGAGTCCTAGTGAGCCAGTAATTATCTTTTTTTATTTCTCACACCGTGCTCAAACTAAAATTATTGAGACATGATATGACTTATTTTCTTTGTGTGTTGATTGATTACCAATTTTCCCTTAGTGTTCCCTCCTTGGTATCTCTGGGATGTTACGACTAGAGGAATGGGAGCATGGAGAATGTTTTCTTTGATTTCTGCCTGTGGGTATTTCTTTGATGATCCTAGGTGTCCCTTGCTTTTGTCCCCTTGCACACTGAGGAGATTTAGAGCTATATCCTTTCCTATTACATTGTGTTTTCTTACGCAAGACTGTACTCATGGGTATCTTGGTACTTATGCCTCCATTCTGGTATAATCTTGGAACATTAACTTGGAAATTATGTTCAAGTCATCTTGGCTCTTATGCCTTAATGCTGACGAGTCTTTCCTACATTCTATTTGATATAGATCATATTCATATCTCCATAGTTGTGCTTGCACTAATGATGGTTGTATGATCTTTTGATATCCCTTTATAAGGCTTGATGATAAAAACAAGGACCTATTGACCCTTGCAAGTCGCACTTTGCATCTTCATAGTAGTTTTCATTTTAGGGTTCATTATAGTTTTCATTTTGAGTTAGGAGATGGTCTCCTTCATCATTTTAGATAGATAGTCAACTGCACTCGATCGCATATCTTTCCTCTTGACCATGTCTTTACCACCTCTTTAATCTTTTTCCCATTCACCCTTTTTCTTCTACCTATCATCTCAAGGGGTTAATCATATCATCATATCTAATTTATCCAAAGTGTTAAGTTTCAAATCATGAAGAGAATAACATATATATCACAGTATAAAGTATCAAAAACTATGAGAGTATCACATTTCAAGGAATATATCAAAAGGCATGAGTGCATATATTAACATCACATGCAAATAAAGTGCTGAAAGTAAAGACATATCGATGACATCAAGAGCATAAAGTAAAAGAGACAAGTACACAAAACATACCAGTTGAATCTAGTATCTAATATATATAAAGATCAATCAGTACAAGTACAATCATGAGAAAAAAATATGGATAAAATGTCTCAAAGTGTTAGATGGGATCCCTAATACAATCTATGACTAGCTTCCACCCTCTTGAGTAGGTGGAGAAGGTGGAGGATCCTGGGTCGTGTCTGGTGCATGTACTGCACCCTTTGATCTACCTGTGTGCTGCAAGTAGTTTTGTACTCTCTAATCCTTAGGTACCATGGCTATATAGGCTACATAATAATAGGGTTCTCTATCTGTGATGCTCTTCCTCCTTTCGATCCTAGAGCCTCTCTTGTCTTACCTCCTAGACCCATTTATCCCCCCGTTCTCTCTCATCCTATAGCTACTAGTCCCTCATAGCTATGGTAATCTGGGCCTACTATAACTTAGTCTCTAATGTTATGATCCTCTGAGCCAATCTGTCATCTACATGTGCTCTCTTCTCTGGCTAAGATGGAAATCTATTCTCTGATCTAGTCCCCATGTCCACTCGTGACCTCCTCACTAGTCGCTCCTCTAGCTCATCCTCCTCCATAGCCATTTCTACACCCCTAGTCCTCGATTGAGTGGATGGTCTGCAAATAGAAGGGGAATCACCCCTAGTCCCGTTAGAGATGCCTCCTCCTCTCCATCCTCCACCATACCCATCATCTCCATCATCACCTTCATTGTCTCCTCCACCTCTGGGTCTCATGTTTATAGGAGTAGTAAATCTTGAGAATGGATGCTCCCAGAGCCACATCTTATAGTTAGAGGTCATAATTGCATCTTTGATCCATAGGAGAAGCTCTAGTACTACCCTCTTAAGTTTTTGTATATCATGTAGACATAAATCATATCATAGCATAGGACCCCATCCAAGGTCCTCCTCCTCCCTGTATCGGGCATAATTTTTAGTCACGGTATTGATGCCTTCAACCCTATTGAACTAGCGCCACACTCAGTTGATCTTGAATCTCTCTATAATACCAGAGTGTTTGACTAATAATGGCCTACTCTAAAACATGTAAGCTAACTCATCCCTAGACTCATCCCACTTCTCACAATCAATATAGGGGTGCCATATAGCTAATTTTAGATCATCCAGTCTCCGCCTCCAGTATGGGGTATTCCCCACATGTGTTTTCTAAACAAATCCTGAATACCTGTATATATATGGTTGCCATATCTATCCTAGTTGTACGCTCGGGCGGATCATGGAGATACGCTCCCACATCCATATCTATGCTAAAATGTCCTCTAATGACTAGCACTTCCCCTCCCTCTAGACTATATCATGTAGCTCATGATACATGTCTTCGAGGAGAGAGGTTCCTCATATCATACATTGAGCGCAAGATAAAATATCCATGACCAAGTGACCCCACCTACATTGGAAGCCTCTTTCCATCCTATCAACACCCAAGATGTACTCAATCAAATAAAAAAGAATGCAATCAAAAGGATACTCATCACCATAGTTTTCCATCATCTGCTCCCACAGGATGGTATGATCAAGAATGGTAAAATCTCCAAATACACTCTACATGGATACTATCCCATCGACGGATGACTAATCAAAATAAACCTACATCATACAAGATTAAGTATCAGTATCAGCATCAGTATTAGGACAACATAAGTATATCTCAACAAGAATCTACAATCATCATGATACTTACAAGATCTCCCCTACATGGGATGCATAGAATACGATAGACATCCTTGAGGGTGATCATGATCTCTCCAGTTAGCAAGTGAAATGTATTATTCTCCGAATGGAACCTCTCAGCAAGTGCGGTCAACAAGCAATGGTTTTCTCGGATATGGGGCATCTGCAACAATTCTCTAAGACCTATGGTCTCTAAAGTACCTCTTTCATCATTGGATAGATGTGGAACTAACCGCAACCTTACTGTATGAGGTTCTCTAATGGAAAGATCTAGAAATCATCAATGCATCACAAACATAGAAAAATACATTAGAGATACATCAGAAAGTGACTAAAAGCATCAAGAACGCATCAACAATAGATAAAAGTGTTATTGGTCAAATCACTAAGTAGTCAAGTTATCAAAATTCTCTGGATGATAATCAACAAGCAATTTTTATTTCATATGATACTCTAAATATATTAGTGTGATACTTCACATTATATCGTATGAGCTCTGGGTGGTCCTCATACGATATTGGATACAAAAATTATACGATACTTCAAACACATGTGAAACATCTTATGACGTTTCTTATAAATGTCATGCGATAATTCAAAATTTCATATGAAAAAATTGAATAAAACATGAAAAAAGTGGAAAATTGACAAAATGGAAGTAAACATAGGAAAAATTTTCAATCACTTACCACTTGGGGGTACCATCGAGGTCGGTTATGTAATCGGCTAAGCTCGAATCAGTGTTGGTCAATGGGAACTTGTCTATCTTCCATCAGAAATCTCTCACTCTGGATTCACTAAAAGATAAATGCACAAAGGATTTGAAAATGACATTTGGGACCATTATATAGCATTTTGACCTAAATTTTAAAAGTCTCATTTTTTTGTGAAAATTGCACCCTTGATTAATTTCGACGTCTTAGATCCATTTTTGGGATCGAAATTGAAATCCGACATCATCTCAATTGTAAAAATCATGTTTTAAAATTATTTTCTTCTAATCACAATTGACTGACCCTTTTAGGATAATCTCTTGAACATTTTGAGGCAATCACTATTTTCCTCTTCTGCATCATCATTTGAACACATTTCATCTTTCTTTGACCTAATGCTAATGCTATACCTTTCTGGTCAACCTTATTAAAACTAGGGAAAATTTTCATCACTTGGTAGTCAAACTTGCTCTTGTGCACTTATCAATCATCTTGAACCTTATATTATTCTGATTTGATCAAATTCTATCTCATTTATGCATCTCTTCTACCTCATTTTGATTTCGATCTTGAGGGGGCAAGAATAACCTATCTTTCAAAGCTGCAAATTGATTCTATTATCTTATCTATTCACTCTTTGGACATGTCAGTTCTCATCGCATCATATCAGTTCTGATATTGTCTTGACTTTCAATCTTTGTTTCAGTGTTTAGTTTTGGTTCAACTGTGCATTGGAATCTCACTACCTTTTCTAGTTATTCTTTGATCAAGTTTGGGATTAGTTGTCTCTATGTGCTTCGTTTGATCAAGTTTAGAGTCAGATCTCTATTAGTTTTCCTAGATCGCTCACACATTAGTCAAAGAGGGTCAAATATAATCACCCAAAAATGGTCTAGTAAACCATGAGTCCCTTTCTAAACATTAAATTTAAATACTATGCTAAATCTTGTGCTTAATCAATTTTGCATAATTATTTAATCACTTATTTCTTGATCAAATCATCATTTTATCATTTATTCGATGATATCCTAAAGTTTGGCCACTTTATCCTAAGATTTAATTAATTAAAAGAACATGTCCCCTTTTAATTAAATAAAATTCACTTTATCCTACGTGTGCAAATGAAAAAGAAATTTCTTTAAAAAAATTTAAAAAAAGAAAAAGTCTTTTTGTGTACACATTAAATACACACTTTTCAAGATGAGTGGAATCTTCTTTTGCCTCTTAATCCTCACCACTCATTTCTACCTAACCTTACATCTCCTTCACTCTCCTTTTGCCTCTTAATCTCTTCCATGCATCTTTTTGCCTCTTAATTATGTCCATTGATTTTGCCTCTTGAAAATCTTGTGCACCAAAGTCAAAATAAGGATTATTCTCCACCCTTAGATTTTTCATCTTAATCTCTCACCGTTCATTTCTCTTTAAAAAGGAGACTCTCTCCTCACTTTTTCATATTCCTTGCATTCTTAGAGTTATGCTATCATTTTTTCTACTTGCATTGTTAGAGCATTTGGAGAACTCATTTGCATACTAACTTACTTTATTTTCATCTTAGACTGGTATTTCCTTATTGCATTTAGCTTAGATCACATAGCTTAATTAGGAGGTATTGTAATCTTGCTAGATTAACTTTACTTTTCTTGTTCTTGCATTTGCATCATAGCTTAGTTCTTTCATATCATCTTAGATTACTTTCATTTGCATCATCATTTGAATCTTCCATTCTATGGTGCACCTTGCAAGGGTCTCTCATTAAGGTTCATTTGAGATCCACCATTCATACTATCTTAGATTCTTGCACATCATAGATAGGAAGCTATAAGCCGCTTCTTGATATTTCCTACTTCATGGATTCCCTCAAGTGTAATGGTTTATAGAAGCATGTCACATTTTCATCACACAAAGAGTGTAAAAATAATACTAAAAAATTCATTAGAGTGAATTAGATTAATAAAATTATATTTTCTGAAATATTCATGACTCTGAAATATTAGTTTTTGAGGAGATACCATATGTTAATAAAATTAAAATTTTTCTTTCTAAAATCAATTCAAATAATTTTTATGAGCTATAATTATAAAATAGTCATTAAAGAACATAAATGATATAACTATTTTTTTTAGTTTATCTTATTTCTCTTTTTTACTTTATGATATTTCGATAGATACTGCTATATTCATTACATTTTAAAGACATTATAATTTTATAAAGTCGAGAAAAGATATCACTTTAAAAATTATAAAGTGTAAATTATTAATTTTAAGAATTTCTCATGAACCATTAGTTATTTAAATTGATACATTTAATGTATCTTAATAACTTGTTCCTATAAATAGTAAATATATATCTATATTTTATGTCTATTCTTTATAGATTATTATAAAATACAACTTTCATTATATTCTATCATTAATTTAAACACACTTTTTTTACTTTAAGTTATTATATTAATAGATAGGATTGATTGTTGTGGTGTCAACTTATATTATGGCATCCTTTGGAGAGTTTCATGATATAGTCACTATTGGTGTAATTAAATATTCACTAATTACACTTTACTTAAGTTTATTTAGGATAATGCATTTGCATATTAGTTATTATGTAGACACATAGGAGATTGCATTTCATTTTATCACATGGTGTACGAGAATTCCACTTTAGATAGTGATAGTTGTTATCTCATTCCACTTTATGCGTGAGATCCCATATTTATTGTTGCACATACTTTGCTGTACAACGCAGGATGATCCACCTTTGGTGGACATGTCATTGCACCTTCTATGGTTGATAGGTTATCTCTTGCATCTCTCCTAGTTATCATGGATTGCTTATATATTCAAGCACATCTACATTGTATTTATCAATTAATATGTGTCCATTATTATTTTTATCATTATTGAATTGATCAATCATATCATTTAGCCTATCTCTTGTGCTATCAATTGAGCTTCTAGATATTGACATTTTCGTTATTTGTCTTAGGAAAATTCTTATATGATATGAGAGTCATTCATCAATAATTTATTTGGGAATTTTTGATATCGACATTGGGAATTTTTCTCCAAAATTTTGGCCTACTAGGCCCCTGTATTTGTCAAATGTGATTGTATTTGTCAAATCTTATTAATGCAGTTTGCAAGTGGTGGTCAGGGTCGTACAATCAACAAGTGAGTAGGACAAGGCAGCAACACCCCTCAGCCCACTTAGGCCCACCCTTCCATAGTATCGCGACACAAATATCACATTTTGGACAACATACTCATTGTGCCTCATAAGGCATTTGTTCACCGTAGAAAGGGGATATTATAAACCATTTATTTTTAAATGTGGGATAATTGATTTTAACTCCCATCGTGCTAAGTTCCCTCGATGAGTCGAGCCAACATACTCCCCGTTGTAACATCATTCATCACAGAGAACGTGGAGGCACAGTCTATTCATCAAATTGGGACAAATTTGTAGATCTCAGCAATGGTTTTGTTATGGAATCCTTCCCATCATAAAGAGACGTGCAGAACTATGATCACCAACCACAGTGTGCAAATTGTCTCATTTTTATTCATTTGGCAGTTCTTATTCTACATTGGTGGCACGTGATCAGAGGTCTAAGCAGCATCACATTTAAACAACTGTTGCAGTGACATACACATTACAATGTAGATATAATCCCACGCAGATCCCTTCTCAAGTCCTTCTGATCCATCTCATCATCGACGACTTCATTCCAGTTGATCGCCTCGTGCACCTGAATCCAGCAGACATTTGACAATGGGATGACATTCATCACCCCCAGATTAGAAACACTCATACTACATACAATGCGAAGCTCACACCTGCAACAATAAGACAGTGAATTTGCCAGTTCAACATTGCATGAGCCGAGGCTGATTCTGAAAATGAGCTCCACATTGATGCATCTCGATGAAAAGAGACATTAGTGGATTCTTGAGCTCGCTGATCTATTCAATAATGAAACATTCAAATCCTAACACAAATATTTCCCAACGCTAACTCTGATAGACATAAAGGTCCCTATTAATAGTATTCCCAAATTCGGTGAATTGACATTGGTGATTCCCTTCTGATCTTCAGCTCATCAGCACTTGTACACGGGGAGGTATTTTTGCCAAAATTGTCAATTTTTAGTCATTTTTCTGCATTGACGAGACCCAAACCGTCAAATTTATGCTCTTTGTTTGATAACATCAACACTACATCAACAATGTTTTGAAAATTTTTTACCCCGTCACGGATTGCATTTTTAGATTTTCGAGGCAATTTCCAAACCCCTATAACTTGGTCAAATTGAGGTCTATTTTAATGCAATTTTATTATTTGGGGTAGAAGTTCAAGCTCTTTTGTGCTGTGTAGGTATTTTTCATTTTGATGGACAAATTTCTTAGAATTTGCAATTTTTTATGACTGTTTCTATTCAATCTTGATTTTTTGCAATTTCATAGGCTTCGTTCGGGCTCATATGAGCACATTATCAAGTGTCACATTTTTTAAAGTGCATAATTTTTTGTCTACTTTTTAGATTTGGTATCATTTTGGAGCTATTATGAGTGGACATAGCACTTTCAGTATTTGGTCTATTTTTGCCTTTTTTTGGTACTTGTAATTTGTTGGATCCTCGAGTGACCTTGTGTCTTATTTGTTTGAGTCTCCTATAGTCTTAATTTTGTAGTTTTAATCATTGAAATCAGAAATCTACTTTGGCCAATTTTAGCAAGTGGCAATTGTACATGCACTACATATAAAGTGCCAAAATCATCTATTTTGGGGGGGTTCTTCCATTCATTTCATTTTGGGGGCTGCATTGATTTGTTGATCTATTTTTCCTCACATGAGAAGTCCATCATGGCCAAAATCATAGAATATACAATCCATCCTACAGTGTGCATTTAACTAGGGATAATTATTAGTCATGGCAAAAAGGTATCATCGCATATTGTAGATGGTTGAAGATTTTTCCTCATTTTTATGGACTCATTCCTATGCCAACTTCTCAGTGGAAATAATTAGCTTGGTTTGAAGAGAATAGAGATATCATAGGATTCATATATTACAACATCAATTCCTTTCCTGAAGTCAAATCCAAGCTTCATTATATTTAGTGCCCACACACATGTTGGCTCATTGTTTGGGAACATTTTGGATATCCTCGTGCTCCTACATTCCCAAAAGATCCAGCTGCAAATTGCCTATTTCTACTTGATGATGTAGATGATATTCCTTATGATAAGCATACCTTATGGATTCTTAAACATATTGCAATACTTGATTGTTGTGATGAGTTGAAGACTCAACTTAAATGTGCTTCTACTTATCTAGTTGAGATCAGCTCTACTATTGCTCCTAATAATTCTTGTACTGCTTCATCTATAGTTTCTTGTGATTGAGTGCAACAAGATATTCCTTGTCTTCCAGATACAATTCCTGGAGATGACTTCTTGAATGAAATTGCAGGCTTGTTTGTAGAGTCCTACATTGAGGATTTGTGGTGCAGGAGCACCCTAGTTGTAGGTCATGTCAAAGGTTCTATCATGGACACCAGTTGTAAGACCTAGCCCTAGGATTGGCATTTGTAAGCCCTCGGGTAACTAATGGTCAACAGGTTGTCCTGAACCTTAGCTAGGATATTTTATTAGATCCTATGTTTTCTTTTAATAAGATCCATAATTGGATCATCAAAATCTGGTTAAGACCAAGTTTGGTCATTTAGTTTTAGGATTACAAAAGACTGTTTACAAAACTTGTAAACAAAATTGTAAAACTATTCCCAACGGCTAGTTGGTTGCCAACTTAACCGCTGGGAATGTCTACTTTACCTACAGGCGGGAAGTAGAAAACACAATTTGTAACCTGGCATTTTAATATCAATAAAAGAAAAGCTCTGTTTCCCTGCAAATTTTAAGTAACAATCATTCTATGTCGACACGAATGGTGGACTGGGGACACTAAATCTACATCCTCGGTTAACCGTGAACCAGTTATGTTTTTCATTTGGTTTCAAATTCTTTGACGGCCTGATTTGGAAGTTGTTAAGGATCGGGTGTGGGTTGCTGGTTTGATGCCCTAAATCGGGTTCCTATTGAGGATTTTAATATCCTTTGGTGGAACTCGTGTTGATTATGTTTCCATTGAAATTCTACAAGTTTGGAGTCGTGGTCTGCAGGAGAATGGGCGCATGCTAATGCCCAAGGTGTACATATTTTAAGTGTGCACCCGTATCCAGACTTTGTACAGTCACAAAGTGGTGATTGGAGACTCGAAAAAGTGCCATATCCGGTGAGGAAGACTCTTATGCATACTTCCGTGTATTTTCATGTTATACTCGGCTTGTGGTAATAGGAACAGTAACTGTATTATTGCTGCAGTCCCATTTTGGTTCACGAACCCTGTTGAACTTTTCCCTTGTCGTGTTTTCCTCACTGCCCCGTCTTTTACTATTCAAGTAAGTTCCTTGAAGCCCGAAAGGGTAATGAGATCTCCAAATCACCCCCGAAATCCCAATAAGACACACCTTGAATGATTTCGAGGGATTCTCTGGCAGCAGTCCTCAAACTCGGCAGAAACAACCTAGGTGATTATGAATTACTAGACATGGAAGGAACATTTGGAGTATTGTGATTTCGATGTAGACTAATTTGCCGTTGGAAATCTGAACCTCAATGCTCACTGGTTTTCCTGCCAAACCGTGTTACGAAGGCATCTCTTTTGGCCTTAATGGAGAGTCAGCATCAGTGACTAGACCGTGAAGTTGTGTGGATGATCGTGGTTCTCAAATCACAAATAAGTATTGTGTAAAGGTTTAAGCCAAGACGGATCCATTCAGGCTTGTATGCCGAGTTATTACCCTGGTAAATGCATTTCACTTGACTATTGTAGTAGGGCCCGAGAAGGCCATTTAGTATTGCAGTCACCCTGTTCTTTGGGATTCATATGCAGTAAGTGAAGAACTTGTGAATTTATCCTCTGTACCTTGTTCAGTTGTTGCGAGTTGCGAGGGAACACTTTGACCCTCATCATTCTCCACTTGATCTTTCTTTCGAGTTTTGCATGATTGTGTATCCTTTGATACAACATTTGGAAGAGGTCCCTTTATCTTTAGAGAAGACATTTCAATCTTTGGAGATTGGCATTCATCTCAAACTTCACTTGAGATGTCACATTGCATGGTTGATTTTACTCATGTGTTGGAGATTCTTATTTAGTTTCCTAAGACGTCATACATCTTGAGGATTCTTCCTAGAGATGGGGGAGGATTCATTAATACACCTATGACATTATTTCTTCCTAAGGGGAAGAACATCATTCATTTTTCATGGTGTACTTTCTACATTCATCCAGGAGCATCTACCATTGGTGTACCTTCTACATGGAGGGGGCGGGGGGGGGGGGCTACTTTGTCTCTCTACCTAATTCCTATTTTAAGGATACATATTTGTCTTTGGGGCTTGATCCAAATTCTTACATGGATCAGTTACTAGTAGTTCCTTGTTTGTCACCTTCTATTGGGTATGTTCCTAATTATTTAGTGGCATCTTCATCAACAAAGGACATGGTGACACATGAGAACACTTCAGAGACTTTATACTTAATTTGGATTCCCCTTCCTTCTTCCTATCCATAATGGGAAGACCTGTTGTACTTGTACTTGGTGTATCTTCTTCCTAAGGGGATAAATGTTATTTGTAGGCATTGGATTATCTTTTGTCTTCAAACACTTACCATCCTTCGAGGATATTACTCATTATGGGGGGGATATCATGTCTCCTTGTTTCCTTCCTATGGGGGAATTCTAGATTGTATACATGATGTATGTCGTAATGGGGCAGTCTTGATTACTCCATCCATCCATGTATCTTATTTTTTCATCACTCTTTTTGGGAGAGGGTTCTTCCCATGAGGTTTTCCCTTTTTCTTTGCTTTATGAGAGATTGCATTGCGTTTTCATATTGTACATGGATTCCTAACATGGCCTAGTAGTCGGGACCCATCATGCATTATCATCTAATATTGTGAGCTTAATTGCATTCCCCTAAGTCACACCTAAGGGGGGTTGTTGGTGTAATTAAATATTCACTAATTATATTTTACTTAACTTTACTTAGGATAATGCATTTGCATATTACTTACATGTAGACACATAGGAGTTTCCATTTTATTTTAGCACATCGTGTAGGAGAATTCCGCTTTAGGTAGTGATAGTTATTATCTTATTCCACTTTATGTGTGCGATCAACCTTTAGTGCTCTTATCACATGATCATCCTCTTATTGTTGCACATGTTTCACATACTTTGTTGTACAATGGAGGATGATCCACCTTTGGTGGACATGTGATTGCACCTTGTGTGGTTGATAGGTTATCTCTTGCATCTCTCCTAGTTATCATGCATTGCCTATATATTCAGGCACATCTACTTTGTATTTATCAATTTTGCATCCATTATTATTTTGATCATTATTGAATCAATCAATTGATCATATAATTTTCCCTATCTCTCTTTGCTATGAATTGAGATTCTAGATCTTGGTATTTTCATTATTTTCCTTAGGAAAATTCATACAGTCACCATCCCATATAGTTTATCCCAATAATTATTACCATTTCCAGAGCATAATACATTGTCGAAGTCATCAACCAAGACTGTTTCAGTGGAGTCACTTGACTTCATTCAAAAAAATATTGAGGACCTTGTGACTAACATTTTAGAAAATTGTCATAATATAGTTAAACAACTTAGGCCCAAGAATGTAAACTTATTGAATGCATAGAAGACCACTAAGTTCAATTGTTCTGTGATGTCAAAGAAAAATATCATGTAACTTGTACTATTTTAGATGCATATTATGACATCTTAAAATAATCATGTTATGCAATATTCTATGGAGTTGACGATTTGAGAGATCTCAAGCTCTCATTCCATGAATTCTAGGATCAAGTGTGGCATTCGTGAAGAACATGGAGTAATGTGTGTTAATTATTATTATTATTTTTAAACAAGGTGGAAATTCCACTTAATATATTTTTACAAACTGGTTAAGTGAGATCTCCCAGAGAAAAGAACTAGCGAAGAAAAACTGTAGTCATTGCCCATCAAAATATGAATACAAGTTTCTGGCCCAAGCTAGATACCAAATAGAAATCTGACTAAGGAGCATGCAAGCTCATTCGGAGTGAATACCAAAATACATTATACAATATCAGAAAATGAACAAAGTATACATATGATATTTCCATGTGTACATTATCTTAGATGTACACATCTTACATATCACCCATTGGGTGTATACAGTTGTTCCATTACACATTGTAACAAAGTTTTGAATGTACATATTGTTCTCTACCAAATTTATACTACCAAAGTTGGTCTTACTTACATGATCTATACACAGTAGAAAGATTCAAGTATCCATGTCTAATTCATCATAGATGAAAAATATTTAGCAATTTCAAATAATATTATTTCCCGCTCAAATGCATGTTATCTTAAGCTACTCATTAATTGGATGTATACATCTGATCTATTGCACATTGTAACACAAAATTTTAAATGTACATATTGTTCTCTAACAAATGTATGCCATAAGGGCCCGTTTGGTAGCGGGAATTAGATTGGAATTGACATTTGTTTGTTCCCATTTCGTCAAATCCTCAGTTTGGGAGTGCAACATAGAAATGGAAGTGGAAGATGTAAATGCTCATTTTGGCTCAAAATGAGCATTTACATCTTCCACTTGAAAAGGTGGAATTGGAATTTGAGGGCCAAATTCCACTTTTTCAACGCCCATTTTATAAAACTCATTGGGTCTGTGGGCTTCATTATTTCAATTTTGGCATCTGCGTTGTTTTTGCGTCGACACTGTGAAGGAGGGCTACCATTTCATTTTTGAGGTGAAGCATTCTGCACTGCGAAGGAGGGCTACCCATTCATTTTTGAGGTGAAGCATTCTGCACTACAAAGGAGGGATACCCATTCATTTTTGATGTGAAGCATTCTGCACTGCGAAGGAGGGCTACCCATTTGTTTTTGAGGTGAAGCATTCTGCACTACGAAGGAGGGATGCCCATTCTACACTGCATTGTTTCACAGCGAAGCGCTTGCATTCTTCAATCTGGTATGCGAAGCCCTCCAGTGTACAAAGTTTATACTCGTAGAAAACTTTGTGCACTGGAGGGCTCTATCTCTGATTTTGTAACAAAACTGTGGCCATGTTCTATAGTTATTCTTTAGCTTTTGAAGCTTCATCTTCGGTATGATATGAGGATATTACATGGAAGAACATGTCATTTCACTTTCTGTTGTATTTTCGGTTATCATAGGGTTTTCATCTTTCATGCGAAGCCCTCCAGTGTACAAAGTTTATACTCCTATAAAACTTTGTACACTGGAGGGCTCTATCTCTGATTTTTTAACAAAACTATGGCCATGTTCTATAGTTATTCTTTACCTTTTGAAGCGTCATCTTCGGTATGATATGAGGATATTACATGGAAGAACATGTCATTTCACTTCTGGTTTTATTTTCGTGCCTTTGCAATCATGCCATTAGGGTTTCTTTGTTATGTATCTTGAAACATGGACTGGTGGCCGCACCTCTTCATTTCCTATATAAACACCTGCAGATTAAAACAATATTCAAAACACCCAGAACAATTATCATGAGGGTTTTGCCCTTAGCTTTCCTTGTAGTTAACTGCCACTAACTACACAAACAAATAAAAACACCCTATAAGAACCAGTTTAGAAAAATACTAAGCATAAAATTTTGAGGGAAAAAAGGTAGTTACAGATAATAACTCCATCATATGTCTAGATGTTTTAATAAAGTTAACTTTGAAATTTACAACACACATTATCATATTTAACTTTTGTCAAGTTAATTCTCATTCCTACAAATTGCAAGTAATGATGTTTATTTTGTGCTTTTGCAAAACCACTACATGAACATTCAACATCTCTAAACCTGCTATAGGAACAGAGATACACGTGACTATCACAGTTTGATAGTTTAGAAGAACAAAACATTGTATAGGGCTAGTATAGGGTTGGTTGGTAATAAGAGTACAGATCAGACATGAAAGACTATTTAAAAGGTATGGAATGGTCATAGTCAGATTTGGTAATGAACAATTGTATAAGGAAGTTCACTGTTTGTCAATAGGCCATGATTGTTATATAAGGAATATGGGCAATGTCTTTTGTACCAGTTGGAAGGGTATGGAACCCTAGATTTTGCTTCCTTCACAATGTTTGGAATTTAGGTCTGTAGTGGTGTTTAAATGACTCTCATCAATCCTTTTATATATCTCTGAAGAGGATTGTGTCCCTTCACTAAGGAGGCCAAGCCTTATCCTCTTATTCCATTCTATGATTCACTTTCTGCCAACTCTTCCCTTGCATTCACTGGGGGGTTTTATTGAGTTCTCATTGATTTCCTCCATCCACACTAGGCATGTGAGATAAAAGAGGCAATATTGCTCTTCAAGGAGAGGATTCATAGTCATAAGGATTCCTTCACTTTGATCCCTTTCATTGGGAATAGTGTGATGATGGAGATGTGATCAGGGATAAAGTATTGAATGTGAGTCAAGAAGGGTTTTGTCTTGAAGAACCTTGAAGAGGTGAGCATTGTTACAAAACAAAGATGGAGAATGAAGTGTTTTTGGTGTGAAAAAGAATGGGCCCATGATGTTTTCCATCATTCACACCAACACCTTCTATCTGTCACATACAACTTATTAGGTATGTCACTGTATGTTTGGATGATGTTCAATCACTGATGGTATGGCACTGTTTCTTTTTCTCATTCAAAATATCTATCTATGGTCTTAATTACATAATTGAACCAGCATCAATATTCATATCCTTTTGGAACACCGATTATGCATATGTTGAAGATGCCTTTGCTCGATACTCATTATTAATACCCTTTTGTTGAATTGTCATGAAACATTGACAAGATTATGACAAATATGCATCTGTTTACTTTGTTCCTTGTCATTGCGCTATTTATCATGTTATCATATTTATTTAGTCAGCATGTTTATCTTGTTAGCATGTTGATCTTGTTAGAGAAATTTTTTCAATATCTTTTCTTTTAATCTACTAAGCATTTATGGTGTATTTGTTGAAGGCTTACTAATTGTTACAAAATGTCTCCTCATACAAATTAATTGCTCTATCTTTTCATAATAGTGAATGTGTCTATTGCATCTTGATTGTACCTTATGGAAACAATGCCTTTGCTTTACCTGTTACTGTTTGTGGCCTCTCAACTGATGCTTGTTTATCTAATTAACAGTGGTAACTACTTTTTCCATTATATATTAGCTCCTCTCTATTTCGACACCATGATTCTTGGGAATTAGTATTTTGCCTTGTCAATCATACCATGAATGGTAAAGCAGGTTTAGGCCAATCATACCATGAATGGTAAAGCCTTGTTTATAAATCCTTTTGGAACATCTTTCAGGACATATATTTGCAACATTTCTTAGAATAGAATTTATCAATCCAAAATGGTCAAGCTTGTGCAATGTTATAATAATATTACATACTTATATAAATGTATATGTGCCTATATAAGAACCATATATCTGCACATATACATGTATATAATAATATTATTAATCATGTTTTACAAAAAACATCTTTTATGTTTTTCCCTCATTCGAATTTATTTCCTAATGCAACAATGCTAACAAATTGAACACCTATAGATAATAACCAGCTAGGAATACATTTACAAATAGTTGTGTCAATAAGTACATACATTTCTTGGCTTGTCTTCTTGCTGCCTGTGACTGTCAATTTTGTATCTCAAACCTTCTTCCCCGTGTACTTTTCGGGGATGGATCTTATCAACAATATAAACATTCAAGGACGCATTTGTAGGAAGACCAGAAAAGCTTGTATTCATGCACTTATTCTTGTTGTCCTTGGAGTAGCAAAAGTAGTGTCTGTGCTTCAAGGTCGAAAAACAAAGCATAACGAAAGAAGTGATGGAAGTGGTTTTTATAAACACATTATTCATTCGAGTGAGGTGCATTGTCACGACCAAATTCGCATGAGTACAGCAACCTTCTTTCGGCTAGCCAATCTTGTAAGGAAAAAAGGAAGCCTATCAAATACGATGAGCATAACGTTAGAAGAATAATTAGTCATGTTCCTCCACACCCTTGGCCACAATTTGAGGAATCATAAGATTGTCCACAACTTTGGTCACTCTGGAGAGATAGTAAGTCGATACTTCCACAAGGCCTTGACGGCTGTCTTAGCACTCCATGCGGATTATCTCATACCACCTGGGCCAAACACTCCTAAAATTAGTGGGAAGGACCGTTTCGATCCTTACTTCAAGGTAAACCCCCTAGCGCTACAAATTTCTTTGCCTTAGTGATAATCTTATTACTACGTCTTTCTTGACTACAATTTTTCTTTCTATAGGATTGTGTTGGAGCAATTGATGGAACCCATATACTAGTCATTGTCGATGTCGACTTACAAGGTAAATATCAAGATAGAAAAGGGAACTTGTCACAAAATGTTATGGTTGTCTCTTCTTTTCATTATAAGTTTCAATACGTTCTTGCTGGTTGGGAAGGGTCTGCTGTAGATAGTCGTGTTCTAGCTTCAGCTCTCAGTAGAGATGATCCACTTGTAGTTCCCCCTGGTATGCCATTTCACACGGTATTTTTACTGAATAAAATGATAAATGTTTGACAGTGTCAATGTTTCACAGTTTAACAATATATGTTATTTTGTAGGAAAATATTATTTAGTCAATGTTGGATATCCAAATGTACCAGGATTTCTTGCACCTTACCGATGTACATGTTACCACCTAAAGGAGTTTTCAAGAGAAAACCCTATAAACAGCCCACAAGAGTTGTTTAACCACTGACACTCCTCTCTTAGAAATGCAATAGAGCATACATTTGGCATTTTGAAGCAACGTTTTCCTATCCTGAGGCATGCAACGTCTTATCCAATCATGACACAAGCACATATTGTCTTGGCATGTTGCATACTGTACAACTTCATTACTAAAGAGGACAGTGTTCCATCCGAAGTGGTTATTGAAGAGGACGATGATCATGATGGGATAAATGTACCAATAATTGAGACATATGGGTTGAGTCAGAATGATAGGGATGATTGGGGGAGCTTTAGAGATGATATAGCAAGTAGGATGTGGGAAGATTGCAGACGTAGAGAATATTTGTAGTTTTACAAAACCTTTCTTTGTTGTTTAATGTGCTTTCATTCCTAACTAGTTATTGTCTATGCCTCTTGAATTTGTAAGCCTTGTTGCATTAGGAAATATAAATTATATTGTTGTAATGTTGATGCTCAAAACATGTGTTCTCATAGTTTACATATACAAAATTCTTTGAAAGAAATGAAGCCTGTGTATGATTTCTAACTCTGATTTCTCTTTGATTAACATCCGTGTGTGTATCTTGTTTGACACTTTTTCTTCTAAATGGGGATTGAGAGAATGGTAATTTGGCCCTCAAATTCCAATTCCACCTTTTCATGTGGAAGATGTACTAGAGCATATATAGTACAATTGTATGAACATAGTAGACCATATATAATTACAATATTGATTTAGTGTGCAATAGAATGAACACTGAATCAGTGTTCATTCTGTTGCACACTGATTCAGTTACTCAAGAATACCACTTATCATCATTCTTGAGAAACTGAATTAGTGTCTTGTAGTGTTCATTTTGTTGCACACTGAAGCAGTGTTCATTCTGTTGCACACTAAATGAGTATTTTAATTATATATGGTCTACTATGTTCATATAGTTGTACTATATACTGATTTAGTGTGCAACAAAATGAACACTGAATCGGTGTTCATTCTGTTGCACACTGATTCAGTTGCTCAAGAATACCACTTATCATAATTCTTGAGCAACTGAATCAGTGTCTTGTATTGTTCATTCTGTTGCACACTAAATTAGTATATTGTACAACTGTATGAACATAGTAGACCATATATAATTACAATATTGATTCAGTGTGCAACAAAATGAATACTACAAGACACTGATTCAGTTGCTCAAGATAGAATGAACACTACAAGACACTGAATCAGTATTGTAATTATATATGGTCTATTATGTTCATATAGTTGTACTATATACTGATTCAATGTGCAACAGAATAAACATTGAATCAGTGTTCATTTTGTTGCACACTGATTCAGTTGCTCAAGAATACCACTTATCATCATTCTTAAGCAATTGAATCAGTGTCTTGTATTGTTCATTCTGTTGCACACTAAATCAATATTGTATACACTGCATTTAAAATGCATTCAAAATGTTTGAGATAAGATGTTTTCTTTGGAAATTATATTTTAATTAATGATTTAAAACTTTGTTAACCATTCAATGTCTTTCTTGGGTATTTGATGTGATGACTTAGTGATGAATTCATCCACTATCCTTGTTTGTCTTAGCTGAGTTGGATCCTTGAATATAATTGCTCAATACTAAATGAACATAGTAGACCATATATAAACTGTTCAAGAATACAATACTGAATGAACATAGTAGACCATATATAAACTGTGTGAACATAGTAGACCATATATACGTGCATACTTAGCTACATGCAAATGAGAATGGATAATAAAGAAATATATTACATATTGCTAGATATCATGCATAAATGCAATATTTTGGATTATATGTCACTGTTGTATGACTATTTCTTTGATATCAATTCTCATTTGCATGTAGCTAATGATTGCATATAACAGGTGGTGTAGGTGATGTCCTTCACAGATCTCATGATGAGCATGGAGGATGAGGTTCAAGTAAGCCAGTCAACTTCTTCCTCCAAGAAGGTTATGTGGACAAGAGAGATGGAACAAAAGTTCCTAAACTTGCTCCATGATCAAGTTCACCTAGGAAGGAAAGGCGAAGGGGGCTTCAAAAAAGAAGCTTGGACAACCATTGAGAGGAAGTTCAATGCTGAGATGAACCTTAATTTGTCAAAGGAAAATTTTTAAAAATAAGCTTAAAGGATGGAAGCAAGGTTTTAGAGTCATGAGAGAGTTGAAGAATATGAGTGGGTTTGCATGGAATGAAGCTACTCAATGTGTGGATGCTGATGACATGGTGTGGGATGAGCTTCTAAAGGTAACATGTTGTTTTGAATATGTTGGTCTTAGCAATATTTACTTCTTATTAAGTTAGATACAAGACAAAGATCTAATTCATTCATCATGACAACATGTAGAGAAAAGAATTCAAAAGTGCCAAAGTGTACAAGAGACAACCCTTCCAGTACTACAATGACCTAGCCTTCATTGTAGGTAATGACATAGCTGAAGGTACCGCAGCTACTACTACACAAGAGACAGAAGAAGGGCTCAATATGGATGGGCCCGCCTACGTGGATTGTGATGAGGATGTCCCTATGAGTACACCTCTTAACACTACACCTGATTTGGATGATGAATTATATCATTCCAATCAATCGAGTGCAAGTGGTCGTCCAAATCCTTCAACATCATCACCAAGGAGGGGAAAGAGGAAGAAGGCAACCATGACCGGTTCATTGGATGTGCTTTGTGAAACTATGAAAAGAATAGAAGAGGAATTCCATTTGCCTCTTCTAATCAAATTGGACAATTCAGAATCAGATTCTGTCTTGGATAGTGTCTATGACGTTCTCAAAGGCATCCCTGATTTGAGTCAACCCACTATGCTAAAAGCATATGACACCTTCATGGCTGAAAAGAAAGAGCCAAAGGGTTCTTGAAAATGAATGAAGATGAGAGGGTGCAGTATATTGCCATGAAGTTTGCAAACCTCTAGCTACTTTTGTTTTTCATTTTAAAGTATTGTTACTTAAACATTGGCAAGGCTAGCCAAGATAATTTTTAAGTTGGCAAGGTTAGCCAAGATACTTGTCTTATCAACACCATACATTGTTTTTGTTTATCAGCTTCTACACTATATATGCTCTAGTATATTTTTCTGCTATTTCAACCATGATGGTATTGTTTTTACTGTTATTTCATGCTATTTCAGCCATGATGATATTATTTTTACTATCATTTCATGCATTATGATATTTTTCTACTATTTCAGCCATGATGATATTATTTTTACTGGTACTTCATGATTATAAATGGAATACACCAAGGAGTGACACATGATGAAGATCAATTATAGCGATAATGTTATTTCAGCCATGATGATACTATTTTTACTGTTATTTCATGCATTATGATATTTTTTTTCTATTTTAGCCATGATGATATTGTTTTTACTACTATTTCATGATTATAAATGGAATACACCAAGGAGTAACACATGATGAAGATGAGCTCATAATTGTGATATTGTTTTAACTTTTATTTCATGCTATTTCATCCATGATGATATTGTTTTTACTGTTATTTCATGATTGTGAATGTAGCTATGCCTTTAGATGAGCTCATAAACTAAGCCCAATGCATATATAGTCTTCTTAGGCTAGATAGACTTCATTCTAAATTCAGTTGATACCAGACTTTAAATTACAATTATGAGTTAAGTTGTCTCTATATTAGCCTTTCTTAAACTAAGCCCAATGCATATATTAGCCTTACGAGGAGTCACCTTGGAGTCAATCATGGTTTCAAATCTCATTCCCATCTAACCAACTCTCTCCTTTTCTCTATATGTCATGTTCTCTGTTGTGTTCTCCTTTTGTTGATGATGCCTAACATTCAAACTGAGACCTCAATTATATATAATGAGTAGATACATGAAAGCCAAAATGAAGCACATTGTAATTAATGTAGGAACAAGAGCTAAAAGTCTGAACTAAATTTGAAAGTAGGACTGCAAGTGTGTTGTCATCATATGTTTTATCATTTAGGTGGCAGGATTTTAAATTAAAGTGAAATAAAAGGGGCAACAATAGTGTAGATGTTGTGCATAACAGGATGTCTGCTTCCGGAGGCAGTGGGAGCTTTAAACAATTATTTTCTTTTTCAACTCTAATGAAAAAATTTCTATATGGAGGAGCATGCTTATTGACATGATATCAGAAGGACTGACATGATATCAGGAGGACTACCCTTCACACTATCTTAATGTCTTATTTTGAATACACTATCATATACAAAACTCTTGCACCAAATCTATAAATCTAGTTTCTATACTCTTTTTTCATTATGATCTACCATAATTTTTCTAAGCTATTCTTGCTCAGATTCATTGTGTATTCTTTCTAACATAGGTCCCCTCTCCATGGACTATCACCATGAATTTCTCTCCATTGTGCTTCTACGACTATAATGGGAGCCTTTCACTCCTCAAAATACACCTAGGTTTCTTAGAACACTAATCCCATGGTGATTGTAGACTATCATGTCCTCTACCCTATGGGTTACTTATTCCTTCAAGAGAATAACATTATATCTAATAACAGAGAACAAGATCAGGCAAATAAGATTTTTCAAATAAAACTAAAAATTGAGAGGTTCTTTTGCTAGTTGGGTGTTGGTGGTAATGGCAATGAAATTTTTTTAATGTTACCTACCAGCTTAAAAATGGTCCCCAAGAGGTGCCACTTCTACTAAATTCAGGGTAGGCATTGGTTATCATTGACAGAATTCACTAGAGATTGCTGGACATTTGCCTGTATTGTAAGAGATCTGATACAATCTTCTATTTCTCTGAGTAAGCAAGTGGCCTCCAAGGACAAGCATTTGTAGCTGCCTTGTGTGCATGCTTTGAGCCTCTCAAGCCATGAAAATTATGATGTTGTTGCTACATATGGGCAGGTTTTAGCGAGTCCTAACAAAAATCCAGAACATAATGCACAAGAAGACTCAAAATGCAACACAAAAAATGAATGAAAAATAAAAAATTTGTACCTAAAATGTTCATAGTTATCTTTGCTTTGTTTAGGTAGCCATACAATAAAAATCCCCCAGTTGCAATGTCGTCCTCCCAACACATAGATACATGAAATCCATTCAAGGGTTTTCAAATCCATCAACATGGTTCGAGCTACATTTGAGCAATCAGTTACATGACTGCCTTAAACCTCTGTTCCATCCTTTCCTATTGTTTTAGCACCCCCAGACAAGTTCCAAATCAACCAACTATCCATCGTTCCAAATAATGCATCATTGTCTTTTTCTGATAAGGTGATATTTTAAAAATGACATAGCAAAACTATGGGGACAAACATGCTCTTCAAATTGTCAAGGTGGGTTTTTAAAGCTAAAGGTATGGTTGTAAGTGAGCATATTTTTAGAAAAGGATAGCAAGTTCGTACAGATTTGCAGTTAAAATTTGGTTCAAATAAATTTATTCCTTCTTCATGTTAGCAATATAGGCACTTATCAAATGTAAAGATAATGGATCCTTAGGACACATGGTTCATGAGTTTGACTCAAAAAACTATCGATTCTTTCACATTATAAGATTGTCGATTGATTTACCAATTAATAGAAAGAAGAATTAGAATGACATATTTGGGGACCACTGTACGTGATATTTCTATGGGCTACCACTGATTATACATTATTTCATGGCATTCCAAAGAAGCTACAGAAACTCAGCGAACTTTTCAGTATCATGTACAACTTACACAACTTTGCGCTGAGCACCATTCTTTTTTAGTACACACACAGTGATTGAGTGATTTGAGTGTAGTTGTGTCTCTATATATATTTTCCTTTTCCCAAAATACTTTTTCCCTCATGAAGTCTAGTTAGAATCAGAAAGGCTTCGGGATGCTACAAATAGACCCATTATAAACCAAGTGGAGTTGAATGAAAGATCAAGGAAAATAGAGACTTGCGGTTTCAAAGTTTCTTTTACCATTATTCCATGATGTTGTATCCATGATTCCAGACTATTTGTCAGTACTATTATTAAACAAATCTAAGAGAACAAATATACCTCAAACACACCTTTTAATACTAATGTTGATCTAAGCTACAATCAATATGTTGAATATTGTTCAAATGTTAAAAATGTCCAAGGGAGCCATATATGTCAATCAATGATCCCTCAATACAATGTTCTAATGGCTGCTCCTCTCATGTAGAATATGCTTATTGCAACCAAATTTGAAATTCTTGAGGTTTGTAAGCCCTTCTACTTATAGAGACAACTTAACTCATAATTGTAATTTAAAGTTTGGCTTGTCAATTATGCCTAAGAAGACTATATATGCATTGGGCTTAGTTTATGAGCTCATCGATAATCCATTTGGATGTTGCATGCTACTCAAGCTATGTAGTTTTTGAGGACATTCAAAATGGTTGTTCAGTTGAAGAAATCTTGAGTGAATGTGCCCAAGCCCTTCTACTTAAACTAGTGTATAGAGACAACTTAACTCATAATTGTAATTTAAAGTCTGGCTTGTCAATTATGCCTAAGAAGACTATATATCCATTGGGCTTAGTTTATGACAGTGGTAGCTCAGAGAATCTGGTGAAATTAGAATACATGGTTTGTTTTTGTAGCAATTCACAAAAACTACAAGCTGGAGTAGTTTTTGAAAATCGTACTCCAGCTTGTACAAATTTTGTACATTGCTCCAACACCTACTTTTATGGTTGCCATCTTATATACATGTTGACAGTTCTTCGAGTACACATATGTTGTTCATGATTTCAACGTACAATCTATATTTCTAATGACTACACATATTTCTGATGTTACTCCTTGGTGTATTACATTTATTATTACGAGTATAGATGTGTTATTAGATCCTTTCAGTTTCAAATAGAAAGTCTCTTTAATCAACCATGGATTGTTAGAGTAGATTTGATTGTGTGGAATTTCTAAAATGTTATGAACTATATTTGAATGAACTCTCATTACTTCTTCACCACTCATATGTTGTTCATGATTTCAACTTACAATCTATATTTCTGATGACTACACATATTTTTGATGTTACTCCTTGGTGTATTACATTTATTATGGGAACTTTCAATGGTGTATCTTCACACCACCATTTCGTTGTTGGATTTTGTTCTTCCCCATCTTCTATGTACGAGTATAGATGTGTTATTAGATCCTTTCAGTTTCAAATAGAAAGTCTCTTTAATCAACCATGGATTGTTAGAGTAGATTTGATTATGTGGAGATTCTAAAATGTTATGAAGTGTATTTGAATGAACTCTCATTACTTCTTCACCGCTTCAAACTATTTGTAGTACCCAGGTAAGATGATAGTACTGTAATGTGCCCTTTTCAGGCTTGGAAATATAGTGGTGAGAGATCAACAGCTTCAATGTCCCTCAATTCAAGTCCAGTCAACATATAGAAAGGACAAAGCATGCAGGGCAACGAAGATAGCAGATAAGAAATTAGTTGCGCAGGAAGTGGCCATGACCAAGAAGCACAGTAGTTACAGATGATCATGTAGGCAGTACTTGATTTGAGAGAAATTAAAGCCATGGATCACAAAACCACTATCCTCCCAGACCCGAAAAGGGTATAGGCCTACAACATTTCATCTTTCCCGAGAATTCCCAATTGTTTTAAGAAGAGAAGAAGTTATGAGAGGAATTGTAAAAATGAAAATAAAAGCAATAGACTCATTGAACATTCTCATGTTGAACATTAGTATGTTTCTTTTTATTGCAATTATAATTAGTTCCTTAGTAATTGATTTGTATTGCATCGTTGTCTTTGGTTTATCATTTTGTTTTGAGTGTCATTAGTATGTTGCTTTTTATTGTAATTATAATTAGTATGAATGAACAAAATAATGTCAATGCAATATTGGTCGTTATAGCGTCGATGACTTTGATGAATGTGCCTATGTGTCAATGCGGTGTTGGGCCATGCATGCTGAGGATGTCGCGCACAACAACTAATCCTTGGCGTCAATTTTGGTGTTGCCCAAATAGGAAAAAGG
Source organism: Chamaecyparis obtusa (assembly GCA_027943335.1). Lineage (NCBI taxonomy): Eukaryota > Viridiplantae > Streptophyta > Pinopsida > Cupressales > Cupressaceae > Chamaecyparis > Chamaecyparis obtusa. The sequence continues at coordinate 1,548,186 of BSBK01002839.1, forward strand.
TTTGGATATGTAATTATATTTTATGTTTATAAATAATGTGACAACTAATCATTTTAGGAAGAACTGATGTAGTTTTCGTATTGCAGGGAAATAGTGGATGTCAATACTTCCGGTGGGTCGATCAAACCACATTTTCATCTACCCCATCTACATATGTACCTAATGTAGGAAATGACTGCAACTTGTGCAAGGCTCGAGAGGCAGATAGTGCCGCCAAGATTGCTTCAATGGCGAAAGCATAAATCATGTTTCTGCGATGCCTTCTTTGTGTAGTTTGTGCACTACTTTGTTGGGACCATATGCATAAATGTTGTTAACAGATGACTATTGTAGATACATGAAGTTTTTTATAATTTCAAGTAGATACATTGGACATATTTTGATAAACTCGTGAACTTTTTTGTTGTTTATGACTTCCTTATGATTTTGAATATAAAATTAAACAAAATTAAATATTAACCTTATTAAAAAATATTTATGATTTTTTATATAAAATAAAATAAAATAAATAAATAAATATTTATGATTTTTTCTATAAAATTAAATAAAATAAAAAAATAAATGAAAAAATAAATTAATATAAATAAATTAGTATATTAAAACAATTCAAAAAATTAAATAAAAATCATACTCAAATTCCAATTCCAGTTTCAAAAAGTGGAACCAAACGGAGGAAATACATCTTCTCGCTCATATTCCAGGTCAACCAAATGGTCCAAACTATAATCCGGAAATGAAAAACTAGATTATCAAATCCATAATTTGACCATTTCCAGCATTTGATCAAATGCAACATTTCCTAATTCCCGCTACCAAACAGGCCCTAAAAGTTGGTGTTTCTTACATGTTCTATACCTTTTAGAGTATAAAGAGACAAGTATCCATGTTTAAATCACCGCAAAGACCAAATATTTAGCAAAATTCAACTAATATTTGTTACCACTCAAATTACTCAAAATGAATATTATCTTAAGCTATGCACTTTTCTGAACCCCAAATTAAGTGATGGTATATTGCACTCCTTAAGGGATAATTAAATTGGTCTTACACATTTTGTAAAGATACTTATGAACTTATGACTATGGAACTATTTACTATAAATGCAGTCAAGCTCTTGTATGATGGTAACATGGGGTTCGCTCCCCAAGTACAAATATTCTCCATAGAAACTTTAGAAATGGGCCCAAGCAATCTATATGATATAAATTAGACACATCTAATAGTTTTCGTAAACATAGAGCATCATTATCGAAGAAGTATAACCACTATATAGAATCTCAAGACATCAAGGTTGGATTGATTATACACTTGATAGAATATAGTTGCTCCAAATTGAGAAAAGTGTTGTGAGTAGACCATTCTAACCTATTTTTAAAATATTTTATATTCTCTTATTATGTTTTACAATATATTACTGACAACTACTTTCAATATAAATATGTAGATGGATTATCATTATGGGCCTAGAGATTGTACATACAAAGCACACTATACTTGGAAATCCAAACTCTTTAGATGCAAAATGTGTGGGTGAAAAATAACCAGATATAGAAAATTCTCCTTTGCAATCAAAATTAGGAATCCCTACCACAATTAACATTATACCTCGATAAAAGGCCATGTTTGGTGTACAACTAGCCCAGCTAGCAAAAGTTGCCATGTCCTGTTGCAACACATTTCTGGTCAGCAAGGAAAATTTATGATGTTTTATGGCATGCGAACTGAGCCAAGGATATTTTATGGTGTGTGCAAGCTCTAGTTTAGATTGCATGTGCTTAAATGCAAAAACTAGTGAGATATTGCAGTTTGAAGGTCTGAGAAATAGGGTTTATCCATGTCCAAGGGTTTCATAAAATTTGTCTAAGTCCAGAAAAATCCTAGCCAAATCTATTTCTTCATTACCTTTTTTCAGGCCACTTAAGTCCTTATTTCTGCACATGCCTTTTCTTTTCTTTGTTCACGTGTTCTCCAGGTCTGAGCAGTCAGTGTTCATCCAGTGAACGGGCGACTAAGGCATTCTCCAAGTCTCTAGATCCTGGCAGTTAGTGGCTAAAAATCTAGCGATCCACCGAGCGGTCTTGTTTCCTTTAGTCATTGGATCTCCAAATGAAATGGCTAAGGCACTTAACATTCAGTGAATAGGCGAGAACCGTCAATGTTGATTTTGATCAACAATTGGTGTGTGTTCTCGTAATGAAACAGTCAAGGAAGGAAACATTTAGCGATTACGCAAGGACCACGGATGCAGATATGGATCAACGGCTGGCACATGTTCTCGAGATGGAACCAGAGTTAAGAAAAGAATATAGCGATTCAGTGATCAAAGCATTCGCGTGTTCTCTAGATATAACCCCGGTTAAGATATTTATTCAATGATTGCAAGATTCTTCAGTCACGCGATCTCCAGATGGGCCTAGGTTAAGTCAAAGTTAACATCGTGTTTGATTCTGGCAGTTAAGTCTTGTATTCAGTGACTTAGCGAATGCAGTGTTCACTCAATCTCATGACAAAATAGTAAAGCCTTAAATCATTTGGTGATTCAGCGATAGCCATGGATAGCTTTGAAGATCAATGGATGGTGTTTAATCACTTAATGAAACCTCAGGATTAAGAAAAGATTGAGAGACCTAGCGAAAGCCTTCAGTCGCATGTTCTTTGAACTAAGCATGGGTTAAGTTAAACATTGAGCAATCACGAGATCCTTCGATCACTGAATCGCCAGATAAGGTTGAGTTAAGGTCAAGACTTAGAGATTGGAGATGGCTTTAGTCGTTGAATCGCCAAATCGAGTTGGGTTAGAGATAAAGGCTTGGAGATTGAATATGAGTCATTGATGCAGATAGGATCAGGTGGTGGTCGTGTATTCTCTGAATGAAACCTCAGATCAAGGAAAGATTATGAGATCACATGAATGCCTTTTTTTGCATGATCTCCAGACATGACCTGGGTTAAGATAAAATTTCAACGACTATTCAAAGCCTTCAGTCATGTAATCTCTGAATGACTTAGGGTTAAGGTGTTTGCCAAGGTCAAAGTGGGTCCAGTGCCAGGTATGATGAGATGTTCATTTTTGATTGGTCACCAAAGGGAAATGATGATGTGGTCAGATAATTTTCAAAAGGCTTAATTGACTGTTTTCGATTAACAAGGGCCACCCGATGTGTCGGGAAGGGATATGATCAACGATCATATTTTAAACTTAATCAATTAGCCGTTGCGGCCATAAATTGAAATGATTAAGGGTTTTTTTGTAGGGTTTGTTACAGTGAGCCTGATACGATAAACGCCAAATCATATTTGTTTGTTCCAAGGCAGGTTATAGGATAGAGAGATGACACATGGTGAAATCTAGTGCATTTTGGGTAAAAAGTGCAAGAAATAAAGTGAAAGGCAGATTTAAATAATTTACATAGTCTTCTCTATAGTTTAATGAAATGTTTTTATTATGCAATTTCTAAGAAGCATTCATAGAGGTTTTTTCACAGAACATAATCAAATAATTGGCTGAGAATGAAGGAATCAAATCAGTTGGAAATGATTGCAGACATGGTGGCAAGTTGGAGAAGATTAGTGGAAGACCAAATTTGGAGGAGAAGTTAGAGATATTTTGTGCAAAGAATGCATAGATGTTAGTTGGTTGGAGCTGGTTTCATTTTCATATATCTTTGATTTTCTTCATTGTTGTAAAGGATGGTGGAATTAACACTACAGAGGTAGTAATTTGGCTTATGAGTCTTATTTTTTGAGGTTTTCATAGTTTCTTAATTGTACTGAAATAGAGATTTTTAATGAAGAACAGTGGAATCCCAATCTTTTATTGGTGATGTCTTCATATGTATTGCTTTAAATTCTTGTGTGTTAGTTTGTAAGGCACTCTAATATAGTGGTTACAAGGTGACTGTGAATCTGTGTTCTTACTTTCTTCCAAGGAGGGAGTAAATCTCTGGCACAATTCTGAGAATTTAACAGTGTATGTGAATCTGATGTCTGGGTAGAGGAATGAGAGAATGATTTGTAAGGCACTTCATTTGGGTTTTGTGTGTTTAGATTTAGAAAGTTTCTGGGGATTTACTCTTATTTGACTCTGTGGCCCAATTGATGAGGCACTGGTCACTGCTTGTCCTTGTATCTTTCATCATCAAATTTGAAAATCAAATGAACTTTTCCTTAATGTTGAAGGGCATGTAATGTTTACAATTTGTATTTGCAGAATACAATGCAGTTTAGTGATTCTTTGAAGAATGGATCCTGGGTTAGCCTCTCTGAGTCTTGAACTCGAAGAGAAGAAGGATTTATCCTTGTGACCTGTGTCATTTTCCTAGTCCTTAGAACATTTATGCAATAGGGATCTTGTATAAGACTGGTTGAGTGTTGACTCCCATTTCTTATGGTTCTAAGAACTATCCACTTTCTTTGTCTGCATAGTTGAGGTTGTGTCAAAGAAAAGTTATCATAAATGCAAATTCATGTTTGAATTAGGTACACCCGCCTGAGTGTGTGGAGCTCGAAGTGTAGAAGGTTTGTAGGCCTTGTTAATGCTAGTCTTTTCTTGTCCTTCAGTTTACAAGAAGAAGTAGATTCATGTTAATCAGATAAATATCCCATGTTTGGTTCTCATTTTCTCTTTTAGAATCGGAGGGTACAAAAAAAATCACTAACAGGAACAAAGACACATGTTATCTTATTTAATGAGGTAGAAGATATTCATTTTGGTAATATACACAATCGAGCTATGTACACTATATCTTGTAGAGTATAGAAGAGTACTAAAAGATTCTATAAAAAACTTAATAGTAGATTGGAAAATAACTTTGACAATAGATTTAAAGGTTTCCCCATGTGAGGATGACTCATCTATCCCAAAGCATCAATTTTCTTTCACACCGATTGATGAGAATAAAATCAAGGGGAACAACTCAAACATTAATATTATTGGAGTTGTTGTATATGTACAAGAAACTTTGATGATAAGAAGAAGAGATGGTACAAAGGTCCCCAGACTCACCATTAAGTTACTATACATGTATCATACTATTGTTGTTGTTACGCTATGGGGTCAATAACTAAGCAAGAAGGTGTGCATCTCCAACAAAAGTATTACCTCCAAGAAACTATAGTGCTCTCTATCAAGAATGGGAGTGTATCTAAATTTTATGGGAAAGTGATAAGTACATCAAATACCACAACTTTTCTAATAGGCCCTATCATAGAAGAAACTGAACAATTGAATAATTTGTATGAAAAAAATTAGCAACCTCCAAGAACCATCAAGACAATTGGCTGGCATACCTCTACCGACTAGAGGGATAACAATCAGTGATATATAGAATCAGGCCTCACATTCAACCCAACACTTTTAATGCATACTAAAAGAAACAACGATATTCCTCAAAATTGATAAATTTTGCTAACCAACTTTGCTTTAAGATAATAAATGGACTGGAGTGCAAGAAAATATTGGAAAAAGATGGAGATGAAAGATTTTTTTCTCCCAAGTGTAACTTAACACTTATAAAATATAGTTATAGGTACGTTTCTCAATTAAAATTAGAGGACCACACAGGCACAATCTGGGCTATTATGTTTGATGATTTCGTAACAGAGTTGATGGGAATGTCTGTTGAAGTATTATATAAGATACAATTTGATGACAACACTGGGAGGAATATTAAAGAGATAATTAAATATGTGTTATAGAAGCAATACCTCTTTACATTAACATGCAAGCACGAGATGTATAAGAATAAGGAGCATGTGAGGGAAACTATTATAAAATTCCCACAAATAGATTTCAGCACAGAAAGAAGTGTGTTACTTGAAAAAATTAAAGAGATGTGTAGTGCTCAACCCCTTCAACAAGAGAGTCAGTAGATCATATCATGCACAATATGCAAAAAAAAGAAATGTATAAGTGTACTTTGATGCTTAGATCCATAAATAGATCATATCCTACCCAGTATAGGAGGAAGAATGTCCAATTGATTTTGAATATACATGTAGTGTACTTTGGAGTTATAAATAAAATATCATTCTACATGTTAACTTGTGATAGCCTACTATGAACCTATTGCGCCATTAATAATTAAAAATACTAATGGTATAAAAACAATCATGTACAATCAAATAAAGCAATATTGACATCAACCTTAAAATTTTCTATATCTATTTCTTCAAACTTGGTATAATCAAATCAAACAATTCTTCTTCCATGTCCAGCTAAATTTTTTGAAAACATCTCACAAACACAAAGTAACAATTGAAGGAAGGGGATCCAAAAAATATCATTTAACTCAAAATGCTAATTATTTATAATTATTGGTCTACATATTCTTACTATGGTGTGATTCGGATGTAACTCTTTAAAAGTTTCAAACATCACATTATGGTTGATATTATATACTTACAAATACTATTAAATGTATTTATAGATGGAAGACCTCGATGTTAGTAAAAGAAAAGTAGGATCAAATCAATAAGAGGTCACTAAAAAACAAGCCCGCAAAAGCAATTGAGCTTACTATGCTTGCCATGAAGAAGAGATAGTTGCCCATAGGAAAGAAAAAAGAATACAGCAAAGATAAATTAATCTTGTACAAGAAGCCCCAAGGTTACGATATTGCGATATTGATCGCGACTACTATGCTCGTTGCAAAGAAGTAAAAAGGCATATGCACAAAGATGGGGGACCAAAAAGGTTCCAAATTCCTTTTTGGTCCCCCTAAAGCCATAGTGTGTATGCACTAAAGCACATATGTGCTATAGCACGCACACACTATGTATAAAATTACATAAAAGAAAAAGAAGCAGAAAAAATATCATTTCTTCCCCAAACCCACATTTCCAACAGAGACTTGAGCATTTGCAAAGTGTGTACACAGATAGTTTTTCTTTTTTGCTTCATCAAATCAAACAAAACATGCATCCATGACATTGAAAAGTTTAAACCAGAGGAAGAAGTAAGTGATTTTACAGCCTATGCCTCTTATTTGTATTGAAATTTAAGTTTAATCTTAGTTTTCAATCAAATTTTAATTTCAAAGTTTATTTTATTAAATTTTAAGTTTAATTAGGCTTTAAAAATAGAATTTGTTTAAATTTCCAGGAAGGAATGAGATCGTTGAAGAAAACCCTCAACCAAACCCTCCATCTTCTCCCCACGAACAAATGAATAGAGAAAGTAACCAAGAAAATAAACCCCAACTGCCTCCACCAATCAAGAAAACTCCTCCTGGAACACAAGAAAATTTGATTAACCAAATAAAAAGTGGGAAATTACAATCAAAATCTTTAATTAAGAGGTTAAAAGATTCTATTGATACAAATCTTGGAAAGGAAACACTTGCAAAATCATTAGAATCAATCTTGACCCACATAGGCTCAATTAGAGGGAAACTTAATTTATGGTATGAAAAAAGAGAAGAACAAAAGTGATATTATGCAGATAAATTGTTATATGAGGACATAAAAAAAAAAAAAAATCATAAAAGATGGCATTTGCAAACTCTTTTAAAAGCCATGGAAAACTGATACTCTTAAAACTACAACAAAGAGGTTCCCAATTCATTGGTGCCTAAATGAAGACATAAAAAAATAAATTTGGGATAGATGGTGGATGGTCTTTGATACCCCTCCCTGCAATAATCATGAGGTTCCTATATATTTCTTGAGGAAACTCTATTACTGTCCTCAAGGAGGTGTCAAATTATTTTGACTTTCTAGAATCTTAGGGTAGAGGCAGTGAGTCATTATTTCTAATGCACCTAGGGTGCCCATTGGAAAGCCACAGGTGGATCATGTTAGTATTCCTTATGTTATGAAGGAACATGTGGAGGTGGACACACTAGGAGCGATTAGTGCTCTCACATAGGCTTGTATTCAGTGTGCCACTTCTTTATTTAAGGGTGACCATGTTTGGTCTTTGAGGGGTCATATCTGTCGATCATGCGGATCCCTGTGCACATTTGGTACTATCGATAGAGAGGAAGAGGATGATGGCATGATGCCCAATGATTTTATCAATGCAATATTTGGCATTAATACACAGGTAAATATTTGTAAGTTCATTAAATTTATTTGATCATATTTCATTTTTAAATGAATGAATAATTCAATTATTATCTATTGATTATGATCAAAATTTAGGGAAAGAGTATCGGTGGAAGTGGAAATTATCCAATGGCCCCCTTTTACATTACATCATCAATTCCACAAGTATGTATCAAATAAATAAATTTAATTAATGCATTTGATTATTATGTAAAAATATGAATGGTTGTATCATAACTTATTGTGCATGTGCATTAGTTCACTATTGGATCATCGACATTCACATTAGATAGAAAAGGGCATCATGCAACTACTTTCCTTGAGGTGTCAATATTTGCATGTTAATTTATTTACTTGATAATATTTAATTAATAAATGAATGAATAACTAAATTACTAAACAAATTATGATCAAAATGTAGAGTCTAAGTGGTCATGGTGGTGATCGCATCCCTTCACCTAGCTTTGTGATGACATCATTGAGTCCATAGGTATATATGTAACAAAGCATTATAATTAACACGTCAGTAGTACGTTCTTATATGAATGGTTGTCTTAAAAATTACCATACATGTGCACTAGTTTAATGGTAGAGCTTCGACATTGACACCGCACATTGAAGGATGTGGTGGAACCTTCATGGAGGTACTATTTATTCATTGGTGGTGTTATAAAAAATTATAAGTATTCTTGATAACTACATAATAATCTTGTTATTTCATTTTCGGTTGTTGACAACAAAGATTCCTCCTATTGTTCATGAGTCTTTGGATTGTGGAGTTGTTGCAGCTATAGCTAGTTCTGAAGTACTAAAAGAGGTATGAAACATATTACTTAATTTTAAGTATTATTTTAATAGTTTATATTTAAATTTTTAATGATATTCATATATGTATTTTAATTATTATGTTGATCATTGTTTTAGGGACTTGTTACTCCTGATTATCAACGTGCCCCTTTGGTGGATGTACACAGTGACTATTTGTTAGCAGTAAGTGAATATTCTATTGTATGCCATCGTACAATTGAATTTCAATATATATCAGTTATTGATGTTTATACTTTTTATTTTATCACCTGGAGCTCCAGAAGAGTCTAGACAAGAGGACAATTAAGGACACTCGAAAGACTCTAACATCCACTGCATCTCTATCCACGCGAAGATTGAGGACACCTGGGATTTTTTTTCTTCCCCTAGAGGGAAATGACTATATATTTTGGATAGAATATACACCTATAAGACATTATTGGACATATTTTTGGTATATTGTATATGTGACACATTCTACATCCATTTGGCTTCAAGGAAGCTAATTTAAATGTATTGGATATATTAGATGTATGTCATCATTAGACATATATATTTGGCTTCATGTCGTATGAATATTTATATTTTATATTTTAAATATGCAATTCATATCTCATCGGTATTGATGTATACTACTTTATGTTAATGTATATGTTTTGTGCTTTGTAGATTGTTCATGCCTTATACTTATGCTTGCAGGTATATCTATGTATATTGTTACTAAATCATTCATAGTTTATGAGAATATATATTTCATTTCATAAAGATTTATCCAATTTTGGGTGTTGCAAACTGAGCATTATAACTTTTGCATAAAAGTTGTAAAGTTGTCATAGAAACTTTTGTGCAACTTTGACAACTTTTGCTTGATCACTTACCTAGACTCATAATTTCCATTCCAACACCTCAAAAAAGTTTAAATAGGTCATAAAAGACCAAAAATATTAGTACTACCCAATTTTAGTCCTATTGCAACATTTTGACCACCTTGACCTATTTAGGGCATTACAAGTACCTTAAGGGACACATTGGTACGATGTGGTCTGGAACGTTCAAGCGAGTTGTGAAGCGTAAAAAGGTTATTCCTAGTGTTTATTCGTCCAATTGAAGGTTTTTCCATAGACGGTTTGAGGCCAAGATGAACGGTTTGTAAGATATGCAATGTTGCTCACTTCAACCGAGGCACATTGCAAGATTTGACATTAATAAGTAGGAGATATTTTCCACAGCAAGTCAAATTGTGATATTGCTATCAGGATTTAACTGTGTAGTTTTCTTTAGTCAAACTCATTGACCCATGATTTGACATTAACTGAGATTAGGTTGCAAATTTTAAACAATGTTTAATCTCTTAGAACCACGATAGGTTATTGTAGGCCTTGATAACATGATCATGTATCACTTGATGACTCATCAATGCCTCACACGAGCTCCAAGAAATGGCTCCCTAAATATCATTGCTTAATGGTGCTTAGTGCACATTAAGGGACACTTAGGTCTAGAGTGATTTGGAACGTTTGAGAAAGTCTGTGTGTGAAATAAGGTTGTCACTGGAGTTTACCCAACCAAATGAAGTTGTTGAAGCAAATAGTTTGAGGCCACGATGAATGGTTTGAAAGATACACACGGTTGCAACTTTCAACTGAGCAACATTGTAAGTTTTGACATCAACCGAAATTGTGTTGCTAAATTAAAATTAATTTATATCTCCCAAAACTGAGATAGGTTATTGTAGACCTCAATAACATGATCTTGTATAACTTGACCCTTTTTTGATACCTCACACAAGCTCCAAGAAGAAACCCCCTAAAGATTAATGTTCAATGGTGTTTAGTGCACCTTAAGGGAAACTTCAATCTGGAGTGATCCTAAACGTTAGAGTGAGTTTGTGTGTAAAATGAGGTTGTCACTAGAGTTTACCTACCCAACTAGAGTTGTTGGCACAAACGGTTTGAGACCACGACAGACAGTTTGAAAGATATGCACTGTTGTAACTTTCAACTAAGCAACATTGCAAGTTTTGACATCAATCGAGATTGGGTTGCCAAATTAAAATGAATTTGAATCTCCCAAAATTGAGATAGTTTATTGTAGGCCTTTGTAACATGGTCATATACCACCTAACAGTTCATTGATATGACATACGAGCTCCAAGAAATGACCCCTAAAAATTGTTGATTTTGGTGTTGAGTGCACCTTTAGGAACACTTCACTCATGAGAGGTCGACAACATTTGAGTGAGTCTGTGTGTGAAAGGATATTTTCATTAGCATTTACTCAGTCAACCAAAGTTGTTGGCATAGTTGGTTTGAGTCCACCCCCAAACAATTTGAAAGATAAGCATTGTTGTAACTATCAACTAAGCAACATTGCAAGTTTTGACATCTACCGAGATTGTGTTGCCAAATTAAAATGAATTTGAATCTTCCAAAAAAATGAGATAGGCTATTGTATAACTCAGTAACATGGTCCTGTAGCACTTGACAGTCCAGTGATACCTCACATGATCTCTCAGCAATAGTCCCCTAAAGATCGCTTCTCAATGGTGCTTAGTGCACTGTAAGGGACACTTCGGTCTGGAGTGGTCTGAAACATTAGAGTGATTCTATGTGCAAAACAAGGTTCTCATTGGCATTCACCTACCCAACTGGAGTTGTTGGCGCAAACGGTTTGAGGCTACAATGAATGATTTGAAAGATACATACTTTTGTAACTTGAACAACTGAATAACATTGCAAGTTTTGACATCAATCGAGATTGTGTTGTCAAATTAAAAAAAAAATTGAATATCCCAAAACTAAGATAGGTTATTATAGACCTCCCTAACATGATCATGTAGCACCTAAAATTTTACCAATTCCTCGTATGAGTTCCAAGAAATGCCCCCCTAAAGATCAATGCTCAATGATTCTTAATGAACCTTACAGGACACTTCGATCTAAAGTGGTCTATAACATTTGAGAGAGTCCATGGGAAAAATGAGATTGTCAATCGCATTTACCCAGCCAAATGAAGCTATTAGTATAGATGGTTTGAGGCCATGATGAACGGTTTGAAATATAATGCACCGTTGCAACTTTCAACTGAGTAACATTGCAAGTTTTAAGATCAATTGAGATTGTGTTTCCAAATTAAAATGAATTCAAATCTCCCAAAACTGAGATAGGTTATTGTAGGTCTCAATAACACGGTCATATATTACTTGATGATTCTCTGATACCTCGCGTGAGCTTGAAGAAATAGATCCTAAAGATTGTTTCTCAATGGTTTATAGTGCACCTTAAGGGACACTTTGGTTTGGAGTGGTCTAGAATGTTCAAGAGAGTCCATGTGAAAATTGAGGTTGTCACTGGTGTTTACCTAACCAACTAGAGTTCTTAGCGTAGACATTTTGAGGCCACAACGAATGGTTTGGAAGATACACACTATTGTAACTTTTAACTAAACAATATTGCAAGTTTTGACATCAACCGAGATTGTGTTGCCAAATTAAAACAAATTTGAATCTCCCAAAAATGAGATAGGTTATTATAGGCCTCAATAACATGATCTTATAGCACCTAATGGTTTGTCGATACCTCACACAAGCTCCAAAAAATGACCTCCTAAAGATCGTTTCTCAATAGTGTTTTGTGCACCTTAAGGGACACTTCGGTTAAGAGTAGTCAAGAACACTTGAGAAAATCCATATGCAAATGAGATTGTCACTGGTGTTAACCCAACCAACCAGAGTTGTTGGTGCAGATGGTTTGAGGCCACAACAAATAGTTTGAAAGATACACATTGTTGCAACTTTCAACTGAGCAACATTGCAAGTTTTGACATCAACCGAGATTGGGTTTTCAAATTAAAATAAATTCAAATCTCTCAAGTATGAGATAGGTTATTGTAGGCCTTTGTAACATGGTCTTGTAGCAATTGAAAATTCATTGATTCCTCACATGAGCTCCAAGAAATGAGCCACTAAAGATCACCAATTTTGGTGATGAGTGCACCTTTAGGAAGACTTCACTCCTGAGTGGTCGAAAATGTTCAACCGAGTCCATGTGTGAAAGGAGGTTGTCATTGGCATTTACCAAGCCAACCAGAGTTTTTGATGCAAATGGTTCGAGTCCACAACAAACAGTTTGAAAGATACACAAGATTGCAACTTTCAACTGAGCAACATTGCAAGTTTTGACATTAACCGAGATTGTGTTGCCAAATTAAAATGAATTTGAATCTCCCAAAACTGAGATAGGTTATTGTAGACCTTGGTAAAATGGTCTTGTAGCACCTTACAATTTTTTGATACCTCACACGAGCTCCGAGAAATAACCCCCTAAAGATTGCTTCTTAATGATGCTTAGTGCACCTTTAGGAATAATTCACTCCTAAGTGGTCGACAACATTCAAGCGAGTCTGTGTGAAAAATGAGGTTTTCATTGGTATTTACCCGGCCAACCAAAGATTTTGGTGTAGATTGTTTGAGTCGAAGACTAATAGTTGAAAAGATACATACTATTGTAACTTTCAACTGAACGACATTGCAATATTTGACATCAACTGAGATTTTGTTGCCAAATTAAAATGAACTTGAATCTCCCAAAAGCAAGATAGGTTATTGTAGTCCTTTGTAATGCGGTCTTATAGAACCTAATGGTTTGTTGATACCTCACATGAGCTCCAAGAAATGACCTCCTAAAGATCATCAATTTTGGTGTTAAGTGCACCTTCAGGAACACTTTTCTCCTGAGTGGTTAGTAATGTTCGAGTCACTTAGTGATAAAAAAGAGGTTGTTACTAGAGTTTACCTAGAAAAATGAAACTATGGGTGCATATGGTTTGAGGCCATGACAAACAGTTTGAAAGATATGCACTATTGCAACTTTCAACTAAGCACCTTAAGAGACACTTCGGTTCAGAGTGGTCTAGAACATTCGAGAGAGTCTGTGTGCAAAATGAGGTTGTCACTAGCTTTTACCCAGCCAATCAAATATATTAGCATAGACAGATTGAGGCCATGATGAACAGTTTGGCCTTAGTATATTGATTTGACCTTGTGACTCTGTATTATTCATATTGGTAATAACAAGACAGTTTTTGGGAATTGGATAATTTGACCCCTTAAACTTCAAAACTAATTTTTATGGAAGGAAGAAAGTTTATTGGTAAGATCAAGATCTTCCTACTCACAAATTTATAGGGTCTCACTAGCCCATATGTAGCCGTACCATAAGTTTTTTTACTATTGTTTCTAGAATTCATTTCCTGAACATGTTTTTTTTATTAATAATAAAAAACATGTTTACAACTCAACTCATTAGGAGCACTGGGAGAAAATATCTAAGAAGAGAAAAGCTCCAATATTTCCCTAAAAAATATAAGAGAAACATTGTCATTAAATCTTACAAACTTCTCGTTATATGTATGGGGTAATGCATGAGCAATTTACAGTCCACCCAATGTAGATTCAAGGGAATTTATTCCTATACAAATAGATATGTTATATGCACATGTATTCAAATATATTTGACATTACAATATTTTGTATCAAATTTTAGTCCAATGAACCAGCTAGATCTTCCCTACCCTTTATTGTCTGAAGTATTGCCTCATGGTTTGACTCACAAACCTTCCAAAGAGTTTTATTGCGTGGTTTTCCTCCATATCATATCAAATAGACATTTGATGCAATGACAAGGTTGAAATGATGAAGAATCTTCTTGTGTGTCTCCCAATCCTCGAACAAACAAAACCTAGGGTTCTTTATACCATACGATCTAAGCCATGTACCAGTTACAAGCTCTTCTCCTATAGGGTATTCTAATCCTTCACCATCTGTAACTGAGTGATCCAATTTCTTTTTTTCCTCAACACAATAGCACAAATAATAATTTGTCCCATGATCTTCATTGTCTTCAAGTGCAATAATAGAAAAATATGACTTACAATGATATAAACATAATGAGGAGATTAATTTACCGATTAATTAGGATATAGTACTAATTTTGAGATTATTTGTATGTTGACAATTTACCTGGTTGCACTAGATCAGACAAACGATCAAATTCAAAGGATGATTCCATTTGTATCAGTTGCAGTGTTTCTAGGGGATGATAGGAGTCAAGTGGCCTCAAAACACGTGTAGACCATTCGTCAACCCATTCCTTTGACTCGCACCCATCCCAATCTTCATTTGCACATGATGAAAAAATGCACGCCATATGTCGTTTGTGGATGATCCATGAACGTGCATTAGATATTCTAAAAGAGTGTATCTAACTTGATCTTGAACAATCCTCTTATGGTGCAATGTTATTTTCATCCATCAACCAAAAAAAATCTGAGCTGTAGACTCACCTTCATTACCTAGACCCATTGTAGCATTACACCACTAGATGATACATCTTGGATCTAACAATGTTGCTTTCTCTTTGTACTTTAATTCTTCACTTTCTAAGGCTCTTCTTAGACATGCACCTACACCATCATTATTTTCCTTTCCATAATCATCCTCGGTGAAATTCTGCATGTACTGAATACAAGTGTTCTTATGCATCCTAGTCAACCAATAAAACATCTAATAATTCTTGAATTGTGATGCACAATTATCTGACCATATGATGTGTCGATGATATGATATGCCCCTATTAGACAAATCACCATAAAATAGATGAAATAAATCATGTAAAAACTCTCTAGAATGCAAGTGATCATCGCTGATGTAAAAATGATACTCCCTCTATATCTTTTTGTTCTCCTCGATACTATCAAGTGAATGCATAAATTCTATATGAACAAATATAGCAAGTTGTTGAGAGATTTAATACTTTTCTTGCACCTCATTTTGTGGTTGTAGTGTATAGTTGTCTATGAAGTCCACAACTGAAATAATAGTATCAAGTGGGAATATGTCCTTGCACAACTTGAATTGCATATCTAACCATCAAGCTCCATGTGTATGTGTTGCATACTCGTACACATTTTTTTCACAAAAAAGGTCCATGAACTGATACACTTGAATCTTTTCAATTACTAAATCATATATTTTATCCTCTTTTCCATTTTTTAGAGCATACACTACAGCCTTATATTTTCCACATTTCTCTATTTCATTACCAATTGCATGTGTACTCTCCATATGTTGACAAATTGAAAAATGTTCCAAACCACCATAATTTATGCATGTACCATTCAAGCATGAGAGTTTGTAGAATTTTTAACCATCCACTCTTTCACATAAAAAGGTAGATATTAGTTCCCTTGAAGATCTAGGTGGGTCACTTATGTTACAATCATGCAAAACATTGTTAGAATGTAAATCTACATATATATGCCTATAAACATCAAAATGGTTAGAAAATTCAATATGTACCCTACAAAAAAAAGTTGTGTATTTTTTATTTATCTTCACATAAAAAGGTTTAGCCATTTCAAGATATCTTTGACTAATTTTAATTTGAGGATACATACCTATAATTTTTGCAAAGAATGGTGTCTGAGTTGAATCCGAAAAATGTTTTGGATGTGGAACACAGATTCAACTACCAATCCTCCTTACAACATCTTTTTGATTTGGAGATACTCGTGTGTTCTTCCAAAAAATTTCAACCAAGGATTTCAAAGCTTCAACAATTGCTTTATCTTTTCATAGTAGTCTATCAGAAAATGCTCATAACTCATTTCTATTTGGATCTTGCACTCTTTTACGCCTTCCCACGGCTTTTATTAGAGACTTTATACTTATTTTTAATTCTTTTCTTATCTTTCTAATAAGTTGATATTTCTTCATTTGAGTGATTAATATTGTTGATTTAAGTACACATCGTGTGACATTACTATCTTTTGTCTATGATGTAGAACTCACACTCTCATATGGAGTCATTAGATTCTTTACAATATATTTTTTACTTGACTCATCCATCGTTCTTAGCCCAAGAATCTTCATGATAGGCTTAAATTTCATATTTCTCATCATTTCAACAAATAGTTGACATCTTCATGTCACATTTAAATTCTCAAAAAATAATCTCCAAATACGGTTAGCATATGTTTGACAAGTACACTTAGGAATCTTATTAGGATTTTCTTGCAAAATGTTAGTATCAAAATCAATCAAATATTTTAGCTTTCTATAAACAATTATAGGAGGTGTTCTCATTTGTTGAGTGGGCTCAACATTAGGAACATCAACTTTCTGGGTGAGTTGGGTACCTTCAACCAAAGATGATGTTCCTTGAAATTGAGATGTGAAAGATAGATCCTCACAAACTTGAGATGTTAATGGTGTTCCTTCAAAATGACATGATGGTGTTCCTACACCTTTGGATGTAGAGAATGGTGTGCCTACACCTTGACATGTATACAATGATGTGCCTTCAAGATGATATGATGGTGTGCCTCCAATATTGGATGATGGTGTCCATTCAACTTGGGATCTCATAAATGGTGTGCCTGCATATTCATAATTCATGATGGTGTCCCTTCAACTTGGGATCTCATAGATGATGTGCCCGCATCTTCGTAATTCAATTGTCTTGTTGCACCCAAGTTTCTCATTCATTGCCTTTTTTTCCAGTTCCAATTTTCTCTTACTTCTATTGATGTTTCATGTTCTTCATCCAAAGGAAAATCTTCTTGTATGGTATGCAATTTTTTTTGTTTGCGAATTTGTCTCATTCTTTCCATTTTCTTCTCTTTCTCTACTTCATGCTCCTTCGGTGTTAGAATCCTTGCTCGTTTCCTAACATGATGACGATGATGAATTCCACTTGAATTATAAAAACAAATATAATACAATAAGTAAAATGATGAAAATAACATGTCCATATTATATCAATTATAACCAAATAACTCTGTATTCACATTTCACATCTAAAAAATGAAAATCTTACCTCAAATGATCAATTTTGGTGTAAAATCATTGACTTTTGCACTTCTATGTTGATTTATAAACAAAAAGGTGGTGTCAAATTACTAGAATATTCTTACTTGTGACTTTCAACACCATGAAAAGCGTATATTTGTCGAATAATATGGAAAATGAAGAGAGAGAGAGAGAGAGAGAGAGAGAGAGAGAGAAGGGGGGACAAAGAGAGGGTGAGAGAGAGAGAGAAGGGGTTTATTGTTTAAGGTTTAGTGTTTAGTGTTTAGGGTTTAGGGGTCTTATGACCCTTTAGGAACCTAAAATGTGTTTCTTAGGGGTCCTACAACACATTAGAGAGAGACAACAAGGGCGAGAAGCTGCCAATGGATCATAATGTGTCCTAGGACCCATAATAACCCCTTGCCATACACAAATGTATGGTTTATGGTCTTAAGGGGTCCTAGGACCCCTTACAATAGAGCTTAGAGGTTGTAAGGGTTGTTAAGGGGTCATATGACACATTAACATGTCTAAAGATCCCTTACAGCCCTTTAGGACCCCTAAGATGTATTCTTAGGGATCCTAAAGGGTCCTAAGGAGTCATAAACGACCCCTTACGACCCCTAATATGTATTCTTAAGGATCGTAAAGGGTTGTAATTGGTCGTAAAGAGTCTTAGAACACTTTAATGTATTTGAGGACCCCTTACGACCCCTATAATGTATTCTTAGGGATCCTAAAGGGTCTTAAGTGTTCATAAGGGGTCTTAGGACATAATAATGTATATGGGGACCCCTTACAACCCTTTTAGACCCCTAAGATGTATTCTTAGGGATCCTAAAGGGTTTTAAGGTGTCTTAAGACATATTAATGTGTTTGAGGGCCCCTTAAGACCCTTTAGGACTCCTAAGATATATTATTAGGAATCTTAAAGGGTCATAAGGGGTCATAAGGGTTCTTAGGATACATTAATGTGTCCAAGAACTACTTACGAACCCTTACAACCCCTAAGATGTATTCTTAGAGATCCTAAAGGGTCATAAGGGTTTATAAGGGGTCTTAGGACCCATTAATATGATCAAGAACCCCCTTACAACCCCTTAAGATCCCTAAAAGATGTATTCTTAGGGATCCTAAAGGGTCACAAGGGGTCTTAGGACACATTAATGTGTCTGAGGACCCCCTACGATCCCTTACAACCTTTTAGGACCCCTAAGATGTAATCTTAGGGATCCTAAAGGGTATTAAGGGGTCATAAAGGGTCTTAGGACACATTAATGTGCACGGGGACCCCTTATGACCCCTTATGACCCCTAAGATGTATTCTTAGGGATCTTAAAGGGTCCTAAGGGGTCATAAGGGTCTTAGGATGTTTGAGGACCCCATACAACCACTTAGGACCCCTAAGATGTATTCTTAGGGATCCTAAAGGGTCATAAGGGGTCATAAGGGTTCTTAGGATACATTAATGTGTCTAAGGATGTCATACGAATCCTTATAACCCTTAAGATGTATTCTTAGGGGTCCTAAAGGGTCCCAAGGGATCAATGTATCTTAGGGCCCCTTATAACCCCTAAGATGTATTCTTAGAGATCTTAAGGGGTTATAAGGGGTCTTAGGACATAGTATTGTGTCTTATAGTTGCTTACAAGCCCTTACAACCATTTACGACTCCTAAGATGTATTATTAATGATCCTAAAGGGTTAAAAGGGGTCAAAAAGGTCTTAAGATACATTAATGTGTCTGAGTACCCCTTACAACTCCTTATGACATCTTACCATACATAAATGTTTTATGGTAAGAGGTGGTAAGGGGTCCTAGAACCCCTTACCATACATCTTAGGGGTTGTAAGGGGTGGTAAGGGATCCTAGGAACCATTACCATACAACTTAGGGGTTGTAACGATTGCTAAGCGGTCCTATGACACATTCTAAGGACCCTTTAAGACACTTTAAGACCTTAATATGTATTCTTAGGGATCCTAAATGGTCTTAAGGGGTCATAAGGCATCTTAGGACACATTTATGTGTCTTATGACCCCTTAGGAACCCTTACAATACACAAATATATGGTAAGAGGTGGTAATGGGTCCTAGGACCCCTTACCATACATCTTAGGGGTTGTAAGGGTTGTTAAGGGGTCCTAGAATACATTAATGTATTTGAGGTCCCCTTACAACCCCTAAGATGTATTCTTAGGAATATTAAAGGATCCTAAAGGCTCCTAAGACCCCTTATGACCCCTTACCATACACAAATGTATGGTAAGGGGTTGTAAGGGTTACCATATATCTTAGGGGTTGTAAGGGGTCATAGGACCCCTTACCATACATATTAGGGGTTGTAAGGGGTCTTAAGGGGTCCTAAGACATGTTAATGTGTCTTAGGGCCCCTTAAGACCCCTTAAAACCCTTTAGGACCCCTTAGAATACTTCTTATGGGTCCTAAAGGGTCGTAAGGGGTCCTCGGACATATTAAGTGTCTTGGGATCCCTTATTACTTCCTCATGTGTCCTATGACCCCTAAGATGTATTCTTAAGGGTCCTAAAGGGTTGTAAGGTGTCTTAAGGGGTCCTAGAAAACACTAATATGTCTTAGGACCCCTTATTACCCCTTAATATGTTCTAGGACCCCTAAGATGTATTCTTAGGGGTCCTAAAGGGTCGTAAGGGGTCTTAACGGGTCCTAAGACACGTTAATGTATCTTGGGACCCCTAATATTTATTCTTAGGGGTCCTAAAGGGTTCCAAGGGGTCTTAAGGGATCCTAGGATAGATTAACATGTCCTAGGACCCCTTAAGACCCCTTATGACCCTTTAGGAACCCTAAGAATACTTATTAGGGGTCTTAAAGGGTTTAAAGCAGTCTTAAGGGGTCCTATGACACATTAAAGTATCCTAGGACCACTTTTTACCCCTTAATGTGTCATAGGACCCCTAAGATGTATTCTTAGGGGTCCTAAAGGATCATAAGTGGCCTTAAGGTGTTACAACCCCTTAGAACCCCTAAGATATATTATTAGGGGTCCTAAAGTGTCGTAATGGGTATTAAGGTGTTCTAGGACACATTAACATGTTGTAGGACCTGTTAAGACTCGTTAGGAACCCTAAGATGTATTCTTAGGGGTCCTTAAGGGTCATAAGGGGTCCTAGGACACATTAATATTTCTTAGGACCCCTTAAGACCCTTTAGGAACTCTAAGATACATTCTTATGGTTCATAAAGGGTGGAAATGGGTCGTAAGGGGTCTTAGGACACATTAACATGTCATAAGACCCCTCAAGACCCCTTCGACCCTTTAGGACCCCTAAGAATACATCTTAGGGGTCCTAAGGAGTCATAAGGGTCTTAAGGGTCTTAAGGGTCTTAAGAATACAAACCCTCTATAGTCACTTATAACAACCCTCTCTCACACACACACACATACACACCTTCTCCCTTGCTCCCTCTGCCCCCTACCATTCTCACTCCCTCACTCTCACCCTATCTCTATCTCCCCCCTTCTCATCTTCTTTCTCTCTCTCCACTCGGTCACTCTCTCTTTGTCCTTCCCTTAATTCATTTCCTATCCTCACCATAGGGAATACTCATTATAGCGTGTACGCCCTATAGAACATATGCACTATAGTGCATACGCACTATGTAAAATGCTAGAAATTTGAAATTGTAGAAAATGTAACTTTTTCAGCATTTAGATTTGCATAGTGTGTATGCCCTATAAGGCATACATGCTATTTTATGTACGCACTTTGAACTGCATTGAAATCCACCAATCTTAATGCTTGGATTTTCCTTAGAGATCCAACCCAAAGGCTTGGAGGATTCAAATAGGTCTGAGACATGTTTTCTAGCAAACACTTAAAAAATTCACATTTTTTCTTGCGTGCCTGTCAAGTTTCCATGTTGTTCATTAATGATAAAATCAGACGACATGATATTCTAGATCTCTTTGTTAGCTATCTAATCATATAATTTATTTTGAAATCTGATTATATGTTAGGCTTTTCATCTCTAATTTATTTTGTATGTATGTCCATTTTTTGTCAAAATCCAACGTGTACTATATTGGGCTTAGATTTTGGCTCGTTCGTCAAATTTTGAACGAAGTTACTTTTTTAGAAACTATACTCCATTCTACACACTTAAAAAAAAAGATGTTTTGATTTTTTATTAGGAGCACACACACATTTCACATTTTCAGGATGTGTCCACTGAGAAAATTTGTAAAAAACCATATATTTATAAAAAAATTAGCAGAAAAAACTGGGATAAACTACATGGTGTTAGATAACTTCTCACCAGAGTGATTAAAAACTTTCAAAAAAAAATATTAACATTTTAGGGGAAGCACACCAAACACTATGTTATATTTGCTCACAAAAAAAAAGGACCACTTTTTGTGCTCCCCCTTTTTGAGGGCATTAAACTCCACCATTTTCAAATAAAAATAGTAGTTTAGAAACTAGATTAAGAGTACTATAACTCTTGTTCTTGTCGCATCTTGTAATTTTGAGTCTAACTATCTTCAATTTCTCGTCAAAGTTCAAAGTTTGCTTATTTCAGAAGAAAAAAAAGTTACATCTTATACCCCCTTTTTGGTCCCCCATCTTTGTGCACTTACCCAAAAGCAATAAGACATACATGGTATCAAGAGACTCAAATATATGGAAATATGAGTAACAACAAACCCAAAATCATCTAGAACCAAATGCACCATCCAGGGATGATACTAAATTCATGACAACAATGAAGAATTTCTAACAACGATTAGACACACTTTCTCACCAACAAACATGTATCATATGTAAGGAACGTTAACCAAGAATCTACCTACAGCCATCAAACAATGCTATTACTTGTAGAAGGTGTTTCAATGAGAAGGGCACACATAGGTTTTCAACACTCAACAATATGGACCTAGGAGTGTAGCCATTTGTATTAAAAAGACTCAACCAAGTAGAAGAAATGCTTATCGCTAGATTAGACACAATATTACAAGTAACCCATGCTCTTGGAGGCCAACACAAATGTATAAAATATACAGTCATATTTCCACAGGATATACATATAATTGCAAATGTGTCGCCATGGAAAAATTGAAGATTTGGATATATTACTAATGCAAAGACTACATACAAAAAGAAGCTCTTATGTTTGTTATGTAAAAAGGAGTCATGTCAGAGATGTATTGTAGTAAAAAGTTAAATATGATTCATACTACCATGATGTCATTCTGAGTATAAAAAACTTGGCCCAACTTCCTAAAGAAATAGTAGATATTTTGAGAATGTTACACAGAATTATAACTAAAGGAGACATGGCCATACTAGATTATTAGTTTGACATTGGCAATGATAATGATGACATAATTCTGGTACAAACGTCTTCACTGTTGTCTAGGTTGTTGAGTAGGCAACATGAACTAGACATCATTAAGCAAGCATTGGAGCTCCACGACACTACAATAAACATTATGGATTGGCCTAAAATAGACCTACCCCATGTAAATGAATATAACACTAAAGGGTTTCATGACATGGCATTTCCAATGCTCTTTCCCAATGGAATCGTATTACCAATGCAGCTGCGAATACGAGTAGTGCATATGCATGAGTACGCCCTACACTTGATGAGGTACAATGATCAAATATTTGGAAGACATTCCAAGGTTTCTATATTTTGTTTAAAATATTATGATGCCACATCATAGTTATGGCCTTGTAGCTATTTTCTTTCAAAAGAATGTAGAAGAAAACATGCCAACGACTATTGAAAACCTTTGTATGTACATTTAAGATGGCTCCCAGATACACAATTAGCTAAAGAGCTTATGCGTTTTGGGTTCAATGTGAGGTACAATTCCATATTGGAGCAAGTGTTATGTAGAACTAACATACATGATCAATCAAATCGGATCACCTACCCTCTTCTTAACATTAAGCACAACAGATATGAAATAGCCAGCTCTACATTTATTATTGACAGATGACATGGCAGTGGAAATGCCAACAAACAAACAACACTTGGATAATGCGATTAATAATCCCCAAATTGTATATCATATATCTTAATTAATGATTCACAATACTCCATGAAGCATTAATTGAGAAGCTCCTTGGTGCAAAAGATTGGTGGTATATATCTAAATGGTAGCATCGGGGAACTACACATATACATGGATTCATTTGGCTCCCAAATGCACCAAACATGGACACACTTGACTAGAAAAATAATGCAAATGTTGAACATGCAAGGAAATTATTTGATAAGTATATCAATTCTTGGAATCTCCACAGTGCATGTCGTAGGAGAAATGTAGTATATTAATCTCTATGAGATGATCCTTGCTTACTAGACACACATGACATTTGTATTGCAAACCTTGCTCATGGTTATGAAGATTTGGTTAATAGGGTCCATAGACACACCAAATGTACTGAGCATACATGTCTACACAAAAAGGGGAAGAAGTTGACATACAAATACAAAGCTTCATGGAAAGAACAAATTGCATCTACGTTGTCATGCGATAGTACATGGAAGAAATAATATGAACCTCCCAGGAACAATAATAAACTAATTATACATAATCTACAGATGCTTTCAATCTGGA